>JAESUZ010002669.1:0-195828 GCA_017311185.1 Proteles cristata cristata
AAATGGTGGGGGAAAGGGGGAGAGGCAAACCATGAGAGACTCTTGAATGCTGACAAAAACTGAGGACTGTTGGATGTGGGGGGGAGGAGGGGTGGGCATGGAGGAGGGCACTTGTGGGGATGAGCACTGGGTGTTATGTGGAAACTAATTTGACAATAAACTATTTGTAAAAAAAAAAAAAAAGAACTATGGTGTTGAGTTTCCATTTATTTTCTATTATTCATTTCTAGTTTAATTTCATTGTCTTCAGAGAATATACTGTATATGATTTCAAATCTTTTAAATCTGTTCCGGTTTGCTTTATATCTCAGAATATAGTCTATCTTGGCAAATGTTCCATGGGCACTTGAAAATATGCTTCCTACTATAGTTGGTTGTAATGTTGATTTCTTCTATAACTTTTCTTGTTTTCTGTATAGTTGTTTGAAAAAGGAGGAGTTGAAAGAGGAGTCATAAAGTCTTCAAGTAAAATTGTAGATTTGTATGTTTCTCCTTCTAGTTTTATCAGTTTTTGTTCATGTATTTTGCAGTTCTGTTGTTTGATATATACACATTTAAGATTCTTATGTCCTCCTGGTGACAATTCACCTTTTATCATTTTGCAATGTTGCTTTCTTTCTCCAGTAATTTTCTTCACCCTGAAACCTGCATTATCTGTTATTAATATAACCATTCCTTCCTTGTTTTGATTAGTATTTACATGGTATATTTTCCCATCCTTTTACTTTCAACCCGCTTATACTGTTTTATTTCAAGTGAATTTATTTTCACAGTATATAGTTGGGTCATGTGTTTTTATGCATTCTGCCAGTCTCCATTTTTTAATTGATGTATTTAGACCATTTACATTTGAAATAATTACAGGTATGTTAGGATTTCATCTAACATTTTATGTTGTTTTCTCTCTGTACATTGTGTCTTTCATTTCTCTGTTTGCTTTTTTCCTGCCTTACTCTAGGTTACTTAAACATTGATTAGAATTCAATTTTTATTTATCTATAGTTTTTAGGTATATCTCTTCATATAGATTTTTAGTGGTTGCCTTTAGGTATTATGTTATTTATTCATAACCTATCTCAGTTTACTTGTATTGTCATTTTATCAGTTTGGGTAACTATAGAAAATTTATTTTCATTTTTTCCATTTATTTTCCCTCACTTATAATAAAACTGTCTTCAATATTTACTCTATATACATTTCGAACCATATAAGATATTGTTATAATGTTTGCTTCCACCATAACACATAATTTAGAAAACTGAAGAGAAGGAAGTTGTGTGTGTGTGTGTGTGTGTGTGTGTGTGTGCACACGCGCGCACGCATGCACACTTTACCAAGTTGTTTCTTCCTTTCAGGTATTCCAAGATTCCTTGTTTTGTCATTTTCTCTTTGGAGAACTTCCTTTAGCCCTTCTAAAGGAAGCTTATTCTAAAGAGAGTAAGTCTGCCAGGGATGAATTATCTTAGTTTCCTTCATTTGAGAATGTCTTTATTTCCCCTTTATTCCTGAAGGATATTTTCCCTGGATATAGGACTCTGGATTGATAGTTCTTTTCTTCCAGCAGTTGAAAACATTGTGCCACTTCCTTCTGTTTGCATTGATTTATGATGAGAAATCATGCGTTTTAAATTACCTTTCCTATATGGAGAGGTATCCCCCCCCTCTCTCTCTTCAAGATTTTTGTCTTTAGCTTTCAGACATTTGGCTAAGATGTGTCTTGGTATTGAATTTCTTTGAGTTTATCCTATTGGAGTTTGCTTAGCTTTGAATTTGCAAGTTTATGTCTTTTGTCAAATTTGGGGGAGTTTTCACACATTGTTCTAGTATTGGTTTTTTAGTCCTACTTTCCTCTCTCCTTCTGGGACACCAATGTTGTTAATGTTAGATCTTTCATTATAGTCCCACAAGTCCCTGGGTCTCTCTTCATTTTTTTCAGCCTAATTTCTTTCTGTTTTTCTTATTGGGTAATTTTTATTGTTCTGTCTTTAGCTTCACTGATTCTTAAGTCCCCTCTATTTTGCAGTTGAGACTGTTCCCTTAGGTTTTTTTCATATTTTTAAATTCTAAATTCTAATTTTTTCCTTTTTTTAAATTCTAAAAATCAATTTGATTCTTCTTCACATCTTCTATTTATTTGCCAAGGCTTGCTATTTCTTTGCTTAAAATTTATGCTTTTTTATTTGTTTCATGTATGTCTGTAATTGGTCATTGAAATGTTTTTTTTTTTCTATGATGGCTCCTTTGTCATATGATTCTAACATTTCTGTCATCTTGATAATGGTCTCCTCTGACTCTCTTTTTTCTTGTAGTTTGAGATCTTCCTTGTTCTTAGTATGACAAGCGATTTTCAATTCAAATCTAGAAATTTTGAGTATTATATTATGAAACTGTGAATCATATTTAAAATTTCTGTTTTCTGGCTTCCTCTGATACCACTCTGGCAGGGGAAAGGGGTTTGCTGCCTCATTACTGCCACATGGAGGTAGAAGTCCAGGTTCCCTATTTGGCATTTACTAATAACAAGGAAGGAAGCTCCTTTTTCCTGCTAAGTCCCCACTGATACCTCCCTTACTGGGAGGGGTAGGATGCCTCCTTGCTATACCCACTATGGCTTCCCTTGACACCATACAAAAACATGTACATGAGTGTTTATAGCAGCTTTATTTATATTTTCCAAAACTTGGAAGCAACCAAGATGTTCTTCAGTAGATAAATGGTGGCTTAACCATGGCATATCCAGGCAATAGAATATTATTCAGTATTAAATAGAAATAAACTATCAAGCCACGAATCTTAAATACATATTATTAAATGAAAGAAGCTGATCTGAAAAGTCTCCATATTATTTGATTCTATCTATATGACATTCTGGAAAAGGCAAAAGAATGGAGATAGTAAAAATATCAGCGGTTGCCAGGAGTTAGTGAGAAGGGAGGTAGGGATGAAAAGGCAGAGCACAGAGGATTTTTAGGGTAGTGAAACTATTCTGTATGATACTCTGATGGTGGATACATGCCATTACACATTTGTCCAAACCAATAGAATGTACAGCACTAAGAGTGAACTCTTGTGTAAACTATGGATTTTGGTTGATTATGATGTATCCATGTAGGTTTATCAGTTGTAAAAAAATGTACCATGCTAGTGGGGGATGTAGATAACGGGAGAGGTTATGCCATGTGTGTAGGCCAGGGATAAATGGGAAATCTCTGTACCTTCCTCTTAATTTTTCTGTAAACCTAAAGCTACACCTCCCCAAAATAGTCTATTTAAAAATCTAAAGTCATTATTAAAAACTGCTAACCTAAGCAAACCTTAAGCACCAAAGGTGTTTCTTTTAGCTGATAAAAGAAACATATGAATCCTAAAGACGGTCAGAAGTTTTACCAGCTCTTTTTACTTAACAGCTTCTTCAAACCCTAGTCTTAAACTTAGGTCCTGATAGGTTTGCCAAACCTAGATCCTAGTGCAAGTGTCAAGATCCCTTCTGGGGATTTGTCTCTGAATTTCCAGCTTTCTGGACTTCAGGCCAGTTTCTATTTTGAGTGAAAACTCCAATCTAGCAAGAGTGCATTGATTGTGTTCCAACTAATCAAAGGGAAAGCATTGGTTGGCCATTCTAGCATCCTTGTTCAGCTAAAAATTATTATGCCTCTGGCTCCTAATGCAAAGATATATTCTTTCTTGTTTTCCCCTGTGATGAGGATGCAGAATATCCTTCAATTTTGTGAAGTATAAAGTTAATGTATGCCTTTGAATAGTCTTTGAAAAGTCATACAGTGTAGGTTTTCTCTCTAAGTGGAAGAGTAGAACATCACCTGCCCTTCTCTTTTTCTCAGTCATAAAATTTGTTTGATGTAAGTTTTCACACAATGAAAGTTACTTAACTGAAGTTGACCCTTTTGCACTTCAGGAATACATTTCTTAAAGTACCCATGGCCTTTCCAACAGAATAGAATAGAATAAGTTTTTAATAAAAATTAGAAACTAGTTTTGGTGCATAAATTTTGTATGAGATTATGATTTTTTTTCCTTCTCTCCCTCTTCCCCCCTCCCTTGTGTATGTGTGTGTTGTGTGTGTGTGTGTGATTTTTTGCTACTTGCTACTCTGTGCTTCTTGGAATAAGCTTGATGCTTGATAAAGGAAAGTTTAAGGTTGAGTGGGAGAGGGTGCTCATGAAGTATAAGGAGTATGGCTAATCTCTTATATGTGATTCAAGATCACTATTATGATGAATCCCCCAAAAGAGGAAGAATTGCTAGAAGCCTCTTTTAATGCCACAGTTAAAATAATGTCTTCTCTCCTCCCAGTTGCTTATCAGGGGTGGTCACTTACAATTGCCATTGGTTTGCCACAGCTGGACAGGGAAAGTAGCTTTGTGTTGCTTGTGTATTATATCCCAGGATCTGATTAGTTTTCTTGGCCAGAGGCCTTGTGTTACCATGAGAATATAATAGTGATAACACCTTACATTCTCACCACAGTTCTACAAAGTCTGTATTATCTGAGGAAACCAAGGGTCAGAATGGATGTGTCAGTTGTCTAAGGCCAAATAACTAATAAGTGTCAGAGCTGGAACTGAAATCCAGTCTCTGTGTGTGACTCCAGAACCCATCCATTTTCCCTGTATTTCTGAGTTTTTATGAATTCCAGTCATTGAGACTATCATAGTTCCATAGTTCCATTGGATAATGCTGTATTAGTCCTCTCCTGAGTAATTAGTTGGAAATGTTAATACTAGTAAGGGAAAAAGAGGACATCCAGATGGCCAACAGACATATGAAACAATGCTCAGCATCCCTCCTCAGCAGGGAAATAAAAATCAAAACCACACTGAGATACCACCTCACACCGGTCAGAGTGGCTAAAATGAACAAATCAGGAGACTGTAGATGCTGGCGAGGATGTGGAGAAACAAGCACCCTCTTACATTGTTGGTGGGAATGTAAACTGGTACAGCCACTCTGGTAAACAGTGAGGAGGTTCCTCAGAAAATTAACAATAAAGCTTCCCTATGACCCAGTAATAACACTGCTAGGAATTTACCCAAGGGATACAGGAGTGCTGATGCATAGGGGCACATGTTCCCCAATGTTCAGAGCAGCCCTTTCAACAATAGCTAAATCATGGAAAGAGCTTAAATGGCCATCTCCTGATAAATAGATCAAGATGTGGTTTAATCTGTACAATGGAATACTACATGGCAATGAGAAAGAATGAAATCTGGCCATTTGTAGCAACATAGATGTAACTTGAGGGTATTATGTTAAGTGAAATAAATCAGGCAGAGAAAGACAGATACCATACGTTTTCACTCATATATGGAATAGGAGAAACATAACAGAAGACCATAGGGGAAGAGAAGGGGAAAAAACAGTTAAGGAGGAGGAGGGAGACAAACCACAAGAGACTCTTAAATACTGAGAACAAACTGGGAGTTGATAGGGAGTAGGGGAGAAGGGAAAATGAGTGATGGGAATGGAAGAGGGCACCTGTTGGGGTGAGCACTGGGTGTTATATAGAAACCAACTTGACAGTAAACTATATTAAAAACAAACATGCAAACATATATACATACATACATACATTTAAAAATACTAGTAAAGGAAGAATGGAGTTCTCTTTAGGAAGTTGGAGTCAGGTGATAGGGTCCACCAAGGAGCCTTCCCACCTAAGTTGAGAAGAGGTTGAGGCAGAAATATGATTCCTTTCAGATCTAATAAACATGCTGTAAATGTTAGTTTTTGTCCCTTTATCCCAGAACCTACTATGGGTCAGATACAGTGCTAGCAGCTCTCAAGTACATCATGTCATTTAATCATCACAGCTCTCTTATGAGGTATTGGGATGAATATGCCCCCATCGTACAGATAAAGAGATTGACGGACAAAGAAATCAGGTGACTGGCACATCCACTGTCTTGTAACCAAGTCTGTCTGACTCTGGATATAGTTTTCTCTCAAACTGGTTCCTGCCTACCCACCTACTTGTTTCTGTCTCAGTAATACCTTCAGAAGCTTTAAATTGAATATTTTAGTTGAGATATTCAAGAAATCCTTGTATGACCTTACAAATTCTTAGGCTAGGCATACTTTCTCCCTTGCCTCATCCTGTGAGTATTATCCTCAGCTGTAACCTTGCATCCCAGTAAAGCCCAGAGAAAAATCAAGTGTAAACTGGCCTGAGAGCATAAATGAGCCTTTCTCAGTCACCGAGGCTTTAGCTTTGCCTTGACCTGGAATGCTTGTTAGTTTCAAAATTAGAATAAATTGAATTAATTAGTTCTTGGATAGGGTGAGAGTTAAAGTTCTAGGTGTGGTTCTATGCAACTGAACTGATGGCTGTTGGCTTCTTAAGATATTCAGTAGCCATCTGCCAGGTGAAGGAATCTGTTTTTTTTTTTAATGTTTTAAATGTCTTTTTTAAGTTTATTTCTGAGAGAGAGAGACAGAGAGCACGAGCAGGGGAGAGTCAGAGAGAGACGGACACAGAATCTGAAGCAGACTCCAGGATCTGAGCTAGCTACCAGCACAGAGCCTGACGCGGGGCTCAAACCCAGGAACCGTGAGATCATGACCTGAGCCCAAGTTGGACGCTTAACCGACTGAGCCACCCAGGCACTCCTGAAGGAATCTTTTTTTTCTGACCTGAAGCTGGGTCAGTCAGTGGGAAAATATTGTCATTTGTATTCTTTATTCCTCCTGTTTCTGTGGGGTGTGCTCTGTTTAATAAAGCATGCATTAGGAGATACTGAAAATAAGACTTATTAATCTAGTCTTTTTTTCCCCGATAGGTTTAAATTGCCCCCAAAATATGTGTTTGTGTGTGTATGTGTTTGTTTTAGGCTAAGTATCACTGAAGAAGTCGACACCTCATTATGTGTAGGTTATTGCGTTTGTGGAATAAAATCTCCCTTAAGTGATATATCTACTATGTGTCATAAAAAATTAATTCACTTTATGTGTGCATGTTTTCATTTCAGGCATCTTTAATAGGGAAATATATTCTGGTAGATTAGTTTATGGTGTTTCTAAATAATAAATCATAAACACCAATAAAACATCTAAAATGTGCATATTTGTAAGTCGATTATATGTTGATTAACCTTATGTGCTTTTGCCATAATTTTTATTATTGTCATTTTCGCTTGCTGTCAAACAACAATTCATTTTTGGAACATAAGATGCATAATTATGAATGTTAATACAGCACCCTGCTGCATCTCATCTCTCTTTGCATTATGGCACAGGTTTACTTTGGGGACACAAAGGTACTTTCTCTCATTATTCATAGGGACTGTAATTAGATACTAAACTTGAGATGTAAATATATTCATTATTTACCTATTTTGTTAACTAAAATTTTCCTTACTCCAAGACTCTAGAAAAATATTCAACTAAGATCCATGGGACCCTGTTTAAAAAATAAAAATGGAAAGAGAGGAATCTGTGTTATGAAGAATAGAGCAGTGAACTTGGGGTTTTAAGTACAGACTTTGAGTACTCAGTGAAAATAGTTGAGGGGTGCCTGGGTGGCTCAGTCAGTTAAGAGTCCAACTTCGGCTCAGGTCATGATCTCACTGTTCGTGGGTTCAAGCCCCGTGTCAGGCTCTGTGCTGACAGCTAGTTCAAAGCCTGGAGCCTGTTTCAGTTTCTGTATCTCCTTCTCTCTCTGACCCTCCCCTGTTCACGCTGTCTCTCTCTCTCTCAGAAATAAATAAAACATTAAAAATTAAAAAAAAAAAAAAAGAAAATAGTTGAAATACTAAGCAAGCCTCTAACCATCTCATAGTCTTGTCCTTATGGGGAATTCAGGGCTGTAATTCCCACCTGACAGGGATCTGGTAAAGATTAAATAAGTACTTCATGAGAAAATTCCTAGAACAATACCTGATACCAGGTACATTACTGGTGAATGCATAATATTTTTAATATGGCATTTGAAAGTTAAAAATAAATGGGCATTTTCTAAACATTAATTCACCAAATATCTCTTTAAATAGCAAGTTCTTATGGTACAATTTCACTGATTCCATAAATATTTTTGAGTGTGAGTGTTTAGCACGTACTTAGCAATATGTTAAACAATGTCATGGTGATCATAGCAGAAGTATGCTCTAGGGGTGCCTGTGTGGCTCAGTTGGTTGAGTGTCTGACTTGGGCTCAGGTCATGATCTCATGGATCATGAGTTCGAGCCCCATGTCGGGCTCTCTGTGCTGACAGGTCAGAGGCTAGAGCCTGCTTCAAATTCTGTGTCTCCCTCTCTCTCTGCCCCTCCCCTGCTCACACTCTGTCTCTCTTTCTCAAAAATAAATAAGCATTAAACAATTTTAAAAAAAGCATTCTCTAGCCCTGACCTCTGGGGGAGGAAGATGAACATGTATAGGTAGAATGGTTGAGCAAGGAAATAGATGATTGTCAAAATGAGTGATCACAAGCAACAAATGATTGTGAACACTGGAAGAACATCACAAGGAGCTTCCAAAAAAGGGGGGGGGAGAGCTTGTCCAAACTCCTAAATGGTATATGGGAAGGCATAAAGAGAAGATAAAGAGAAATGTAGGTTTGGGGACTATTAAGGAAGCCCATACAACATAAGATTTATGTAGGGAATCAGTAAGAGGAAAATTTGGACAATCTATAGAAAGCCCAGAAAAGCAAACTTTACCTAGTAGGCAGCAGAGAACTATTGCAGGATTGTGATTAGGTGAATAGGAATGAAATTGGTGTTTGTGGGAGATTGGTGTGGGTTGGATTGAATGTAAGGAGGACACATGGTGTGATTGCTTGTATTGAGTAGTGACAGTAGGAATAGACAGGAAGAGTTAATGGGGGAGATATTTCAAAGCCAGGACTTGGTGACTGATTCAATACACAGGCTAAAGAAGAGGAGAAGTAAACTGGTTACAAGGTTTGAGCCAGTCAGACCTTTAAAGATTTAAAGAAAACAAATAAACAAGATTGTTAAAAAGATAAATTAGGAATAGTTGGGCTTGGTGTCAGTGTTTGTTTGGTTTTTCTTTGGTATTCTATTGAGTTTGAGGTGATTGATGAGATCTGTAGAGGTTCAACTGGCAGTTGTAAAGTATAGGTATATCAGGACCAAAGATTATTCTAGATCCATATAATATTATTCCCAATATAAACTAGTCTCAATTACATGTAAGTATCTTTAGGTAGTCACTTCCTCCTAAAAACATCACCTGCCCTTTACCTTCATCCTTCTTCAACTACCAATCTCTTTCCTTTCACAGACCAGCTCCTTAGGCTCTTGAAAAATCTTCTTATATTCATTGTCTCCCTTTATTCCCTCACATTTCCTCACTGCAGCCTGGCTTCTTCCACTACCACAACATTCTTCTCTGTGTAGCCCCAAGATGAATCAGTGTGCTCGAGGTTGAAAAAAGATGAAGACGCATCTTTCTTTCTTTTCCAATGGGCGATTTTCCAATTGAGTTTTTTTCAGCAGCGAAGTATAGGAGAAGGAATGTAGTCATTTGGTATATAATAGTACTGGTGTCAAATAATTTACCAATTGGCCAACCTTTAACAAGTTACCTAATCATAATTTCTTCATTTGGAAGATTTCTATAGCTTTATGGAATCATACAAATAAATGAGATGATATGTATAAAGCTCTTTGGAAGTATTTGTTGCCTAATAAATATTAGCCTGGTTGAATGCTTCATTTTGAAATTCCTTATCTTTGATTATTAAACATCTTTCTCTTCTAGATTTCTTCCTACTGCTTATTTTCAGCTCTTTTCCCTTAATCTGTCTCCTAACTACCCTAAAACAGTGGTACTCAAATTTAAGTGTGCATTAGAATTCTCTGGAGGATTTAAGGATCGTATTGTTGCCCTCTTCCCCATAGAGTTTCTGATTCAATCAGGGCACAAGAAGTTCTCAGGTAGTGCTGGTGCTGCTGGTCTGAGTACTGAACTTTGAGAACCACTAACCTAAAGTTCTATCTCAGACCGTCTTTCTCATTCTATAAACTTTTCTTGAGAGACTTCAGGTACTGCTGATAACTCCTAGATATCTATATCCAGAGAAGAGCACACTCCTATATTCCAGATTCAACTGTGTGTTACACATCTCCACAAACTGTCTCACAGACACATTCTAATCCAACATGCTCAGGGTGATTCCAAAGTACATATGGAAATATACATCTGTAAGATTAGCCAGGAAAGGTCTGAAAAATAAGAGTAATAAGGGAGAAAGGGATCAGTCCTTTTGAAACATATTATAAAACTACAGTAATTAAAATAGTTTAATTTCAACTGGCACATGAATAGACAGATCAATGGACCATAACTGGATCTAGACATTTACCCAAAAACATAGCTTAGTATATGATTTTTAATATATCATTTTATCTTGAAATACTAAAGGTCTTTCTAATTTTTTTAATGTTTTATTTATTTCTGAGAGAGAGAGAAAGAGAGAGAGAGACAGAGAAAGAGAGAGAGACAGAGAGAGAGAATCCGAGGCAGGCTCCAGGCTCTGAGCTAGCTGTCAGCACAGCTGACACGGGGCTCGAACCCACAAACCCATGAGATCATGACCTGAGCCGAAGTCGGATGCCCAACCGGCTGAGCCACCCAGGCGCCCCTTAAAGGTCTTTCTAAACAAGACACAGAGGAAGCCAAAAAGGGGAACATTGTTAAATTCGACTACATAAAACAATGTACGGCACTGCAAAAATACATAAACAATATCTAAAGACAAAAAACTGAAAAGAAGGTTTTGCACCTGGTATGGGAAAAGGCTTTATATATAAAGAGCTCCTGAGATTGAGAATCAGTAAGGAAAATACCAGTAAACCATTATAAAAGAGAAAAAAGGACCTAAATAGGAAGTCCACAGAAAAAGAAAGTCAGCTTATAAAAATAAATGGAAAGATGCTCAACAACACTCATAATTAAATAAATACAGATTTATTTAAGCAACAACTCTTACCGGAAGATACAACTTTCACCTATCTTAGTGGCAAAAATCAGAGTGTTTAGTATACATTATTTTTTGTGCAAGCATGCAGAGAAACGCACTCTTACACCTTGTTATATACCTTGCTACTTAAAGTGTGATCCTTGGACCAGCAGTATCTATATCAACCCCAAGCTTGTAAGAAATGCAGTCCCAACCCAGATCTACTAAATTAGAATCTGCATTTTAATGAGCTCCCCAGGCAATTTGTTTGTACATGAACGTTTGAAAAGCATTGCTGTAATACATTGTTGGTGGAAGTGCAAATTAGCATAACCTCTTTGGATTTTAGGAGACTTTATCACAAACATTCACATATTCTGTGAACCATAATTGCAGTGGAATTATCTAATAGATACAATCACCTGTGTATGTGAAGATGTACAGAGATATTCACTGCAGTATCATTGGTAATAGCAAAAAAGAAATAGAAACAACCTCAATATTCATTAATTGGGTAAAGGTTAAATAAACTGAACAAAATTTGCATGGTGCAATAGTATGCAGTTATTAAAAAATATGTGAAAAAGTACACGCAGATATGAAATTATCTCCAAGATATAGTTAAGCACAAACATCAAGTTTCTGAACAGCATTCTAGTATGCTTTTTTGTGTGCTATTATTATAATTTCCATATTACAGATGATGTAAGTGAGGCACAGATATTAAATAACTAACCCAAAGTGCCCATACATCTAGCGATAATGGATTCAGATCCAGTCTGGTTCTATAGCTTATGCTTTTAATACGATACCATACTGCTACCCGGGGATAAATAAGAAAATGTTAATACTGGTTTCCCCAGGAGTATGGGGGACTCATTTTTAATTCTATGTCTTTGTACTGTTTGAATGGTTTGCCTTCTGCAAGTATTGCTTTAAAAATAATTAAAAATCAACTTGTCCAAAATTAGATTGATTTCCCTCCTCACTCTTCTGGTATTGGTGACAGGCTGAGTAATTTAATGAAGTGAGAAATCTGGCAGACATTCTGGACTCCCTCCTCTTCTTTACTCCTCACCTCTGTACAATCTGGCACCAAGATTTATTGGTTCTACCTCCCAGACAGGACAATTCTTAGATATACCTCTCCACTCTACCCTGGAATCACAGATGACATGAACTGTAACATTTATTTCCTGAGTGGCCCACCTGCCCCTTTTCTCCCTACAAAATGTCAACTGATAACGTCTTTCCAAAATGCAAATCTGGTTCTGCCATTCTTGTGCTTAAAATCTTACACTGGCCCCTCAGTGCCTGTGGGGAAAGTCCAAACTCATTATCATGGCAACCTAATTCTTCCATGTTCTGCCCCAGCCTGCTTCTCGAGCCTTACCTCTTACCACCCCTCCTCTCACATCCTATCCTCAGGACACCATTTCCCCCTCACATTTCTATAATTTTCACATGCTATTCCTTCTACAGAAGTACCTTTTATCTGGGTCAATCCCTACCCTTCTTGCAAGACCAGACCTCAAGCACGACCTCCTTTATGTAGGTTTCTCTGCCTGCAGGTTATTAGACGTTGTATATTCTATACTGGGAAGGTCAGGATCCCCTAAAGTTCCATGGTCTCTCAGTGTCCCACAGGAAATGTCTCAGTGTCTAAGCCCTCCTACCTGAATGCTGTGCATTCACACTCTTTCCAGACTCCCAACATGGATGCAGTATCCTGCAGCCTGTTCCTCTAGCTCTCCTCCCCATGGCTAGTTCAGGGATTTTTTCCCCCAGGTCTCCTTAGGCCTCCAACACTCTTCTTGGTCACCTGGGACATTTGAGAGACTTTTCCTTTCATTCTCAACTTTAGATTCATCATCCTCCCCTCCCCATTCCCATGAGAATAGTGGTTAAAAATGTGGGCTCTGGAGCCAGGCTCCCTGGGTTTCAATACCATCTCTGTGACTTTTTAGTTCTGTGATCTTAGGCAAGTTACTCAGCCTCTCTGAGCTGCTGATATTCTCCTCTGTAAAATGGGGATGACAATAGTAGTGCCTGTCTCATAGGTTTTTTTATAAATATAAAATGTTTTAATATTTGGAACACATAGTAAATATTGTGTTTTTGAGATTAAAATGCCTAAATTATGAAGTGGGAGAATCTTATCAAATTGGTACAGGAGGCAAGCCTCTTTCTCCTTTGGAGCTCTTTTCTACTAAAGGTGGCTCCTTAAGATTAGGACTAAGTATAGGTACGGCATCAAGAATACCCACCTTTTCTCAAGTCTCCTGTAATTCTGGTTTGTTTCTCCAAACGGATGGATTGAAAGCTTCTTTTTTTTTTTTTAACGTTTATTTATTTAGTTTTGATAGCGAGAAAGAGCGTGAGAGAGTGGAAGTTGGGGAATGGCAGAGAGAGAGGGAGAGAAAGAGAATCCCAAGCAGTCGGCAGTTTGGAGCCAGATGCAGGGCTCAAACTTATGGAACCATGAAATCATGACCTGAGCCAAAATCAAGAGTTGGATGCTTAACTGACTGAGCCACCCAAGAGTCCTGGATTGAAAGCTTCTTGAAGGCAAGGATTATAATGCAGACTTTTAGACTCTTTGGCCCTCACTAGACACATGTCAGACACAGGATTTATTTCCATCACTCTTAAAATTAAATCCAGAGTCCTTAGAATGAGCCACTCATCTGGCCCCAGGCTCCTTCCTCAACCTCATTTCCTCCCCTTCTTTTGTCTTGCTCCTTCCACTCCAGTCATATTGGCTTTCATGTTGTTCTTGGACTATGGCAGGCTGATCCTATATCAGGACCATCACCTTTGCTGACACCCTTGCCTAGAACATTCTTTCCTCAGATATGTGCCTTGCTACTTCCCAGACTTCATTTAAGCCACTGCTCGAATATCACCTCCCAACAGAGGCCTTCCCTGACCACATTCTCTGAAATAGCATTGGCCTCCACACACTCCTGTCAGTTAGTCCACCCTTTACCCTGCTTTCTCTGTCTTCAGAACATTTATTACGATCTGACACATATTTCATATTTTATACGTATTGAGTTGAACCCCATGAGGACTGAGGTCTTGTCTGTTTTGTTCATTGCTTTGTCCCCAGCACCCCAGAGTAGTGCCTGCTTGGCTCTCAATAACTAACGAATGAATGAATGAACAAATAAATGAATGAATTCAATGCTAGTACCCATGAAGAAAAGGGAATAACAACAAATTCTGTTCACTCCTAGAATTTTGAATATAATTTTCATTCCATGATTCTGTCTTTTAGCTTTAGCATTTTCAAAATAAATCTATGTTTATGTATGAGTTTTGTTTCAATTTTACAAGCATTACCCTGACAAAATTTAAAATCCAATTTAAGTCAAGTCCAATTTTAAAAAAATACCTGATCTATTTATTCTCCATCTCAAGGGAAAGGAATGTGTATGATTGAGTGCATGAATGAATTCACTCATGAGAGAGAGAGAGACAGAGAGAGAGAGAGAGAGAGAGAGAGAGAGAGAGAGAATGAGAATGAGAGAAAGAACAGTTACCTGCAGTGAGGAAATTGGATAGGGAGTGGTTTGGAGAGGCATGAGTAGGGGAGTTCATATTCCCCAGAAGGAAAATAATTTTGTTTCAGTTGCTGCATTTTCCCCCTAAATTGTCGCTTGAAAATCCTGTAAAAACAAAACAAAACAAAACGAAATGAAAACCAAAGAAATGAAAAGCTTGATCAACCAGAGGTTTGTAAATGTAAATATATCAGATCAGGAAATTTCCCAGGGGCTCATGTAGGACATTGCAGAACCATGTGAAAGCTTTTATGAAGTGAAACTTTAGAAGAGGAGATAAATATATGGCAACTACTCGCCAGCTCATATCCCCACCAAACAAGGAAGATGCGAGCAATGGATTGCCCTCTTGGTTCTGGGACCTTTCTCACCATGAAGTAGTATGTTCCCACCCGCCCCTGGAGCCCACATTCTATTCAGGCAACCCCGTTGACTGTGTATACAGCCACTGATAGTTGAAGAAAGGCTCCCAGTCTGCCGTGGAAGACAAAACCCCACGTAAGTCAAAGCATCAGCAGCCAGTATTTTTTTTTTTTTTTACAAATAGTTTATTGTCAAATTAGTTTCCACATAACACTCAGTGCTCATTCCCACAAGTGCCCTCCTCCATGCCCATCCCTCCTCCCCCCCACATCCATCAGTCCTCAGTTTTTGTCAGCATTCAAGAGTCTCTCATGGTTTGCCTCTCTCCCTTTCCCCCACCATTTCCCTGCTTCTTCTCCCTCTTGTTCCTCCGTCAAGTTCCTCCTAATCCTCCTATACGTGCAGACATATGATATTTGTCCTTCTCTGCCTGACTTATTTCGCTCAGCATAACACCCTCAAAGTCCATCCACGTTGCTACACATGGCCAGATTTCATTGTTTCTCATTGCCATGTAGTATTCCATGGTATAGATAAACCACATCTTCTTGATCCATTCATCTGCTGATGGACACTTAGGCTCTTTCCATGTTTTAGCTATTGTGGAGAGTGCTGCTATGAACATTGGGGTACATGTGCTCCTATGCCTCAGCATTTCTGAACAGACACTTCTCCAAAGAGGCCAATATTTTAAAGAAGCCATTTAAAAATCTGTTTTAGGGGCGCCTGGGTGGCTCAGTCGGTTAAGCGTCCGACTTCGTCTCAGGTCCTGATCTCATGGCTTGTGGGTTCGGCCCGAGTCAGGCTCTCTGCTGACAGCCTGAAGCCTGCTTCTTATTCTGTGTTTCCCTCTCTCTCTGTCCCTCCCTCCCTCATTCTCTGTCTATCTCTCCCTCAAGAATAAATAAACATTAAAATTTTTTTGAAAAAATTAAAAATTAAAAAAATAAAAATCTGTTTTTAAAAATATATGGTAGCATTCTTTAAACAATGGCTCTCTGTGTAGCAACATGGATGGACCTTGAGGGTGTTATGCTAAGCGAAATAAGTCAGGCAGAGAAGGACAAATATCATATGTTTGCACGTATAGGAGGATTAGGAGGAACCTGACGGAGAACAAGGGGGAGAAGAAGGGGGGAAATGGTGGGGGAAAGGGAGAGAGCAAACCATGAGAGACTCTTGAATGCTGACAAAACTGAGGACTGATGGATGGGGAGGAGGGATGGGCATGGAGGAGGGCACTTGTGGGGATGAGCACTGGGTGTTATGTGGAAACTAACTTGACAATAAACTATTTGAGAAAAAAATAAAATAAGTTAAAAAAGAAGAAATGAAAAATAAAAAAAAGTTCTATGTGAACTGTAAATGTTGTATACAAATATTAGCAATCAGATGGCTTTACACATGGTATTTGCTGCCACACCCCCTACCAGATTTTCCTGTGGCTTGTCCCCTCTCCATGCAATTTTGTCCCACGAAGTTCATCAGGCACCTGGGACGAAACTAGAGCCAAAAAGACCTTGAGTAGCAATTGTTTCCAATCCACTGGGCACAGCCTTGATGCTGACCTTGACTTGATATTTTTTTTCCTTTGCCTGGTCTCCCTTCAACTTGCGCCTTGTCCTTCCAGCCCTGGATACCTCTGACAGCAAAGAACAGCTCCCCTTGCTAGTATTGGGGTACAAAAAAACCCTGTCAGATGGAGTTTTTTTAATTAGTACAATAAACAGAGGAATCCACCACCAAATAGCAAAGCATTTTTTGGGGAAGCATTTTGCTAGGTTGGTGGGCTATAGGCTCATTTATTTGAGGGCAAAATCCAGATGTTTGAAATAGTTAAGTATACAAGTGTTACAATTATACAACTATACAAGTATTATGAGCATTGCAGATTCCTAACTTAGGAATGTATCAGACAGTTGCATCAGGTGATTGTAAGGGTAAATGATATGCCTATATAGAATGATGTCTTTTTTCTTTGAAACCTTTTTCTCATTCAGCTCTAATACCTGTGTAATATAGAAAGCTTTGAAATTTTTTAAGGTATAAAAAATAAGAATGACCCTTAATTCTGCCACATAGAGATAAACACCTGCTGGTAAGATAGTGATGTATTTGCATTCAGCCCTCTAATATGTGTATGCTTATATATGAATATATATGTAAATAGATATATATTTTTTGAAATGGGCTGATACTGTGTACAGTTTTGTATGCTTTTTCTTTCATTTACCATTATATTGTGAGCCTTTTCCAGGATCATTAAGTAGTCTTGAGAAACATGATTTTTAATGGCAGATTATTTTTCCTTCATGTAGATGTACAATACCTCACTTAACTCTTCCTAAATGTTGGACAGCTAGGATATTCTTGTTTTTACCACTGTAATAACCCTGCAGTGGATGACACTTCATGTAGATCAATGTGTGCATCTCTAATTGCTTTCTTACTGTAGAATCTTAGGAATGGAAAGACTCGATCAAAGGGCAGAAACATTTTTTAAAACAGATATAATTCACATACCATAAAATGCATTATCTTCAAGTGTGTAATTCAGTGGATTTTAGTATATTCACAAGGTTGTACAACCAGTAATACTGTCTAATTCCAGGAGAGAAAAAATTGAATGCTTCATAGATTTGCATGTCATTCTTTGCAGGGGCCATGCTAATCTCTGTATCATTCCAATTTTTATATATGTTGGCTGAAGCAAGCACATTAGGAACATTTTGATGTCTCTTGATATGGCAAATTTCTTTCTGGAAAATGCGTACCCATATCCCTTCCCACCCAGCAATGTACAAGAATGCCTATTTCCCTGCAACTTGATACTTAATTTAAAAATATATATTGCTAATATCAGTGAAAATGACAAGGCACCTGGGTGGCTCAGTTAGTTGGGCGTCTGTCTTTAGCTCAGGTCATGGTATCACAGTTCATGGGTTCGAGCCCTCTGTTGGGCTCTGTGCTGACAGCTCAGAGCCTGGAGCCTCCTTCGCATTCTGTGTCTCCCTCTCTCTCTGCCCCTACCCACTTGCACTCGCTCTCTCTCTCTCAAAAATAAATTTAAAAATTTTTTATAAAAGAAAATGACATTTTATTGTTTTGTCTGTTTGATTAGGGTTTCTTCTTCTCTCACCTGAAATCTAACTGTTCTATGGGCATCTGTCATCCACTGTCTTTCCTTGGACACATTTACCATGGGTAATCACAACCAATGCAGCAGCATTGGCTGCCTCCTCTCAGGATAATGACCACATGTCCATACCCTGCCCTAACCTCTTTCTAGCACTGTGGCACAGACATTGAGCTTCTTGCTGGGCATGTCTAGCTACATAATTTGACAGCATTTGAAACAAATTCATGTCTAAAATCAAACATTTCCCCAGCTCCTACTCCAATTTCCCTATCTAGATTAATGCTACCACTTTTCTTCCATGTGCTTCATGGTCACGTTAACCCGGTTCTCTCTTCCATATTTAATGAGTAGTCCAACCTTATTGGTTCTGTGTCTCATGTCCTCTCTCCGTCTTTCCCTTCTGCTCTATCCCCACTGTCATGATCTAGCTCTACCTTTTATTGTATCTGTTGCTCAAGCCTCCTCACTTCATGTTTTCAGTATTTATCCACACAATTCAATCTACACATGGCTACCAAAATAACCTTACCAACATACTTCTTTTACCATGTTGCTCTCCTATCTTGGATCTTCTGAAGCCTCTCTCTTGCCTATTGGGTTATGTGAGATAAATACTTTACCCTGACACTTAAAGCCCACCGTTTTCTTGCATTATTTTAACTTTACTTCCTGTGTGCCTTATAGAAACTATCCTTCATTCAGAATATTCTGGCTTTTCCACTCTTGTTTATGCAAAACCTGGCGGTTTATATATACAATGGAATACTACTTGGCAATGAGAAAGAATGAAATCCTGCCATTTGCAACAATACAGATGGAACTGAATGGAGGGTATTATGCTAAGTGAAATAAGTTAGTCAGAGAAAGACAGATATCATTTGTTTTCACTCATATGTGGAACCTGAGAAACTTAATAGAAGACCAGGGAGAAAGGAAGGGGAAAAATTGTTTCAAACAGAGAGAGAGGAAAACCCATAAGAGACTCTTAAATACAGAGAATAAACTGAGGGCTGATGTGGGGGCGGGTGGCAGAGAGGGGAACGTGGGCGATGGGCACTTGTTGGGATGAGCACTGAGTGTCGTTATGTAAGCGATGAATCATGGGAATCTATTCCTGAAACCAAGAGCACAATGTATACGCTATATGTTAGCTAACTTGACAATAAATTGTATTTAAAAAAACACCAATAAATAAACTGAGTCTTCAAGATTTAGCTCAAAGGCACTGTGAAGTCTTCCTTAATTAACCAGCTGTGCTTTCTCCTTTTTTAAAACCTCATTTTGTTAGCATTCCCTTCAGACATGACATTCTGGTTAGGATTTAGTGGTTACTTAGGTATTTCTATTCATTCCCTCTCACACTGTAAATTCTTTAAGCACAGGGATTATATCATCTTCATTTTAGTATGTTCCATAGTACCTCTTCAAGCACCTTAAATGTGGATGGAAGCTCCATAAATGCTTGAATAAAAGAATGGTGAAGACTTCCAACTTTTTTTTTTTTAAAGAACTACTAATGACTCAGTTTCGGGAATGAATTCTGTGCTAAGAAGGTACAGATGCCAGGTGACCCAAATGTCATGGCTTCTTCTTTTTCCCTCACTCTCCACATTCAGTCCATCAACAAGTACTGTCAGCTTTACCTCTTTAAGATCTCTCAAATCAAACTTTTCTCAACCCTACTGCTTCTTCCCTAGAACAAACCACTGTTATCTCTAACTGACAAGAGCTGTTTTAAATGGTTGCCTGGTTTCTACTCTCATCCTGCTTAAATCCATCATCCAAGTTATATCTTTATAGAACTTCGATCATGGTAGTCCCCTGCTTAACAATGTCCAGCAGCTTCCCATTGCACTGAGAATTATATGCATACCTCTTACCTTGGCCTTTGAAATCTCCACAATGTGGTCTTGGCATTTTCCCAACCTCATCTCCCACTACTGTCCACCTAGCTCACTGTGGTCCAGCTCTGCTGAGCATTGGCCATTCCTCATTGTCATGTTTGCACAAAGCAGAGGGAGTCGATACTGTTGGTTCTACCAGGGTTCTTACTATTGTTGGCTATTGTTGTAGGGTTCCATGTCTTTAGCAGTGGAGGTGAGTTGAAGACTACCCAGAAGTAATTGTAAGGGCTTTGAGACTTTACTTTGGGAAAAACCTTTGTGGGTTCCACCATCCCCCTGAAAAAGTGACATCTCCAATACTGAGTTTAAGCTGAAGAAAATATTTGGCTTAAAGGGAGAAGAAAGGAAATCTTGTATTATTCCCATATCCTCCTTCCCAAAGGATACTATGAATATTATTAATAGAAACCAGAGCCGGAGGACAAACATCCTCCACCTTCTTTATCACTCTGGGTGTTGGTTTAGGAAATTGGGCATCACAGCAGAAGCTGACTCAACAGATGGTTCTCTGTGAACCTGTTGTCATTTTTCCTATGTGCTCTCCTGAATTCTACCTCAGCCCTCTGGTGTTGCACTCTTAGCTTTTGTATATACAGGGAAGTGAGAAAAACTTTCTTTCATTATCCAGATTCTTTATTTGCTCTCCTTGCTTCTGCAAGCCATGAAATATGCACTGTCAGTCTCCTTGCCTTTGGGATCAGTGTCAAGAAAAAGTCTATGATGGCTATGTCTTACTAGACTGTACATAGAAAAACTAAAATATGCTCTCTACCCCACTCTGAAAGAGAATGCCAAATACTGTGTTTCTAAAATACTAAGCATTTTTAGCCCCTAATATTTACAAAGCTCTCCTGTGTCATTCATAGGTTGTCTCTTTCCAGCCTTTTTTAGAAAAAGAAGGGTCCCCATGTTTTAAATACTCCAATGTGAAAATGGGTACATGAAAACAGAAGGTCAAATATAAAGACCCTAATCAGATAAAGTTATCATTCTCTAATTGGAGAGCCCAAAGGTACCTCCTTACACACACAACAGCATTTGAGGGAGTCTTTATTTCCACTGCAACATTCCCTTTCTTATTCCTTGCCCTGGATTTTCTTTTAGCCAGGGATGGATCCTGAGGTGGAGGGTGGAGAGGGAGTATCCAGCAGATTTACATGAAGGAGCTTGACCTGACTGTTCAGAGAGGCAAGGGGAGGTTGGAGGAGGTAGGGAGGCAGAACTAAACCAAAGCCCCTTCTACATAAAATACCCACATTTCAGATGACCAAAACTATGACTTTCCCAGACTGACAAGAAAGCCACTGTTGTAAAAGTTGTCTTTAAAATTACACACACACACACACACACACACACACACACACACACACACACACGCATACATGCATACATACATATATACATGTTCCCCCTTGGTTTGGTCTATAATAAGAAAGGGTCTCTGGATCACCAGGATGTAAGCTCCCCCACTAACTGTGGGACCTTAGTAGCTCTGTATACCTCCATGGTGATCAAGCAGCTTTTCCCCTATTTTGTCAGATAAACAAGCCATGCATTGTTCTCTCCACCGGTCTGTGTGCAGGCTTCCCTTCCTGCAGAGCTGGCCAGAATGAGCTTGGACTCCTTCATGTGGGGCAGGTGGAATGTGCTGTGCAGGGGGAGGCTGGAAGAACCACAGAAAGTAAACAGAGCTAATCAAGGACACTCTTTTGTGCTTCTCCTTATCTAAACACTTTCTTTTTTTTTTTTTTAATTTTTTTAATGTTTTATTTATTTCTAGGAGAGAGAGAGACAGCGCGAGCAGGAGGTCAGAGAGAGAGGGAGACACAGAATCTGAAGCAGGCTCCAGGCTCTGAGCTGGCAGCCAGCACAGAGCCTGACGCGGGGCTCGAACCCACGAACCACGAGATCATGACCTAAGCGAAAGTCGGACTCTTAACCGACTAAGCCACCCAGGCGCCCCTAAACACTTTCAAAAGAGGAAAAAGCCTACAGTAACTTATGGCCCAGACCTCGGATTAAGCACAATCTCAAGCAACACAGGCCATATTTTCCTTCTTTCCCTGGGTTGGGACAGAGCCATGGTTCTCTTTCCCCATTTGCCTCTAAGTCTCACTTAGTGGATCTGCTGGGAGCCAGAATCAGAGATGGGTAATTCTGTCAAAAGATACTGGGGCAACAGCCCACTAGGCCACTACTTCCAGAATTTTTGTGTCTCCCTCTCCTCATCTCTCACAAGTCTTTACCAGAGGACTCTTCTGGGAGCTAGCTTTTACCTTCATGTGCCCATCCTCCTCTTGCACCCTTGCCAAGTTCTTATTTTCTGAGTGCTTGGAAAGAAGCAGTCATCTTTACCTTCACCCAAACATAAGAGGTTATACTTGGTCATGTAATTTGGAACTCAGCATTGCTAAATGAGAGGGTGCCCCTTTTAGCCCCACCCCAGCCTTCAGCCTCATTTCCAAATCCTAAATTGGCCATACTGCTTGTGTTCCTATTTTATCTTCCTTTGCCCAAGAATTTTTCAAGTATATGCCACCTGTGCCCACCTGCCTGTCATATCACTTCATCTGGTGATTCCACATCTCATCTGCCCACCCCACCTGTGCCTCAGCAAGTCCCATGAACATGCTTGCTCCTCTACTCATAATTTTCTCAGCCTCACCTGGCTACAGACAGGGTCCAACTGCTATCAAACTCATTGTTCTTTATTTTGTTAGGAAGTAGGGATCAGCAGGCCTCATCAGGGAAGCACTGTTTCACACTGGGTTGCTGAGTGGAAGGAGGAAGGCATATAGTAACCGGAAGATTAGAGAAGGCTGGGCACCCAGGCCTGAGGAATGACATTAGAAGAGACTATTTATCCTTATGCGTTTTCAGACCAGGGTTATTCTTTAGTATACTGTTAATGGTACTGTATTCTCTAAGTGTATAATCAAAGAATGGTGATCACACCAGCAGCATTTGCATTACAGTAGAGCTTGTTACAAAGTCAGATTTGGAGACTGCTCTAGACCTACTGAATCAGAATCTTCAATTTAGCAAGATCACAGTAATTAGTATGCCCACTAAAGTTTGAGAAGCTCTGCTCTAGAGTACTAGGTTTGGCTTTTGAAATTTCTTTACTTCTTTTAAATGTTTTAATTAAGTTTTTTAATTTAATTCCAGCATAGTTAACATACAGCCTTATGTGAGCTTAAGGTGTAGAATATAGTGACTCAACACTTCCATACATAACCCAGTGTTCATCCTAACAAGTGCACCCCTTAATCCTCATCTCCTGTTTAACCCATCCCCCCACGTCCCCTCTGGTAACCATCAGTGTTGAACCTTCTTTTAACTAGTCCTTTCTCTTTAAACTTCATTTGGATTAAAGAAGTCATTTTTTTTTCTTGCTGTTAACAGTACTTTGCCCATTATTATTTTGGGTAGAAGATAATATTATCAGCAGGTACCATTTGTTGAATGCATGCAGATGAGAAAATGAAGGCTCTATGACATGCCCAAGGCCAAACAAGCAGTGAGTGACAAATCTGAAACTCTAAGCCAGATTGATATACCCATAAAATCCCAAAACTTTCCCCATACAGTACTACCAAAGGAGGGCCTATGGGCTTACTTGGATGACACCTGCCTTTTAGGGAACAGACAAAAGTCAACCAGACTTCCCTAGGCAGTACAGAGAAAAGAGAAGGGAAGGGGCCTCAAGGCATGATTCCCCAGGAGGAATGGCCTAAGCATTCTTCTTGCCCTGAGGGATATCACTTAAGCCTTCTTTGGCCAGAAATTGCTGAAATTAGGATCAGAGGCCAAGGGAACCTGAGGTGGGGATCAGGAGTATTACAAAAGGAACCCCCAACCCTAAATCCCTGAGAGAAATTAAACCCTAATGCCTGACTTTGGGCTTGGGATATGCAACAAAATCATGTGGGGCCACTCTGGTTTCTGGCTGTCACACAGGTCAATAAGGACATCATTTGAAGTCCCATATTGGGGCCTAGGACTATTACATCATAACAGGCTATAGCTGGAAGGGTTGTTTGTGACAGTGGAGTCCAATGTTTTATTTTGCAGAGAGGAAACAGAAGCTCAGAGAGGGGGAGTAAGTTGTCAGAGGCCAGAGCAAATTCATGGCAGGGCCAGAGATGCTGACTCCAAGCACTACTATTCTGGAGTTGGAGTCTCAGCTGTAAAGTGAAGTTTTCTTTGGATCTGCTCAGGTGCCCATAGGAAGTGCAGACCCTGTAAATGTGACCAAGACTGGTTTGTAAGTCTGTTTAGCTCAGCAGGACATTCACCCTGGAAAATATCTAGGTTACTTGCCCCCAGCCATGTAAAATAAGCTGTTGTTCTTACTACTTGCTCTTCTGGATCTGGAGTCTGTTAGGCTTGGCTGCTCTGGACTTTCCTTTTCTGGGGTCCAGAGGACCTACAGAGATGGCTGGGTGGGGTCAGCTCAGTTCAGGAAGCACAGGAATTCTTTTAAGTGTATGTGTCTGGGGTATTTTTCTCTCTCACTTACGTGTATTTTTAAAAATTCTTTTTAGACACTCGCTTTATCTTTCCCAAACATCATTTCCTTACTCCTTTCCTGAGTTCTAGCAGTGGCTGGGGGCCCAGCTTCCTTATTGGCCCCTGAGCTGTGGAAGGGGGTGGGTCAGGACTCAGAGGAGGCTGGAGTAGGGAACAGGGGGGCTGTTTATGCTGCTGGAACTGCCTTTCATCCTTCCCTGTGCCACCAGGGTGCTGGCTGGTTTCTGAAGCAGTGTCTTCACTCCTGGCTCTCCTTCCTACAGCTGTGGCCACATCTGGGTCCAACAGTTGATGGCCATACTTTGCCTTCAATAATACTCCTCTCTATTCTTGGAACTGGGACCTGACTGTGCCTGAGCCTCTTGGATCACCCTCAGGAGCTTGGGCTGATGGCCCCTCATCTCAGGAGGTCTTAACGGGAAGGCACATGGGTCTCAGCTAAGGGAAGATCCAGCCTCCAGAAGCTCTGGGGGCTGGTTGGAGGGTTTTTTTTTAGCACCTGAGCTGGCTGGATACCCAGCTTTCCTCCTAAGCCATCTCTCCACCAGGAGCAACTTCCATGGTAGGTACTGCTGGTAGCCATGGCTGCTGCCCCTCTTCCCCCTTCTGCTTTCTTTCTTCAGTATCCATTTCTTTTTGCTTCCTTTTTTTAAATGTTTATTTCTGAGAGAGATACAGAGACAGAGAGAGAGGGACAGAGCATGAGCGGGTCAGAGAGGGGGAGATAACAGAATCTGAAGCAGGCTCAAGGCTCCAAGCGAGCTGTCAGCACAGAGCCCGATGTGAGGCTCGAACCCTCGAACTGTGAGATCATGACCAGAGCTGAATTCAGACGCTTAACCAACTGAGCCACCCAGGCACCCTTCTTTTTGCTTCCTAAGAAAGGAACTTTGAGGTAATGAGAATGGTAAGGTATGTGTTAATGACAGTAACTGAACCAGCCTTGGGAGAAAGGGTAGGCACTGGCGCCATTCCCTCCATGGCTAGGCCTTGAGCTACATGGTTGGTGGTTGGCATTTTCTCACCTCTCTGCTTCCTTTTCTTCATCCCTCTTCCCCACTGTCTGGAGAAGGTTTGGTTTAAACTCAAGGACCACTGAGACTTTCCCTTTCTGACTGCTTCTTGTAGAAATGGCTAGGAGAAGCCTCAGATATACAAGCTTGTTGAGCCAAGTCCCTCTTTGGGGAGGAGAGGTCTTGTGATATCCTAGAAAGGGCTGGAGATTCTGAGCCTCATCTTCATTATGTGTGCTATTGGCAAAGCAATTCAGCTGTGTGTCTGTTTCCTCATCTCTAAACTGGGGATACTAATCGCTCTTACTGATAAGGTTGGAGTAAGGACTGAATTAACTAATATATGCAAAGTGCTTAGTGCTTGGCACGTCTAAAGTGGTCAGTGAATGGTCCCTGTTCTGTTTTTATAAAGTTCATGGTATGTCAGGCATTAAGCTGGCATAGGATTGCATTCACACACAGGATTGCATTTAATCCAGGCTATAATTAGTGAGTAAGGGATAGTTCTCTTCCTCATTTTACAGACAAAGAACCTACAACTCAGAAAAGTGACTTGCCCAAGGTCACACAGCTTGGCATAGAATATCAGTGCAGACTGTCTCCAAGTCTAGGGAGGTTTAACAATAATACTAGACTGAGTATTAGACCCTATTGATAGTTTCCTCTCCTTTCCCAAATTAGGGCTAGAAGACTTCAGCTCTTGCTACAGTTTCTCTGCTAGGATTTTCCTTCCAGTAGCTTCTGGTTTTCTCCCAGTGGTCCCAAAACCCTATCGCCTTGCTTCTGTCTCCTTTGGGATTGTTTCCTACTCCTGGAGACAACCTTGAGAGTAGGGGCCTTTGTAAGCTACATTTCAACGTGTGGCAAGGGAGTAGCAAGTAGCCAAACCTTGATAGCGGGTAGACAAATCCGGTGGGAGTACTGTTGAACAATCCAGAGCGACAAGTCTGAGCCAATAACCTTTATTATAGATTGTACTATTTATTGACCACTTGTTATCTATCAGGCTGTGTCTCAGATGCTTTGAGAATATTATTCCTAATCCTCACAATAACCCAACCAGGTAGATTATTGTTCCTTTTTTTTTTTTTTCAGATAAGAAAACCAAAGCTCAGATGGGTTAAATGCCTTGCATAGAATCATACATCCAAAGTGGTAGGATTAGGATATGAAATGAGATCTCACTCATGTTTGTCTCCTTCCTTACCAGCCTGATACAGGTGGTGGGATGAGACTGACATACATGAAATGGTGATGTGCAATATAAAACATCATATTATTATGGGATAAATTGTGAGGACTACATAACTAAGGACAAGCACCCTGGAGGATATGGTACTTGAACAGCACCTTGAAGAATAGGTGGGATGCAGATTGAAAAAAAAATGAGAGGGGGATTCCAGATGAAAGGAATAGTCAGAGTAATAACTAAATAGGCTGATGGCTTACCAGACCTTGTTCTAAGCAGTTGAAATGCATTGTCTCATGTGATCTTTTCAACCCCATGAATTAGGTATTTTATCCCTGTTTTACTGCCATGGAAACTAGAGCTCTGAGAAGTGAAGTCACCTGGGCAAAGTAATGGAACTCATAAGTGGGAGAGCTGGGATTCAAACCAAGGTGGCCCATCTCCAGAGCCTGTGTTAGATTCTATTGGAAAACCAACAGCAAAGACACAAAGTTGGTTGCAGGACATGACTGGAGCACAGACATGGGAAATTGGGCTGGGTGGGTAAAGATAGCTTATTTACAGCTTTGAACATCTCACCCAGTTTATATTTGAGGCAGGACAGGGGAAGAATTAGGGAGCCAGGAAAGATTCTTGAATAGGCAAGTGCCACAATTCAATTGGTGTTTGACATGATTGGATCCAAAAGCAATGACTGGAGATGGAACAAAGAGAGACTGGCTGGCAGACTTACAGGATTTTGGACATTATAGTGTTAAGGGCCTGGACTATAACAGAAGGTGTTGGTGGTAAGCTCTGTGGAGAAGTGTGATTATATAGAATAGTGTCAATGAAATGGGGAGAGAGAGAGGGAAAGAAAGAGAGAGAGAGGTAAAGCCAGCAAGATACAAAAGAAGACCCAGTAGAACTCAATGAAGGATTGGATGGCTGGAGGGAAGGTGGTATTAAGGGTGACCACCCACATTTTAAACCCTGGACTTTTCAGAAATTCTGGATGTGGAAGAAGAGCTCAAAATATGAGAGGTGCCTTGTTCTCCACTGTATCCTCAGTGCCTGGAAGCATAGCACATAGTAGACACACATGGTTCATAGTATGTAGCAGTACATAGTACTTCCGTGAGCTGCTTTATCCACAGTTGTTATTGGATGACTACCAGGTAATAGTAGTTGGAAAGATTTCTACCAACATGGCTTTGTGTGTGAGACTCTGGAACAGGCACCCTTCCTCCTCCTGCTCTTAGGTCTTCTTGTGCCTCCAGATTCCCTGCTGGGCACTCTGAAACCTATTATAGAACACTATAGTTAAAAGTGGGGGCCCCACTTGGCTTTCCTTCCCATAAATCCTAGCCAGCACTGCTGACCTGTGGCTCTGGTTCCTGACCTTTGATAAGCAGCTTCCCTTGTCCTTCCTCTTACAACACCTTGTCCATATCTGGCCTGTTACCACTCTACCCTTATTTTCCCTAGCAAGGTTGTTCCCCTCAGGACTGCCTATTTGGGCCTTGGGCCTCTAGAGCCTTGCACTGCTGGGATTTTCTGTGTTTCTGTTAGGGTGAGGGGCATTCCCAGCTAGGATGGAATTCAGCTCAAGTCTATCCACTACTGCTCCTGGGAGATAGAGAGCTGATCATCTCACTAGATGACAAGCTCGTTCAAAACAGGGGCCCTTATCTTAGTCAGCTCTGCACCCTTGTATGGAGCCTGCGACAGTAAATGATTGAATAAGTTAAGGAAGTTATCATCATCATCATAATCATCATCATCATCATCTCTCTCTCTCATCTACTTATTTGTCATCCTCTTACTCTGTCATTCATCTCTTTATCACCCATTTCTCTCTACTATGTATTTCTCTGTAATCTCTCTGTTTTCTCCTGTTCTGTCATTTGTTTCCCTTCTCGCTCTTTTTTAAATTTTTTAATGTTTATTTTTGAGAGAGAGACAGAGAATGAGTGGGGGAAGGATGAGAGAGAGAGAGAGAGAGAGAGAGAGAGAGAGAATGAGAATCTGAATCAGGCTCCAGGCTCTGAGCTATCAGGACAGAGCCTGACGTGGCTTGAACTCATGAACTGTGAAATCATGACCCGAGCTGAAGTTGGACACTTAACTGACTGAGCCACCCAGGTGCCCCCACTCTTATCTCTAGTCTTTCTGTCTTTCTTTCTCTTTCTTTCTTTCTTTCTTTCTTTCTTTCTTTCTTTCTTTCTTTCTTCCCTTCCTTCCTTCCTTCTTTCTTTCTTTCCTTCCTTCTTTCTTCCTTCCTTCCTTCCTTCCCTTCTTTCTTTTTCTTTCTTTCTTTCTTTCTTTCTTTCTTTCTTTCTTTCTTTCTTTCTTTCTTTCTTTCCTTCCTTCCTTCCTTCCTTCCTTCCTTCTTTCTTTCTTTCTTTCTTTCTTTCTTTCTTTCTTTCTTTCTTTCTTTCTTTCTTTCTTTCTTTCTTTCTTTCTTTCTTTCTTCTTTCTTTCTTTCTTTCTTTCTTTCCTTTCCCCATCCCACCCTCCCTCTCTTCATCTCATCAATCTTCTCCTTATCTTCTGCTCCATTACCCAGGCTCCACGTGTGCTCTTCCCCATATTATTCTTCCTCATTTGCAAGGGTGGCATGTATTCATGGAGAATATACCAGAGGACAGGGATGGGTCTTGTCTAATTCAGTCAGTGCAAGAGTATGGCTTCAGCCTCCAGCACCAGACAGATCCTGTGGTTGCTTTCAGGGCATTGGCCTGAGACCTGTTTCCTTCTATGTACCCCTGCCACGCAGAGCAGCCAGTCTCTGTGTCAGCCTAGCACTGCAACATTCACCATTTCATGCTGTTTTCCCTGGCAGGAGTTGGGGCTCCTTGCCCTCCTCTTTGCCTGTAAACTCAGGCATCTCACCTCTGTGCCCATCTTGTCCTTCACTCTCTCAGTGCCTTCACCATGCTTTATTTGAATTAGCTCTCTCTCCCACTAGTCTGTAAGCCCTCAAGTGCAAAGACTATGTTTGATTCATCTCTGTATCCCCAGAGCTATGCACAGACGGTACATAGTGAAGAAGTAAACATATAACAAATGTTTATCAAATGAACAAGTGAAAATTGGAGGATTTGCAACCTAGTGTTGACTTCTTTGAACTACTCAATCATTTGCCTATTCTTTCTTAGAGAAAAATGGGAAGTTTGGCCAGATTGATTTTTTTTTCTCAAAGAAAACTTAGGGTAGGCTCACTGTTAATTGGGCAGCAGTACTCATTTATTCCACAAATACTAAGCATCTACTATGGGTCTGGAACTGCTGTGTGTGCCTAGGATACACCCATGAGCAAGACAGCCCTGTGAAGCTAACATTCTATATATGCATGCCTCATCATCAGCACAAAGGAGATTTAAGTGCTGGGAGCCGAGGAGGGCCACTAAGATTCCCATACCAGCTCCTTGCAAGATGTTCTACTTCATTTAAGGGAAAGAGGGGGTGGGGGTGGAAGTTGCATAGGAAGTGATTTCAGCTCTGGTTCCCTAAGCTGACTTCCTGTCCCTTTCTTGCTGTAGGAGAAACGCCCCTGTCAGTAGGCCACACTCATGGCATGTGGCCAAGCTGCTGGAGGGATGCCCTGAAGCAGCCACCACCATGCATTTCCCTTCTGAAGCCTTCAGTTTATCCTGGCATTCCGGCTGCAACACAAGGTGAGTCTAGAACCTTCCCCCTCAAGATGGACTGGAGGGTAGATGACCTGGCCACTCCTCGTCTACTAAAGTCCCCAGCTGCACGCTATAGAGCCCAGAATACTATAATGGAAAATGGAGTGGGAACCCATAGTACCTGGGTTCTAGTCCTAGGCTACTTACTGCTAATTCTCTGTGACTTTGGGACAGTCCCTTTCCTTCTAAAAAATGTTTCCTTGAAATACTCATCGCACTTGCCTTGCAAGACACCACACTCCCCTGCTTTTCATCCTATTTCAGTGGCTGCTCCTTTGCAGTCTACTTCCCTGGTTCCTCATCATCACTGCCCCCCCCCCCTTCCCGGGTCTCTTAATGCAGGAGGGCACCGGGGCTTGGTTCTGGTTCTCTTCTCTAGCTACAGCGACTCACTGATGATCTCATCCAGAGTTCATCAGCTCTGTCACAGGGCAGAAGCCCTCAGAATGGGCACCTCCCTGAAGAACAGGGTCTATTTGCCATGAGGCTCTCTCAATTCGGGGGGCCTGGTATTGTCTGTTGTCAAAATAGCTGCCCAAAAGGGACAGATAACTTTTTCTGCAAACTCAGAGCCAAGAGGGCTGCTGGCCTCAGCTACCTTTTCCTTTCCACAAAAAGAATTGCCCTCTAAGAAGGAATTTCTGATGATGAGGCTCAGGGAATCTAAGGGTTGAATTTGTCCCCAGTCAATGACTTTATTTGGCACCAAAATACAGGAGTTCCAGGCAGAGGCAGTTTTATTCTGGAATAATACACTGAAACACATTCTGAGCTTGGCTCCTGTTTGAGTGGGGGTGTGGTTGCCTTCAGCAGGAAGGGTGGTAGAGTGGGTGGCAGGTTCCCTTGCCAACAAGGAATTGATGAATTCTTAGCCCAGAAGTCAAGCGAGCAGAGTGGCTAAGGGGCAAGGCAGGAAGCAAGTATGAAGGGTGGCTGATCTGAGAGTCTTGGGAGCCCCTGCCACCACTCAGTTATGGCTCTCTGAACTGTGGCCTTTCTGAGAACAGTCTGTGACTTCAGGAGTTCTAGGCATAGGGAGTTACTGGCATGACTTGGCTCACTTTGACTTTGTTTGTGGGAAATGGTACTTAAAATTCAAGATTGTGTCTGATCCCGGTCCCTTCTTTGGTCTCCCTGGTTTGGCTTTGCTGTGAGGGATGAGGGAGGGATGGATACACAAGGCCAACTGTAATATCAACACTAGTGGCTCCTCTCTTGCTTTTTGTTTTAATTGCTATTGTTATCAGCAATTAAAACAAAAAAACAAGAGAGGAGCAGTTAACCGTGTATTGAAACTTTGCTAGGTGTCTGGGCTGCGACAAGAGCTTTACATTTATTAATTGCTGTCACACACAAAGCAACCGGTATTATGTTATTATTATTAATACAGATATTATTATAATTCCCATTTAACAAATAGTATAGCAGAAGAGCTAAGACATTGTACTCATAGAGGCTTGGATTCAAATTCCAGCTTTGCTTCTTTAGCAGCTTTGTAAGCTTGTCAGTTTACCTTGCTAAGCTTGTTTTCTCAGTTGTGTGTGTGTGTGGGGGGGGTGCGGATAATAATCTATCCCCTTCAGTCTGAAATGAGACATTGTAAAGTGCCTGGCACATTGTAGGTCCTTGGTAAATGGTCAGGATCACTGCTACCAAGAAGAGAACTGGGTGTTGCCTAAATTCTGGGCCTGTCTGGGTCACAAGCTACAGCTGGGTGATCTTGAGAAAATCACCTCCTCAAAATCACTTCCTTTTGCAGGGCTCGCTTTACTCCAGGGGTTCTCAAAAGTGTGGTCTCTGGACCAACAAAGAATACCAGCATCACCTGAGGACTCGTCAAAGGCAAAAATTCCCAAGATCCACCCAGACCTAACATTCTGGGGATGGGGCCCAGAAACCTGTGTTGTTTGGACAAGCCCTCCCTGTGCTTCTGATGCACACTCAAATTTGACAGCCACTGATTTACAAAATGGGCTGGCTGAAATTGAATCAACCCTTTAGAGTCCCTCTCTAATACTAATATTCTGTGATTGTCTCTCCTGGCAGAGAGCCACATGCTGACTCCCTAAGGACAGTGACAGGCCAGAAACAATTCTAGACTCACTGGCGGCAGGGAAACAGAACATAAGCCCCAGTGGAGTTCTTATACTTTTAGTCTTTGGGATCCTGCCCACTCCTGTTTCCATATGTTGTCTTGTCTCCCATTTTACCACATCTCTCCGGTGCCCCAGTGTCCATATTTTTCACTGTTTCCCTTCTTTCTTTTTGGCCTTATCTCCTTCTTATTTGTGGCACGGGTGCCTCTGGGTTGTTCTGCCTTCTCCCATGGCAGGGCTGGCCAAGGCGGGAGAGGGATGTGGTAATTTGGCTAACTAACCAGTATGCCCTGTGTCTTGCAGTGACGTGTGTGTGCAGTGGTGTCCACTCTCCAGGCACTGCAGCACTGAGAAAAGCAGCTCCATTGGCAGCATGGAGAGCCTGGAACAACCAGGCCAAACTTCCTACGAGGGCCACCTCTTGCCCATGGATCAGAACATGTACCCCAACCAGCGTGACTCAGCCTATAGCTCCTTCTCAGCCAGCTCAAATGCCTCTGACTGTGCCCTTTCCCTCAGGCCAGAGGACCCAGGCTCTGCAGACTGCATCATGCAAGGCCCGGGGCCAACGAAAGCCCCCAATGGGCGGCCCAATGCAGCTGAGACCTCCGGAGGTAGCCGGCGCACCAATGGGGGCTACATGACTCCAAGCTCCCAGATGTCATACCGCCCACAGGAGTCCCACCACTCTGGGCCTGCCAAGGCTACCAGAGGCCCACCACAGCCTCCAGTGAGGCGAGACAGTCTTCAGGCCTCCAGAGCCCAGCTCCTCAATGGAGAACAGCGCCAGGCCTCTGAGCCTGTGGACTCCTTGCAACAGAAAGAGATAGTGAGCTTAGGCACTGTGCTATCCCCAAGGAACCCTAACAGATTCTGCTGCCTCAGCGGGCAAGACCAAGTGACAAATGAGGGCCATGAGAACTGTGAGCTCAGCCAAGCTCCTGAATCTAGCCAGCAGGACTCTGAGAATCTACTGATGGAGGCCTCAGCCAAAGCTGTTGGATTCCCAAAAGTGTATGACAAAACTTTCAGCATAGATTCCAGCCCACTCAACAAGGCTTCACCAGAGCCAGCTAAGGCTGCTTCTGTTGGCAGCCCTTCACACCTCACAGGACCCATGGGGCATCGCCATAGTGCCCCTGAACAGCTTCTGGCATCCCACTTACAGCATGTACACCTTGATATGAGGGGCAGCAAGGGGATGGAGCTCCCAACTGGACAGGATGGGCATGAGTGGACTCTGTCACCTTTGCATAACAGTCACACAGGGAAGAAAAGTCCATGTCACCCCACAAGAGGAACTCAGGACCAGCCCATGAAAGAGAGAAAGACCAGGCAAGTGGATGACAGGCCTCTGGGTTCAGGGCACCAGAGTTTGAGCAGTTCCCCTCATGGAGAGGCTGATGGACACCCTCCAGAGAGAGGTTTCCAGGACCCAAACAGAGCCTGCAGAGCAGGCAGTGAACTAGCCAGCCAGCAGCCCTCTGCCTCTGGCTCCCTTGTTCAACAAACCAGGGATTGTTCTTCAACCACTAAAGTAGCTGACAGCACAGAGGCTACTGAAGAAGGGGACAGTGAACCAAAGGAATGTGGCCGGGTGGGTGGGAGACGAAATGGTGGGCCCCGGGGCCGCTCAATCCAAAACCGGCGGAAGAGTGAGCGTTTTGCTACCAATCTGCGTAATGAGATTCAGAGGAGGAAGGCCCAGCTTCAGAAGAGCAAGAATCCCTTGTCACAGCTGTGTGACACTAAGGAGCCAGTGGAAGAGACTGAGGAGCCCCTAGAAAGTACTTCATTTCCTGCCTCAAACTCATCTCTTCTGTCTTCATGTAAAAAACCACCTAGCCCCAGGGACAAGCTCTTCAACACGAGCATGATACTCAGGGCTAGGTCTTCAGAGTGCCTCAGCCAAGCCCCTGAGAGCCATGAATCTAGGACAGGATTAGAGGGACAAAGAAGCCCTGGCCAGAGGCCTGGCCAGCCTTCTTTGGGCCTGAATGCCTGGTGGAAAGCGTCTGACCCATCTTCCTCAGACCCTGAGAAAACAAATGTTCACCGTGGAGTCCATGGAGGTCACTGGAGATGGTCTCCAGAGCACAACCTGCAGCCACATGTGGTACTAGCCATGGAAGGCCCTTCTAACTCAAGTGACAGCAAGGAACTGAAGGCTTCTACTGCCCAAGCTGGTGATGAAGCTATCCTCCTGCCCTTTGCAGACAGAAGAAAGTTCTTTGAAGAGAGTAGCAAATCCTTATCTACATCACATTTGCCAGGTTTAACCACTCATAGCAATAAGACTTTTACCCAGAGACCAAAACCTATAGACCAAAACTTCCAGCCAATGAGCTCTAGCTATAGGGAATTGAGGCACCATCCAATGGACCAATCATATCATTCCACAGACCAACCATATCATGCCACAGACAAATCATATCATTCGATGTCACCCCTTCAGTCAGAAACTCCTACATACTCAGAATGTTTTGCAAGCAAAGGTCTAGAACAATCCATGTGCTGTAAGCCGCTGCACTGTGGGGATTTTGACTACCGCAGGACCTGCTCCTACTCCTGCAGTGTCCAGGGAGCCGTAGTCCATGACCCTTGCATGCATTGTTCTGGGGAAATCTGCCCTGCTTTGCGAAAGAGAAATATGATGCCAAACTGCCACAACTGTCGGTGCCACCACCACCAATGCATCCGGTGTTCAGCTTGCTATCATAATCCACAGCACAGTAGTCCTGAGGATGGCAGCTTGGCACCTGGCAATACTTGGAAACCTAGGAAGCCAACAGTGCAGGTGAGGACTTGGTTCTTAGATGGGTTTGCTTCCATTATTCTCTCAGTGAGGAGAAAGCAAGGTAAATCATTGGAAAATAAAATTACAATTCCTTGAAGAATTGTAATAAGGAATAAGAATAAGGAATAAGAATTCCTTGAAGCTATTCCTTCTCCAAGTGGTAGCTTAGTAACCTTGGGCAAGACACTCAGCCACCAAAATCACAGTTAACCCATCTTTAGATGAAAATGACTTTTGCCTCACAAAATGGACTGAACTGGGATGTATATCCTGACTGTAAAATTGGTATCTGAGTGACCTTGAGCAAGTCATTTAACCACCAAAACTTGCATTACCTGAATTTTTTTAAATATTATTTATTTACTTTGAGAGACAGAGAGAGAGAGAGAGAGCATGAGCAGGGTAGGGGCATGGAGGGGAGAGAGAATCCCAAGCAGGCTCTGCTTTGTCAGCACAAACCCCGATGTGGGGCTTGAACTCACAAACCATGGGATCCTAACCCGAGCCGAAACCACAAGTCAGATGCTCAACCAACTGAGCCACCCAGGTGCCCCCCAGTTAAATGATTTTAATGGGGGGGAACAGAGTTTTTACCTTATAAAATGGCCAATACTGAGAAAAGTCTTATTACCTCATCTCTAAAGTGGAGGAAAATAATGGCTGCCTCATAGATCAGTTGTGAGGATCAAGCAGGTCTAGTGCCTGACAGAAAATAGCATTTATTCTCTTCCCATTCCTGCTTAAAAAACTACTTGCACCTGCAAAATTTGCAAATGTCCCTTAGGTTTTCTAAAGAACAAATCCTTATGCCCTTCTCCAGCCTACATTTGTAATGGACCCAGGTCTAGACCATTTGTTGCTATACCCTGGTTGTGACCTACACCCCCCCAAACACAGGCTACCACCATCCCCCAAGGGACTACTGGGAGGATCCCCTATGTCCTTCACTGTCAGATTCCTTCCCCATGGCTTCCCTAGTGCCACCTTTTGACTGCTGCACTAAAATCAGAAGTTAATTCCTGTGTTGAACCATTGTTGCAGAGGTAGACACTTCTGAATAACTTAGTGTATGGAGTTTTTCAATACACATTCTTTAAAAAAAAGGAACCTTAGGGTTAAAAGAAGCCTTACACAAGAGTATATGCTATTCCTTTTATGTAACATTCTATAACAGCTATTCTGTGGGAAACAAGAAAACAGTGGTTACCTACAGAAGGTGCCACAGAGATTGAGCGGGAAAAGGCATGAGGGAACTTTATCAGATGGTGATAATGTTCTGTATCTTGATAAGCGTTTGAGTTACACAGATGTATGCATTCACTGAAACTCAACAAATGTGCACTTAATATTTGTGCATTTTGCTGCAAGTAAAGTTTACCTAAAAACATTATAAACAAGTATCAAACTTTATTTAGTATGTATGCTGAAGTTTTTGGTATATTGATGCACACAACTTATAGTTTTCAGCATACAAATGTTGCACATATTTTGCTATTTACCCCTAGAATTTCCCGTTTTTGATGCTATTGTAAATAGTATCATTTTCTTAATGTCAAGTTAAAATTCATTGTTAATACTATATGGAAATATAATTTAATTTTGTATATTGGTCCTGTATCCTTCAACCTTGCCAAACTCACTAGTTTTAGTAGCTTTGTGGTAGATTTTAAAAGATTTCCTACATAGACAATCATGTCATCTGCAAACAAAACTGTATTTTTATCTTCCTTTCCATTGTGTATACATTTTCTAGGGGAAGGGGGCCTTATTGCACTGTCTAGGACCTCCAACACAATGTATAGTAGAAATAGTAAGTGTGGCTAATGTTTCATTGTCCCTAATATTTCCCTATTAAGTTTGATGTTAGCTATAGGTTTGCCATAGATGCCCTTTGATGGGTTGAGGAAGTTTTCTTTCATTGCTAGTTTGCTGAGAGCTTTCATCAGGAGCAGATGCTAGATTTCTTAAAATGCTTTGTCTATATCTATTGAAATGACCCTAAAGTTTTCTCTTTTACTCTACGGATATGGTGAATTCTATTGATTGATTTTTGAAATAAGAACAAGATTAGCATTGACAGATTAAATCCTACTTGGTCATGACATAGTGTCCTTTTTATATATTACTAGATCTGATTTGCTAATATTTTGTTAGGGATATTTTTGTTTATGATGATCAGGGATTTTAGTCTGTAGTTTTCTTCTAATGTCCTTGCCTGGTTTTCATGACGAGGTGCTGGCCTTACCAAAGACGTCGAGGTAGTCCCTCCGCTTCCATCTTCAAGAAGAGTTTGCATAGAATTGGTATTATTTCCTCCTTAAATGTTTAGAATTTATCATTGAAGTAATCGGAACCTGGAGTTTTGTTTGTGGAATAATTTTAAACTACGAATTCCATTTCTTTGATAGATACAGGTCATTTTGGTTACCTTTTCCTTCTTGAGTGAGCTTTGTTAATTCATCAAGAAAAATCTGTCTATTTCCTTTGAGTTTTCAAATTTATGGCGATAAAGCTCTTTGTCACTTTAAAAATGCATCAAGAGTGTAAGACGGATTGGTGGGTGGGTAGGGGAGTGAATATGTATGGAATCAGGTAGAGGTAGTAACATAATCATTGTAGAATCTAAGTGGTGGGTATATGGGTAATTGTAAACTTGTTCAACTTTTCTGGATGCTTGAAAATACTTATGACAAAATATTGAAGCAAAGAGGGGAAGAAATATAAAGTAATGGTTAAAAGGGCACTGATGCTGGAACCAGACTGCCTGCATTCAAATTCCTAAGCTTCCCCATCTGGAAAAAAAAAAAAAAAACACGCAGGTAATATAGTACCTACTTTACCTATTTCATAAGTTGGTTGAGAGGATTAAATGGTGAAACATGGGTAAAGCGCCTAGAACAGTGACTAAAAGAGAGTTATCATCTTTTGAGTGTGAGTTATTTTTTCCTAAAGTAAAGGGAGATTTGGGCTTAGCTTGAAACGTTTGCTGAAAGAAGGTCCTGCGAGTAGACAGTAGAGGCTGAAGTTGGGGGGAAGGACATGATGGATTGCAGGAGTGTCGCCCCAGAGCTGGTAGCTCCATAAGGAAGGAGGTGAAATGTGCAGGTTGCAGCAGTTGGTAGCAGCAATGCAGGTGTGCCTTTGCCCACACCATGCCTCTCCTGTTGTACTCTGAAGGAAGGGGACACATTGGGTTCCTGATGCCAGTTAGACCAGTTTGGCAGGTCTGCTTAGACACTAGGCTTTCAGCTATGTGGAGTCATTTCATGTCCGTTTCTTCCCCAGCCACCTGAACACACAAGCGTACATGCAGACAAAAGGAAACTTGCAATATGGGATAAGACACCCCAGCTCAGATGACTAAGGTGGTTGTGATGGTGGCTGTCTGAAGTAGGGCTGAGATCCTGTTCCTTATGGCCCCTGGAAGAGGTTAGGGAGATAATTAGCTCTTTACTGCTGTTAAGAGTACTAAAATCAGGGGTGCTTGGGTGGCTCAGTCGGTTAAGCATCTGATTTCAGCTCAGGTCATGATGTCATGGTTCATGGGTTTGAGCCCCATGTTGGGCTCTGTGTTGACAGCTCACTCAGAGCCTGGAGCCTGCTTCAGATTCTGTATCTCCCTCTCTCACTGACCCTCTCCTGCTCACACTATCTCTCTCTCTCCCTCCCTCTCTCTGAAATAAACAAAATATTTTTTAAAAATTTTAAATAAAAAGAACTAAAATCAGCATGTACTTACATTCCTAATACTTCATACCAGTTAGTTTTGCACATATTATCAGATTATTTAATTTACCAATTGTTTGAGTTTAAGGTATAATAGGATCCCCATTTTTAAATATGTTTTTATTTTCAATGCTTAATTTTGAGAGAGAGAGAAAGAGACAGACTGCAAGCGGGGGAGGGGGGTGCAGAGAGAGAGGGAGACACAGAATCTGAAGCAGCATCCAGGCTCTGAGCTGTCAGCATAGAGTCTGATGCTGGGCTTGAACTCACAAACCACAAGTTCATGACCTGAGCTGAAATTGGACACTCAACCAACTGAGCCACCCAGGCACCTGCAGGATCCCCATTTTATAGCCAAAGAAGCTGAGGCTCACAGAGGTGACATATCTAGCAAGTGGCAAAGGCAAAACTTGAACAACATAACCATAATAGACATTTGAGTATCCACTGTGCACCCAGTATTATTCTAGATGCTTTACATGTATCAATTCATTTAGCCCTGGAAGCAATTGGGGAATAAGGTACTGTTATTATTGATGATGTCACTATTAAATAGCTGGGGGAGATGAGCTAAAGAGAAGCTGGGTAGTTTGCCTGAGATCACACCACTAGGGAAAGGCAGGTGTGGAATTTGAATCCATGTCACCTAGCTTCAGAGGCCAAGCTCCTAGTTGTGCTAAACTGCCTCTCCATATTATAATTGAAAATCCAAGGCCCAAACTAAGGGTTGATGGGGGGGCGGTGCAGGGAAGAGGGGAAAATGGGTGATGGGCATTGAGGAGGTCACTTGCTGGGATGAGCACTGGGTGTTGTATGTAAGTGATGAATCATGGGAATCTATCCCAAACCAAGAGCACACTGTATACACTCTATGTTAGCCAACTTTACAATAAATTATATTAAAAATAATAAATAGATAAATAGAATATGCTATTTTAAAAAATAAAAACCTAGATGGATATTGTCAAACTCTTTCTGAAGACAGTGCTCATCTTCCCCAAAACCTTGTTAATATTTAGGATTTTCATTAAGTTTAACCTGGGGTAATTAAATTAGGAGAAAATTGGAATACAAAAAAAAAAGAAAGAAAGAAAGAAAGAAAGAAAGAAAAGAAAAGAAAAAGAAAAAGAAAAGCTTGGCCCTCTCCAGTATGGCAAGATGCCTTCTAGCAGTATAACTTTGATTGGTGCAGCAATTGAATCCCGTCTGTGATAAGCTGTAGGGATCCCTACCTTGTTGGTTCATAGAGTGCAGGCAATTTACAGCAACTTAAGTGGCTCAAGGAAAAGTAAGGTGATACTGGGGCTCTGAGAAGGAGGTTGCAAATTGGAACAGGACTTTGGTTTAGCCACTGCTATTTACTGAGCACTTTCCACAGGGCATGGACAGGAAATCCTGGCTCCCACTGTGGATGAATGAGTAATAGTGTCTTTGAGGGCAGGGACATCTCAGAAGGGTGTTGAGGCAGAGTCTGAAGTCTAACAAGTGGTCAGAGCTGCTCTAACATAACAGGTACAGGCATGGAACGCTCTAGTTTTTGGAAACCTATAAAACCTCATCTTTCCTGACTGCTAACATCTACAGCCTCCCACACGCCAAGCACTGTGTTAGGCCTTCTCTATGCATATCCCATTTTGTCCTCACTCCCAGGAAGGCAGCAAAGCTTGACGGCATAGTTCTTATTTGCCAGATAGGAAGCTGAGGTTCAGAAAGGTGATGTAACTTCCCTCAGACAACACAGCTAATAAGTGTCTTGCCAGTATGACTAACTTATGGGGTAAGTATCTTACCCCAAAAGGGAGTAATTTTTTTTAACTGGGGCCAAGGTTAATAAAACTTTGAATAGGATCAATGATATAGCATTGGAGGAAGGGGGAATTTGGGAAATCGATGAAGTTTAGGAAAAATTGTGCTTTCCTATTGAGCTAAGCTCTGGGTTGCTGGGTAGAGGATACTGGATGCAAAGTCAGAGAGAGTGTCGAAGGCAAATTTGCATCAGGTTTGGAGCTAGAATAGGAAGGGAGGAACATTTTTACAAATGGCACATATGGCTTGAGTTACAGGTTGCTTGGGTAATTCCCTAAGGAAAAATTGGCCAGGGTGGAGAGCATGCTCCTGTAATATGGGGACCATGGCACCTGGGACTCATGCTCCCCAGAGATGAGCCCACCTCAGCCCTTGCCAGAGGATCTGGGTGGAGGAGGAAGGGCCCCTGTAGTACAGAGGTGTGCTGGCATGCATGCTCTCTGTGTGCCTCACCCTGGGAGAAGGTTACAGCTTCAGAGGGTTCCAAGCTTGAAAGCCCCCTCAAGGGCGAGGACCTCAAAGAAGATGCTTTCTATATCAGAAGAGGCAAGAGGAATGAGCAGGTTCACCTGGCAAAACAAACAAAAAGACCTCCTTTACAAGAGCCAGAGCAAACACAAACGTGCTAAACTGGTTTACAAGGTAGTTTGGGAGGGGAGTGGAGAAAGAGAGAGAAATACAGAGTTTCTAGAGCACATGATCCAGGATCCAGGTCTCTGAGTACTCTATTAGTCTCTGCATGCCCCCAGCAGTTTACCAGGCCTCCGGACAGAAAGGCAGTGCTCCAGGTACATATTCCTCTTGCCTATGTGGGAGAGTAGAATAAACCAAGTGTGTGTGTGTTTGGGGGCGTCTAGCCAGGGACAGGCTTCTGACCTCTTTACATTTTTTAGGCCATCTGGATACCTCAATGCTTGGAGCTCCCTAACTTATCAGAATTTTGCTTTGCAGGAATTTCCTGGGGACAAATGGAAACCAATAACAGGAAACAGGAAGACCAGCCAGTCAGGGAGGTAAGTGATCACTCAGGGAGTTGGGGTGCGTTGATGTCTCTGAGGCTTCTATAGGAATTACTGAGATCTTCTGTTTGTTCAGTTTCCTTTGAGGAGCCTGGCCTGATGTGTCCATACCAAGAACTTGATACCACAGATATAATCTAGCCTGCGCCCAGGCAGCTGGGCTACAGACCAAACTGATCACTAGGACGTTTTGGAATACATAGTAGTCAGGTAGTTTACTGTGGGACAGTGTGCCCATCAGCTCAGAGGCCTGGGGCAGACTTGCCTGTCCACAAGGACATGTGGGAGCAGATTGTGCTGAAATAAAGATGAGATGGCATAAACTATACTCACCTCCCCAGCAGCCACTGGACAATTAATTGGAGAAGACAGAGGAGGTAAGTCTGTCCAGCTACCACTGTGCCTTTGCCTCCATTGCTGGAATCACCGGTTTTTTGGCCTCTGCCACCTTTCTTTTTACATGGCTTAAAGGGTGAAGAACTTAAGGCAAGTCAGGGGCAGTTCATGCTAACAATAGATTAAAATTCCTGGAAGAAGGTAGGAACATTTTTTCAAATGACACATATGGCCTGGACTAGAGGGAACAGAGTTTCTTGGGCAAAACACTAAAGGAAAAAAAAGTGGAGAGTCACTCCTGTAATGTGAGGAGCTTGGCACACAGCGCTCATGCTCCCTAGAGATGACCCCACCTGCCATAGGTGATTAGCAGGAGTGGCTTCAGTTAGCTTTTCCAGTTTGCTCTCCATCAGCCTGGCATGATCTTCTTTTTTGTGAAATTACTTGATATGTTCTTTTAGCCAGTTCTTCTCTAGGCCAAATTATACAAGATATCCCAAAATTATATTGATTAACTCAAACTCTAGAAATGAAAGGGGAAGAAGGCCCTTAGCTATGCCTCTGTGGAGGAACCAAGGGAGTGGACTAGAATCTGGGTTTCCTGACCCCGTGTAATTTGATGATACAGTCAGTAATGATTTTGGCTTTCTTTTGACTCCAAAGTTTGGGACACCCACCAGGTTCCTGGCTGGCCATGAGAAAAGAGAGGAACCCAACATTTATGAATAATCTACTAAATGTCAGTCACTGGACTGGATCTTCTTTAACCCGTAATCTCATTTATTCTCCACAACAATTCATTTAATTACCTATTTTGTAGATGAAGTCCAGAGAGAGTATATAACTTAGCTGAGGTCCCACAACCAGTAAGCAATGGAGCCAGAATTTGGACCCAGGTTTGTCTGGCCCAAAGTTTATGCTTTTCTCCTAACAACTGCATCAATTAGGATCCCCAAGGAAACATCAAAAGGATCCCCTTTCAAAAGGATCACTCAGCATCCTGTCTCAGAAGTCTGAGGCCTATGGAACTCTCTGGCTGGTCTGATTCCCTGATGTGGATCTGCTGAGTTTCCCATATTAGACTGAGACCTTTGAGAGAGGAGACCATGTCTTGGCCTTATCCTCTTACCACAGAGACTTATCCTCTGTGCCTAATGTAGTGCCTGACACAGAAAAGTCCTTCAAGAGGTATTTACCATTGGCTTACCAACTGAGGAAACAGAGCCTCCGCCACCATTGAATGGTGGAATGACACAAAAATAGTAATGCTAAATAGCATTTCTTGAACACAGTGCCCTATTCTAGGCACCATCCAAAGCCCTTTACAAATATTTACAGCTGATCCTTGAATGACACAGGTTTGAACTGCATGGGTTTGCTTATACATAGATTTCTTTCCCCAGTGAATATAATACAGTACTGTAAATGTATTTTCTCTCCCTTATGATTTTTTAAAATGTTTGTTTATTTATTTTGAGACAGAGCAAGTAAGGGAGGGGCAGAGAGAGAGAGAGGGAGAAAGAATCCCAAACAGGCTCCACGCTGTCAGGGCACAGTCCTACATGGGGCTCAAACTCAAGAACCATGAGATTGTGACCTGAGCTGAAATCAAGAGCCAAACACTCAACTGACTGAGCCACTCAGGTGCCCCTGCCCCTTATTATTTGCTTAATAACATTTTTTTTCCTAGCTTACTTTCTCATAAGAATATGACATACAATATACAGGGCGTACAAAATATGAGCTCATTGACTATGTTATCAGTAAGGCTGCCACTCAAGAGTAGGCTGTTAGTAGTTAAGTTTTGGGGGGAGTTGAGAGTTATACATGGATTTCCAACTGCATGGGGGATGGTGATTGGCATCCCTAACCCCCATGTTGTTCAAAGGTCAACTGTGTTTATCACCATAACCTTAAGGGGTAGTTATTATTAGTGTCTCTGACAAAAGAAACTGAAGCATACACAGATAAATTCACTTGCCTAAAATCCCACAGGTGTAAGTTTATTAGACGCAGGTAGTTTACCTTTAGAGACATTAGACTCAACTACAGTGCTTCTTCAAAATGGTTCTCTTACCAGTCAGCCATGGAAGTAAGAGGACTTTATGCAAACCCTGGTGTACACACTGCCTTTTTTCTAGGCAAGCAGGGGAGTATTAGAGAATGAGCATTAAGAAGCACAATGCCTGTCCACCCACAGTTTGAGCAAGGAAGCCTAACCCACACAAAGTTAAGAAGCAATAATCATAAATTACCACTTACAAAGCAACCTATGTGCCGCAAGCTAAGTTACACATATTATGTTATGTTTTATATTTTCTAAGATTCTGTCAGGTACATATTATTATAACTAGAACAGTGGTTTTCAAACTTGAATGTGCTTTAGAGACACCTGGAGGGCTTGTTAAAACACAGATAAGTGGAGCCCACCCTTACCGCCCAATCCCTTCCAGAGACTGTGATTCAATAGGTATGGAATAAAGCTCAAAATCTGCAGTCTAACAAGCTTGTCCAGGTGATACTGCTGCAGCTGGTCCTGGGATCACACTTTGGGAACCACTGACTCAGAGAAAGATATGAAGATCAGAGAAGTTATAGTAATTTCCTAACGGTCTCACAGCTACCAAAGGAACAAACCAGGATTTAAACTCAGCTTTTGCTTACTCAGATGAGTTGTTGTAAGATGAAAAGTGTCAAATACATGGTTTTAACAAGAAGCATCTGGCACATGGTAAGGGGCCAATACATGATAAATTGTTTTCTATTTAGTTTTGCTGGAGGGTAAGAAAACTGAAGGCTGGGACCTACAGGAGGAAAGACCCAGGGGGGGCTAAGCAGAGTATGTTGGAGAAATAAACTTTGTGGGTTAACAGTTCTGGCCTTGGAATCAGCCTGCCTGGGTTCAAATCCAGATTCTTATTTTCTCTAGCTTGTGTGAACTTGACAAGTGGCTGGCTCTCCCTTTTTTCTTCCCCATCAGTTTCCTTATTTGTAAAATGGGGTAAGAGTACCTAGCTCAGGTGATTGTTGCCAGGATTAAATTAGAAAATATATACAAAGCATTTGGAACAAAACCTGGGACAGCAAACCCTCGGTAAATGTTAGTTGTAATAATAAAGAGGAATAGGCGGAGCAGCAGCAATAACAGTAGAGGAAAGGGGTGAAGAGTGAAGTATTGGATCAGGATAGGTAGACCTTGAAAACTATATAGTATGACAAATACAGAAGCTATTGCAGGTTGTCAATCAGGTAAGTGAAATAATAAACGTGGTACTGAGGCAACCTGGCTGCATTTGTAGCCTAGATAGGTTGAAGGAAGAACAATTAGGGTCAGTGATCCAGGCATGAAAGAGGATGGTCCTGGATTGGGAAGGTGGGGGTGTAGTAGGAATGAAGCAGAAGAGATAAATAAATATGTGTGATATTGGGGAGGATATTTATTGTGAAAACAACATTACAGGAAATTAAAAACAAGAAAAAAGTAGCCTTATTCCTACCACCCAACACCCTGATTGTTTTTATCCCCCTACCAACTTTTATCTATAGGTATGAAGATTTTTTTTGGCGGGGAGGGGGAGCATAGTTATATAAAAACTATGTAGATGTGATTTTTGTGTGTCCGGCTTCTTTTTTCCCCACTAGGCATTACTTGGTAAACAATTTTTCATGTTACTATACAGGCTTCCTCAATCATTATAAATTTTAATGGCTGCATATTTCACCAGCTTAATGTGCTGTAATTTGCTTAATCATTCCCAAATTGTTGGATAATTAAGTTGTTTCCAATGTCTTCCTATTATAAAGTAATGCAGAAAAATTTCGAGTAGCTATAACCTTTTTCTTATTTTGAATTATCTCATTAAAATAATTATCCAGAGTTGGGATTACTAGTTGAAACAATATGAATATTCTTCTTGTTCTTGATAGATTTCACCAAACTGTTTTCCCAGGAGACATTTTACACTGCCATTAGCAATATATAAGAACACCAGTTTCCACCAAATCTTGCCATATGTGGAAAATGTTTCTAATGCAATGGGTGTAAATGGCACCTTTTATAATTTTAATTGGGTTACTTTGATTATTCTAGTTTGAAATGCTTTTGTGTGTTTATTTAATATTTGCATTGTTTCTCAAGTGAATTGTCTGTTCAAATGATTTGCTTACAAATAAGTGACTCCTTTTGAGGGAAAAGTAGAGAGAACTGGTGACTGGAATTTGGGGAAGAAAGGAAATAAGTCAAAAATAACTCTGAGCACAACAACAGCACTCTGAGCCCCAGGGGACCTGGAGAAAGTTATTGACTTAGCTGGGACAGGTGAGAGAGGGGAGCTAGTTTGGTGCAGAAGATAAGTTCAAGTTGAGATATGTTGAACTTGAAGTTAGTGAGGAAGACCGGTGGATTCTTTGCAGGATGTTTGTCAATCATCCAGGCAGGGGGTAGGATGAGGAAGAAGAACCAGCAAAGGAAATTGAATGGGCAAGCAGCTGGCATGGCAGAAAAAGTTGGCCACCGCACTATCACAGAAGATGCAGAGAGAACCTCTACTGGCTGTGACAGTTGGGACTCGCAAGTGACCTTCAAGAAATCAAACTTAGTAAAGCGGTGGGCATAGCAAGTAGATGGCATGATGGTCTGTGAGGGAGATTCATAGAAGAGAAATATACAGAACTTTACACGTCATAAATTCACCTATTTTAAGTGTGGAATTCAGTGAGCTTTGGTAAATTCATGATGCTGTGCGATCATCACCACAGTCCAATTTTAAGACTTATCCATCTCCCTACAAAGATCTCCTGTGCCCATTTGCAGTGACTCCCCATTCCCACCATCAACCTCAAGCAACCACGAATCTAATTTCTATTCCTGTGGATTTGCCTGCCCTGTACATTTCCTGTAGATGGAATGATACAATATGAAGGCTTTTGTGTCTGGCTCCTTTCACTTTGCATGCTTTAGTGGTTCATTATGTTGTAGCATGTATCAGTATTTTATGCCTTTTCTTTGCCAAATAATAGTCCACTGTATGGATATACCACTTTTTATGTATCCACTTATCTATTAGTGGACATTTGGGTTGTTTTAACCTTTTAGCTGTTGTGAATAATGCTGCTGTGACCATTCATGTACAAGTTTCTGTGTGGACATGTTTTCAGTTCTCTTGGGTATATACTTAGGAGTGGGCTTTGGGAGCCATATTGTAATTTATTAACTTTCTGAGGAACAGCCTGTTTTTCAAAGTGGCTGTACCATTTCACATTTCCTAGCACCATAGGAAGGTTTATGCTTCCTTTCATTAATTTTAATACAATGATTATGTGTTAGGGTGACCATGTGATTTTAAAAACATTTTAAAAGAAGAATTTGAACACTTCAAAATGCTCTAAAAGAAAAAGTTGGTTAGGGAAAGGAAGGAGAGAAATAGGGTGGTAATTAGAGGGAGCAATGAGGTTTAAGTTTGTGGTTCTCAAAATGTGTTCCTAGGACCAGCAACCTCAGTATCACTTCTGAACTTGTCAGGGAAGAAAATTCACAGGCCCTACTCAGACCTACTGAATCAGAAACCAGGATGGCGCCCATAATCTGTGCTTTCTTTTTAAATTTTTTAATGTTTATTTCCATATGAGAGAGAGAGAGACAGAGAGACAGAGAGAGAGACAGAGAGACAGAGAGTGTGAGCAAGGGAGGGACAGAGAGAGAGAGAGAATCTGAAGCAGGCTCCAAGCTCTAAGCTGTCAGCACAGAGCCCAATGAGGGGCTCTAACTCACAAGCCATGAGATCATGCCCTGACCTGAAGTCAGATGCTCAACTGACTGAGCCACCCCAGTGCCCCCCACAGTCTGTGTTTTAACAAGCCATGCAAGCGATTCTGGTTCCAGCTACTGATGAGAACCACTGGTTTTACTGAAGGTTTGGTCAGGATCTGGGAGACTGGTTTAAATTTAAAACCAGAAAAGAGAGGTCAATGGAAAGAAAAATAGTATTGGTGCTTAAGACGGATGGCAGCTTATGACCTCAGGGAAAATGAGAAGGTCAAGGGCAGAGGTGACATTTAAGAGGAGAAATCTTGATGGAGTTTCTGCTCACCTTCCCCTCCAAACCCGACAACACACATTTTAAACATTTCTTATGTCATTTTTGTCTCAATTGGAATGATGGGTGTAGCTGGGAAAATCAAATATATTTTCTTTAGCCACTCTCTTTGCTTGGAAGCCTGCAATGAATTTTAATTCCAGGTAGTTACACTCTTGGTTGTCTCCCTCCACTGTTATTTGGTTTCTGTGCAGATAATGCAAATGCATTATAATATTAGCAGGAGGGAAAATCAGCGGTGAGTAGCTCTGCTGGGAGAAAAATCTATATACATAAGTGATGTATTTAAAAGCAAAAAAAAAAAAAAAGTATTTTCCGGATTATCTCTTTTGGTTTTCTGTACCTACGATTGATTCCTGTGATTCTTTCCATTTTGCCACTTTGCACAGAACTTTAAAATGTGTAGAGTGTTTTATACACATGGCCACAGTTAATCCTCACAACAACCCTATGCAGTTAAACCTTATTTTTTTTCCCAATTCACTGATAAGGACTGAGATTTAGGATAGGTAGTATTATACTACTATTAGCAATGACAACAAAAAGTATAGTAGCTAACATTTATTAAGTGTTTCTTATGTGTCAGGCACTGCTATAAGCATTTCCCTTGCATTATTCATTTATCATGACCCCACGATATACTTACCATTTATTGACCCAATTCTACAGACAAGGGAACTTACAGATAGATTAAAGTCCTTGGCCTAAGGTCAAACAGACATCTGACTCCAGAGCCCTTTGATTCTGGGATTATAAAGCAAGTACGTGACAAAACTGGACTACTACTCAGGTGTTTCAGTTCTCAGCCTAGGGCTTTCTTCCTTCCTTTTTTCAAACCACACCATGAGCAGAGTGTAGAATATCTAGTACATATTTCCTATTTGCCGACTGAGTGAAAGAAAATGGATGATTCAGAGTTGAGTCTCATTGTATTAGGAAGAGTACACTTTTCAGGAAGGCTTTGCCACCTAAGAAGAATTCAGTCTTCCAAGGCATGGAAGAATTTGTCAAAAGCGTGACAAAGAAAATTTAAATACTTGGGTATTAATTTAATCCTGGGCACACAAAATTTATCCAAGAAAAATTATAAAACTCTAATGGGAGAAATAAAGACATGAATAAATGCATAGCTGTACTCTGCTTCAATTTGGGAAGACTAAATATAGCAATGATTATAATACTCCCTAAGTTAATATATAGATGTAATGCACTACCAATCAGAGTCACTGTGGAATACTTTATTGAACTTGTCAAATTCATAGTGAAATTTATATGGAAGAACAAGTGGGCAAGAATACAAAAGAATACATTTATTTAAAAAGGCAATGATGCTAGACTTACCCTATCAGAACTTAAAGCCTATTGTAAAAGTGACAAATATCAAAACCATATGATAGTGAGTTGCAAAAAAGCAAACAGTGAAATGTTTTAAAAAAGAGATTCTAGGAATAGTTCAAGCTATTCTAAGAATATAGAGCACCAGAAGCATCCCTGAACTGGGGAAAGCAATCACTCTTTCTTTAATAAATTTTGGAATTTTAGGTATCAATATGGAGAATAATTAACTTAAAAATTTTTAACTTTTATTTTATTTTTGAGGGACAGAGACAGAGCATGAGCAAGGGAGAGACAGAGAGAGGGAGACACAGAATCCAAAGCAGGCTCTAGGCTCTGAGCTGTCAGCAAAGAGCCCGACACGGGACGTGAACTCATGAACCGCGGGATCATGACCTGAGCCCAAGTAGGACACTTAACCAACTCAGCCACCCAGGTGCCCGAGAATGATTAACCTAGATCCATAGTACACACTTTACTCTGTAGTAAATTCCAGAAAGCAGACAGTGGAATAGTGTATTTATTCCAGCTTGGGATAGAAGATAATTTTGTGTCTGTTAAATGGAGGATATCATCAGAGACAAGATGGATGATTTTAAATATATGAAAGTTGGTGAGGGTGATGGAAACCTTTGGACAACAAAATGTAATAAAAAGCTGAACAACAGAATGAGGAAAATCTGGGGCCAGAATCACTGCTAAGTGTTGACTGTCCAAAAAATACAAATAATGGAGATATATATATATATATATAGAAGGTCAGCTTTCAGATTCAGATTCATAAAAGGCAAGGAAACTGGGCAGGCACTTTACACGTGAGAACATAAAAGCAGTAAAATCACTGCATGGAAAAGTACAAGCCTTTGGGGAAACTGTTCTTGGAGCAGTATATGTTGGTCAGTTTTCCTGGAGGACAATCTAGAAATAGATGACAGGAGTTATAAAGCTGTTTTTTCATACTCTTTGACCCAGCATATTCTCAAGAAAGTAACCTAAACAAGAAAAAAATGATTTGTTTAAAGATGTTCATAGTAGTGCTACTTATAATTGGGAAGAAGATTTACCAATCTAATGTATCATCATGATGGAACAGAATATACCCATTAACAATGGCAGGTGTAAAATGTTGGGTCTTGCACAGAAATTAGTATTTGGAATAATATTAACCAAAAAAAGGCTAAGTCCTAAATCACATGTTGAATCTGATAATAGCCATACACAAAGAAAATTCAAAAAGGCAGCTGGTAAACTGTAAGTAGCTGGAATTGAATGCACATGTTGTATTTTTAGTACATGTCAAATTGCTGTATTTTTATAATAAAAAAGAAAACCTCAAGAAAAGGATTAGTTGGTTTGATATAGGCCTGGGAAGTCAAAAATCAAGGACTTTGGAAAGATCCACATACTAATGACAGATAGACAATGTTACTTACTAAACATGTTTGATTTCACCGTTAACTAGAATTGGGTTTGCTAGAATTCTCCATCAACCAACATTTTCACTTACTTAAGTCTATGAGAGCTTTGACGTTTCTGAGGGTGTACATCAAGAGACCTTTGCAAATGTCCAAATCTGTCACTACCACCCCAACATGGAACCTCCCCACCCCCACAAATAACATTATATTATCTAGCTTAGAAGCATCACTTTCTTAAGACCTTTCCATCTGTCACCAGCACTAGCTTGCAGATAGTTTGCATTTCAGTGCCCTTATTCAAAAGAAACACATTTTCTCTCTGCCACAGTTACTGTCCCTGTGTACTTTGACAGCACATAGACAGCCACCAATCCACATTGAAATGGCAGTGCCAAGTGCTTGTCTAGGCTCTCCTTTGCTAGATGACTTGTCCTATAAGCCAGTATTGTAATGCCTTTGAAGTCAAATTCATACCCTTTGCACAACGACCAGTTACTACATTTCCTGGATCTTTAGGGTTCTTCTCAAAGGGTTAAAATCTTAAATACATGCATCCCAGAGAACTACTCTATAATAATAATAATTCACTTTAATAATTGAGCAACTAGAATGCCTTTTATTTTTAATTTTTTTATGTTTGTTTATTTTTGAGAGAGAGAGAGAGATTGTGATTGAGACAGAGTGTGAGCAGGAGAATGGCAGAGAGAGAGGGAGACACAGAGCCCAAAGCAGTCTCCAGGCTCTGAGCTGTCACACAGAGCCTGGCATGGGGTTGGAACTCACAAATGTCGAGATCATGACCTGAGCTGAAGTTGGATGCTTAACTGGCTGAGCCACCCAGATGCCCCAAAAATGTCTTTTAAAGTGTTCTAGATAGAATCATGTTCTTTATAATTTTGATATTAAATCTTTCCCATTGTATTCTTTAAAATTCAGTATATTAACGTCTGGTATAAATGAGGACTCAAATATACAACATGCCCTCTCTTTCCCTAACCCATCCATTGCTTAACCATGGTTGGGCACCAAATTCACTTGAAGAACGTTAGGATTCCTAGAACTTTTTGGACCTCCAGTATTCCCATTATTTTATTTTGTAAATCTCCAGCCCAGTTGTCACATGGATGTTACATATATATATATATATATATATACACACACACACACACATATATATATGTATATATACATACACACACATATATATATGTATATATACATATACATATATATGTATATTAACTCTAGCCCAGTTAATTGAATGAATTTTGTTTTGAGAAATTGATTTTTTCAAGTGCTTTTTTTATACCTCTTAAGATACCCTGATGAGTTGGGAACCTGATAGGTAATGACTGATTAAAGGAGTAGATCTCAAAGTGTGATCCCAGACCAGTAGTACCATCCTCATCTGGGAAATTGTTAGGAACAAAAATTCTCCACTCTGCCCCAGACTTACTAGAAATTCTGATGATAGAATCCAGCAACCTGTGTTTAAATAAGCCCTCCAAGTGTCTCTGATGCAAGTGGTTCTGATGCCCAAGTTTCAGAACCTCTGGATATCAGAGAATAGAGCCTTAATAATTTTGGCCAGCTTGATCCTCAGCGGAACTGTTCTTGTGGATATCAGACCATCCAGGTCCCTTGACATTGTGTTATTTACTCCTACAATGCCTTTTATTAAATCTCTTGAGAGATTATCAGAACCCTGATGAGGCAGCATGTTGCATTAGCAAAAGCGTGGGTATCATCAGAGTCAGAAAAACCTCAGCTGTAACTTCTCCTGGACCCTATTCCCTTTGTGTTCACCCAGTTGTTTAACCTCTCTGAGCCTCATTTCTAACATGGGCAAGAGAAAACCCATGCCAGAAGGTTGTCTCGAGAGTTAAATGAAATCAGGTCTGTCCAGCTGTCCAGCCCTGTGCCGGATGCATGGCAGACTCTCAGTAAACAAGACCGATTGTTATCATCCCTTGCCACCATGTCCATGACACTGTGTAAAATCCAGAGGAGTAATGGGAAGACCTTCTTGAAAATTTGATGTTAGGGCCACTGGAGAAAGGGAGCTAGGCTTTACCCAATACAGCCCCAATAATCCAAGGACTTCTCTGATCTCTTCAAAGGACACTTTGCAACAGCCCCCCCGGGGGGGGATGTAGAAGGTTCAGGGTGAGGCTTGCCACTTTCATTTGTCATTGCCAGATGAATTGTTCCTTACTTGAAGTTCTGTGGTCCCAGAGGCAGAGAAGGTTGGCAACAACAAACCCTCTGGCCCTTCTCCCCTCCCTCTGCAAGCCTCCTTGTGTCTCACTTCCTGGATCTTGCAAATATTTCCTTCAGCAATAACCTGGGAGTGGCTGTTTCTCTTGGAGCAGTCTTATCTTTTGACTGCCCAGGAAAGGGAAAGGGGAGAGGGGTTGACCTGTGTGCCCTTGCTGCCGAGATCCCGGAATGCCAAGCTATTGTGGTGGGTTTAAAAGTAAAATTTCCAAACAAGAAAACTTCAGAAGAGCTGAGGAAGAGGCAGGGGGAGATTTTTCAGTCTCGACAAATATTGGGTTTCATTTTTGATCATTATTAGGCTCAAAAAAAAAGATTTTAGCCAAAGTGGCAAATCTATTTTGCACAGGTAGCCTGTGCCAAGAGGAAAAGAGCAGAACAGCCCAGGTCTTGTCAGGCAACTTGCTTTTGTTTTTGAGACTCCTTGCTGGTGTCAACAAAGCCCTTTCTTAGACTTAGCTTTCATGATTCCATGCAAAGAGCTAATGTCTCTGTGGACACCTGGGGATGACTGCTGTGCAAGTATCTTTTGCCTCACCTTAGGAGTCCTTGCTTCAATGGGATTGTCCCTTGGAGTCAGATAAGGCAAATTCCAGTCTGGACACTACTGCTTCTTACTAGCTGGGAAAATGATTTACCCCTTCAAAGCCTCAGGATTCTTATCTGCCAACTGGCAATAATGGCAACCACTTTGATGGGTTGATGGGAAGACTAATAGAAATACATACATGAAAGTACCTAAAACAGTGCCTAAGACACACTTGAAAGTAAGAAACCACAGTTATTTTTCCCTTCGTGAAACTCCTTATCCTTCACTCTACTCCACTTAGTCCCAAAGCACAGTTGTAGATTTCTGTGCATATAGATGGCTTGAGCCCGCTGAAAATAGGACCTCTAGAGGCCAGTAGCCTTCTTTAAGCCTGACATATTTCAATGGCAGCATTGTGTTCACCAGCCTGCTTTATCTGTATTGCCTGGAAGGGAGGGGCTACATCGGTTTTGCTCCACTTTGATCTGGTCACCTTGCACAGTAGAATATGTGCTCATTGACCCAGCTGATCCCATTGAAGGTACTCCTTTCCCTTTGTGGAGTCATGCCCACTTCTGCTCCCCTGACAGAAGTGACTCTGCAAGGCTCATGTTGGCCCTGTAAGTAGGGAGAGGCGAGTGCCTTTAAAATCAGGATTGATGCAGAGAATAGCAATTTCCCGGTTGCCTCATCAAAAGCCAGTGCCTCCAGATAAGGTTACAGTGCCACAAATTGAGACATCAAATGTCTAGAAGGGCACTGTATGTTTCTTCCAACTTATTTTGGAGTTGGATACCTATAGGTAAATTCTGTAAGGCTGACATAAGCAATTGGTGCCCAAATTAGACAGTTTAGAATATCTAATCCTGGGGCGCCTGGGTGGCTTAGTCGGTTAAGCGTCCGACTTTTGCTTAGGTCATGATCTCACAGCTCGTGGGTTCGAGCCCCGTGTGGGGCTCTGTGCTGACTGCCAGCTCAGAGCCTGGAGCCTGTTTCAGTCTGTGACTCCCTCTCTTTCTGACTCACCCCTGCTCACGCTGTCTCTCTCTCTCTCCTAGAAATAAATAAAAATATTAAAAAAAAAATATCTAATCCTTTTGATTTTCACACTACTCTTAAGCCTCAACTTGCCTTTTATTATCTGTCCCTTTTTAGTAGATGAGAAAAGTGAGTGAATGAGCCCAGGGTTAAAATCCTTGGTTGGCGAGGGCCTCCTGGCCTCCATGTGGCTGACCCAAGATCTCCTGGTTTCTTGGCTATTGATCAGGTGAGACCCAAAATCTCCTGGTTTCTTGGCTATTAACCAGGGAACAGTGCAGTCCAACTCCTTTGATGAGAATGAGGAACAAGGCTGAAGCACACAGCAGTGAAGGTTGTACAATGCACAACTTGCACAACAATATGCTGTGGCCCTGAGTAAGGGACTTCATTTTAACAATAAATATAGTTCTGTCATTATTAATCACATTTACACATACCCAGCAGATTGCTAGGTCCTTTTTATATAGTTAATCCTGACAGCAGCATTGTAAGATAAATATTTTACTGAAACTGACATAAATTAAATACTGTGCTCAAGGTCATGCAGCTTTTGTGTTATGGAGCCAGATTTTAAATTTTTACTGGAATTCAGACCCAAGTCTTTATGACACTGTGTTCTTTCCATTTTGCTCTATTGCCTTTCCTGTGCCCTAACAAGGGAAAAGGAAAGAGTGGTAAATTTGAGTACTATCATGCAGCAGGATTCTTACCACAGCTGTAGGACATCAGCCCATCAGGGGCCTTTGGCGATGTGGCTGCCACCTGCATTTCATAAGATCTAGATTGGAGATGAAGATGAAGAAGAGGGAGAGAGGCAGGGAAATGACACGGGAATGTGTGTGGTGAGGGGTGGAAGACAGGCTGTATAGATTGGAAACCAACCCAACTGGAACAAACAACTCTGCCCCCAAACCTCCACCCCAGGCCACAGCACTCCCATTCTTTTTACCCTGGATTTTTGTTTCTACAGGCTGGTCCCTGAAACACTTGTATTAGAATCTCTTGGGGGCAGTTCTTAAAAATGCAAGTCCCTGGGCCCCACCACAGAGGTACTTAATCCAAATTTCTGGGAGAAGGGCCTGTGAATTTGCATTTTAAACAACCTTTCCAGGTAATTTCAATCAGGAGCCACTTTGATTAGGAACAGCTGTTCCAGACTGGTGTTTTCCAGCCTTTTAGATCATGCACTCTTTTCAGAAAGAATTTTTTGAGGATGCGTTTTTAATATATGTTGGTACTTTATAAAGAAATTCCTGATATGTACTAATGTGCTAATATTTATGTTTTTAAATAGAAAAAAATGGCGAGACTTTTGCATTCATATTCTTAGCTAATAATTGTTTCCAGTTTTTCATTATGTATGTTCTAGTTGTTGGGTTTGGGTACTGATATTACACAGGATTCTTTTCTTCTCCCTCAATAGACTTCAGAGTCTAGGAAGTATAAATAGTATTGAGGTTGTCTGTTCTTTGAAGGTTGATAGAATTAAAGCAAGACTATATGAGTGTGCTATCTTCTTTTGTCAAATTTATCAACATTTTTCCTATTGTTAACAGGTGGGTTTAGATACCCTCATTCTTCAGCAATCGATTTTGGTAATTTTTGTTTTCCTAGAAAACCATTCTAAGTTTTCAAATTTGTTTTCATAGAGTAGAGCAAATTATTCTCCTACTCTTTTCATTTACTCTGTAACTGTGGTTATTTCTCCATTTCTGATTTTGTGCATTTGGTGGTTTTAATTAGATTAGCAAGTGGTTTATCTTTTTTATTGTTTTATGTTTTCTTTTGAAGAAGTAGCTTTCGGCTTTAATTATTAATTCTACAGTTATTTCCCAGTGTATTAATTTCTGCTATCAGTTTTCTTTCTGCTTTATTTGGGTTGATTTTTGTGGCTCTTGACTTCTTTTGCTCAATACTTAATTCAATTATTTTAATTTCTTCTTATTTATTAGTGTAAGCATCAAAGGCTTCATATTTTCCTTTGACCACTGCTTTAATTGGTCATATTCTCTAGGTTCTGATATTTTCCTTGTTGTTATTTTCTAGGCATTCTACAATTTCAGATGAGAACTTCTTTGACTAGAGGGGAGGATATTTTTCCCTTTTATTTTCTATTACTAGAAATACATAGAAAAATTTCTCATTTTTGTTAGTAATTTCTAGTATTGTTGTGTTGTGAGTAGGTGCTGTAGTCGTACTTCTTTCACTTTTTGGCTTAATATGTAGTCAATTTAAAAAAGGTTCAATTGACCCTTGAAAATAAAGAAGTTGAAATGTTCCCATTATCTTTGTTTTGACTGTCATGTCTGTCATCAGCTGAAACAGTCTCATAGTTTCTCATTTTTTCTGCCTTTTCATTTCCTATGGATTTCGCTTTCTGAATTTTGATCCTATGTTATTTGATACATAAATATTCAGGGTAGTTAGATGTTAATCGTACATTCTAACCACTAATTTATAGCACCCTTCTTTGTCTTATTTGTTGATTTTTGCCTTTAATTCAACTTTTTTTGCTATGTATATCATGGATGTTGTTTTTTCATTTTTGGCATGAATTAATTTATTTTATTTTTTATTGAAATATAGTTGATACACAATGTTACATTAGCTTCAGGTGTACAACAAAGTGATTTGAGAAGTCTATACATTATGGTATGCTCACAAAAGTAACTGGAAGTCTGTATCTCCCACTTTCCTTCACCCATTTTGCTCATCCCCTCAACCCCTACTTGCACCCTTCTGGCAACCATCAGGTTGTTTTCTGTACTTATGGGTCAATTCCTGCTTCTTGTTTGTTTTGATTTTTAGATTCAACATATGAAGAAAATCATATGATATTTATCTTTCTCTATATGACATAGTTTACTCAGCATAATACCCTCTAGCTCCCTCTTGTTGCAAATGACAAGATCTCATCCTTTTCTATGGCTGTGTAAAATTCCTGTGTGTGTGTGTGTGTGTGTGTGTGTGTGTGCGCGCGCGCGCACACACGTACCATCTTTTTTTTATCCATTCATCTTCTTTATCCATTTATCTGTTTTCATTATCCATTCACCTACTGAAGACAATTGGCTTGCTTCTATATCTTGGCTATTGTAAATAATGCTACAGTGAACATAAAGGTACATATATTGAAAACAAACTAGTGTTTTCAGTTTCTTTGGATAAATACCCAGTAGTAGAATTACTGGATCATATGGTATTCCTGTTCATTAATTAATTTATTAAATATTTATTAAATACCTACTGTGTGCCAGGGACTAGATACTAGATAAATTAAACACACAAGATCTCTGCTCTTGTGAAGCTTACATTTTAGTTAGTAGAGCACAAAATAAACCAGTAAAATTAGGTATGTGATATAATATTAGGTGGGGATATATGTCCTGAGAAAGAACAAAATAGAAAAAGGATAGTTAAGGATAAGTCATCTCTAGTTTAGATAAGGTGGTCAGGAAAGACTGCTGCTTATAGCATTCGCCATTCTTTTATTTTCCAGTCACTACTATGTTTGTTTGTTTCCGATGGAGAAAATGGCAGGTGGAACAGTTTGCACACAAGGAGTTGTTATAATCCTAAATAATGATAGGGGGGCAAAGGCCCAAATGAGAAGAGACTATAGATGTGAATTTCTGATCCATGTGAGTGATGAGCTAGCCAGGATGGGGACTGGAGATTAGCTAAGTGAAAGAAATTTTGTTCTTCATTGTATCTGAGCTTGTGTATTATTATTTTTTAAAGAAATATTCTCAGTCTTCAACATGACTATTGAATGGGTATTCTGTCTGATGATTTAATTGAACTGCTGGAATTTCCTGTCACTAGACAGTACTTACTTAGCATGGTGTTGCTTGCTCACAGGCTACAGCAGGAAGCCAGATCTTCTGGTATAGAGGGCTTAACTCTTTATACTCTGAGATTAAAGAGATGTCCTTTGACTTTGGTCACTCTTTATTAGGCAGAGGTTTGCCTTTTTATACATATTTTTACACATATTTAAATAAACCTGTACTTCTTTCTTTGAATATTTGTTTGAGATTTTTAAAACAATGTATTTTTCAAAACAACACATGTTGAAGTGGTACCATTTTGTCTATTACAATGAATTTTTTACTTATTTCCTTTTACCGTATTTAATGTAGCTCCCAGACAATCTGCAGTTGACAGAGGTGAATAGAATGGGACCCACCTATGAATATTTTTTCTATTGCTTATAAGAATCTCATTTTGCCTCACACGTGATTTAATTTTCTCATAGTGTTTCTTTCTTATAAACATATACTATATATACATATATACACATACATCTACTAAAACACACACACACACTTAATTCTTGAAGCCGCAATTTATTTTGGTATATAATAGAAGGTACAGCTCTAAATATTACTGCTCTGCAGTTATCTCAAAACATTTTTTAAAATACAATTCTTTATCTCCTTGTTATGGAAGGTGAATTATATACTATGTTTTTATAGATAGCTTGATATGTTTCTGGAGTTTTCATTCTGTTCATCAGTACACACTGTTTTAATTATAATTGCCTTATAATATGCTTAATCCTTTACCCTCATTTCTTCTGTAGCAAAATACTTTTTAATATTATATCTTACTTTATTTTGCAGGTTAATAAAAAATGCTAGAGTTGAAAATTCCTGTTGAGAATTCTAATGAGAATTGCATTAGGAGGATCTATTTAAAACCCCAAGTAACAGACATTTGTGAATCGTCTGTTTAATATTTTTTGGTGCTAATATAAAAGCATGAACAGGGGCACCTGGGGGGCTTAGTCGCTTAAGCGTCCGACTTTCGCTTAGGTCATGATCTCGTGGTTCATGGGTTCAAGCCCCGTGTCGGGCTCTGTGCTGACTGCCAGGTCAGAGCCTGGAGCCTGTTTCAGAGTCTGTGATTCCCTCTCTCTCTGACCCTCCCCTGCTCACTCTCTCTTTCTCTCTCTCTCCTAGAAATAAATAAACATCAAAAAAAAAAACATGAACAGAAAACGACATATTCATGATACAGCTTGCATCTGGAGAGGCAGCAGTGGAATAGAAGTGGGGAGTGAAACAAAAGCTATTAGCATTTCTTTAAAAATCATAAAGTATAGGGGCGCCTGGGTGGCTTAGTCGGTTAAGCGTCCGACTTTCGCTTAGGTCATGATCTCGCGGTTCGTGGGTTCGAGCCCCGCGTCGGGCTCTGTGCTGACTGCCAGCTCGGAGCCTTGAGCCTGTTTCAGTCTGTGACTCCCTCTCTTCTGACCCTCCCCTGCTCACGCTGTCTTTCTCTCTCTCTCTCCTAGAAATAAATAAAACATTAAAAAAAATCATAAAGTATAGATGGCAGGGTATAAAATGTGCTAATCGTGGTCAGTAGGTGGGAACATGAATATTTATTATAGCAATCTCTGTTTCTAAATATTTAAAAATTTTTATGATTAAAAACAAAGAAAACAAAAACAATATAACAGGATAATCAGACTTGTACAACACATTCCATCTGAGTGCTACAGAGTGGGCACAGTGTATGTATCCAAACTTTGGAGCTAGACTGTCCAGGTTCAAATCCTAACTCTACCACTTACTAGCTTTACGACCATGAGCAATTTAAACAACCCATGCCTCAGTTTTCCTGGCTATATAATTAGGACAATAATAATAGCTACCTTCTAGGGTTATTGTGAGGATTAACTAAGTTAAAACAGGGAAATCACTTAAAACAGTACCTGCATTTGGTACATACTCAATAAGTGTTAGCTATCTGGGGCGCCTGGGTGGCTTAGTCGGTTAAGCGTCCGACTTTCGCTTAGGTCATGATCTCGCGGTTCGTGGGTTGGAGAGTCGCGTCGGGCTCTGTGCTGACTGCCAGCTCAGAGCCTGGAGCCTGTTTCAGTCTGTGACTCCCTCTCTCTCTGACCCTCCCTTGCTCACGCTGTCTCTCTCTCTCTCCTAGAAATAAATAAAACATTTAAAAAAATTTAAAAAAATAAGTGTTAGCTATCAATATTATGTGTTAGAATTACTATTCTTATTATTGCATCTACCACGTATATTTGCATTGTTTTCAGGCCCTTGTAAACTATAAATAAATGATTTTATCCAAAATACGGGGCCATCTGCAACTTGCTTGTTTTACACAATATTCATCTTGCTGTTTTGCAGGGAAATGGCTCATCCCAAGGCTAGCTTTTCGTGGGCAACTCCTTTCCATCCTTGCCTTGAAAACCCAGCACTGGACTTGTCAAGCTACCGAGCAGTGTCTTCCCTTGACCTTCTTGGAGACTTCAAGCACTCCTCAAAAAAAACAGAGGAAACTTCTGTTTATGAGGAGGGGAGCTCCATGGCCTCCATGCCCCGCCCGCTGCGCAACCGTGCTTTCTCAGAGAGCCATATCAGCTTGGAGCCCCAGAGCTCCCGAGCCTGGGGGCAGCATAGGAGGGAGCTCTTTACCAAAGCTGAGACCCAGCCAGATCCTCTGGGAGCCAGGAAGAAGGCCTTTCCTCCTCCTCGCCCTCCTCCTCCCAACTGGGAGAAGTACAGGCTTTTCCGTGCAGCCCAGCAGCAGCAGAAGCAGCAGCAACAACAGCAGCAACAGGAGGAGGAGGAAGAGGAGGAAGAAGAGGAGGAAGAGGAGGAAGGGGCAGAGGAGGGAGAGGAGGAGGAGCTGCCACCCCAGTATTTCAGTTCAGAAACCACTGGTACTGGTGCCCTCAATCCTGAAGAGGTCCTAGAGCAGCCACAACCCTCAGGCTTTGGCAACCTGGAGGCTTCAAGGCAGGGCTCACAAAGCCTCTCAACAGAGCAAGAGTCCTTTGGTCTCCATTCCAGCGATTTCCTGCCTTCAACAAGGGGCCACTTGGGCTCTCAACCTGAAAAGGCTCAGCACCCTTGCTATTATGGTATTGGTGGGCTTTGGAGGACATCAGAGAAGGAGACCACTGATTCCCCCAAGTAAGTGCTTATGAAAGAAGAGGCTGCAACATGAGTTTGCATTTCACCTCCATAATTTGCCGGCTGTATGACCTTTAGTCAATGAATTAAACTGTTCCCAGCTTCATTTTTATCACCAGGAAAATGGGCATGATGATACCTATTCTACACAGTTGCTGTAAATAGAGGATAATCTATATAAAGCAGAGAGCCCCACATGTAGCTCATAGTAGATGCTCAGTAAATGGTGGTTGCTGGTGTTATTAAATATCACTATCAAAATGCTATCTTATTCCTTAGTTTGTCTTTAAGGTATGCATCAGTTTCAGGCTTTAAGCATTAATTTTTTTAGTTTGTTTATTTTTGAGAGAGAGAGAGCAGAGGAGGGGCAGAGAGAAGGAGAGAGAGAGAATCCCAAGCACCTTCCACACTTAATGCAGAGCTCAATGCAGGGCTCAATGCAGGGCTCGAACTCACAAACTGAGAGATCATGACCTGAACCGAAATCAAAAGTCAGATGTTCAACTGAGCCACCCAGGTGACCCTGAGTCAGAGGGCATAAACCCTTGTTTTCTCATGGCATTTCCCAAAAACCTGGCTCAAGCCCTTTTCTGCCTTTTTCTTTTGCTTGCTCTCTAGAACAAGAGACCAGCTCACAACCTGACCTGCCTCTGCTTCTAAGCTCTTCCCCAATCCCCAGCAGCAAAGATGTGCCTGGGGCTGTGCCCTTTATGCCCTGCTTATTCCTTATAACAGTTAAGGGCACTCTTTTCCTCTTCCATGTTCTCCACTCTCCCCCCCCCCCACCATTGTACCCCCACCTCTTTGCATTTACCTCAGTGAGCAATAGGTGGTAGTTGATGGGGTGAGCTGCCTGGGCAGGGAGGCCAAAGCAGAAGCGTAGTCTAGCCCCAGGACTGCTGGTGTCCACTTCTCTGTGCTAGTGCTCATCTGCATGCCCTGTAATGCCTGGTTGTCTGCTTGGGTCCAAAGCAGAATAGCTTGGGCCTCAACTCTGACAGTCATCCTGCTGAAAACTCAGCCCATGCTCCAGTGGGGGTGGGGGTGTCCAGTATCTATCCCAGAAGTGCTTTCTTTAAATCCCTTTACAGAAGGAATTTGCCTGAGACTTGTTGCTATTAGAAGTACCTTGTTGGGGCACCTGGGTGGCTCAGTCCATTGAGCTTCCGTCTTCAGCTCAGGTCATGATCTCAAGGTTTGTGAGTTCAAGCCCTGCATCAGGCTCTGTGATGATAGCGCAGAGCCTGCTTCAGATCCTCTCTTGCCTCTCTCTCTCTGCCCCTCCCCCTCTTGCACTCTCTCAAAAATAAATAAAACATTTAGAAGTACCTTGTTATCATGTCTTTTACTGACACACAAATCCTTTACTGGGATCTGGGGTATCTAGAGCTAGGTGAGAAGTTTTCTGGCATAAGGTGCCACCAGCAAGGCACTACAGGGCTTGGCTCGTAGACACTGTGAGAATCTCTTATCAGATCCCTAGCAGCTGCTTCTCAAGTGTCCATCTAGCCAGGAAGTGTTCTTACTGTAATTAGAAAACATTTTGTGGAAAGTGATTGTGATTGTTACGGCCACAGCAGAGAGAAGGGAAGGTGACCTAGCACATAGTAGGCACTTAACATTTCAGAAGAAAGAATGAATAAATGAATGGTCGAATATGTATTAAGCATTTGTTGTGTGCCAGACACTGCTAGTCATTTCATATGACTGTGGGCCATTAATTATTCATATTTGACAGAGGAGAAAACTAAAGCTAAGGAAGTTAAGGGACTAACTAACTCAAAATTGTATGACAAAATTCCAAAGCTAGATCTGTATGGCTCAAAAATCTATGATTAATTTGCCACCCTAGGCAGCCTCTCTCAGAGAGATCTTGTTCTTGCAGTAGGCTGGGACTTCACCATGCTTTCCTGCCACCTATAGGGCAGTGCGTATAACAGGTAGTAGTTGCAGGCCCCAGACTTGCCCCTTTGAGCCTTCTAGTCCTTCCTGCTTCATGTACCTCCATTCACCTTGGCCCCTTGGCCAGAGAGAAGAAAACTGCTGTTACTAGAGATCTTATAACTTGTTCCAGAGATTTATTTCTTTTAATGACTATGGGATGTGAGGGGAAACATTTGTTTGCACACAGCCCTAGCTTGTGTATGCAAAAAATCCAATTATAGATGCTTCTTTGAATGCTGTAGATTTAAGGAACAGCAATATTCCCAACATAGCTAATATTTTTGGCCTGCTACTATGTGCTAAGCATTGTTCTAAAAGTAAGCACTTTTATGTGTTGATCGATTTGATCTTCACAACTAACCTATGAAATAGATATCATTGGTGTGCTACATCTTTTAGAATGAGGAATTACAAGGACCCTGCAGAAGATCGCTGGTAGCCAGAACCCAGGCCGTCTGGTTCGCTGTGCCCATTGCATCCTCATAGGATCTCTGGGCTCTTCAAGATCTTATTCCAGACCCTTGGAGAACATAGGGTTCTAAACAGAAGGAAGTGGCTTTAAGATTTCGTAAGGGAGGGGGGCACCTGGGTGGCTCAGTAGGTTAAGCATCCGACTGTGGCTCAGGTCATGACCTCAGTTTGTGAGTTCAAGCCCCGCATCGGGGTCTGTGCTGACAGCTAGCTCAGAGCCTAGAGCCTGTTTCAGATTCTGTATCTCTCTCTTTCTCTGAGCCTCCCCTACTCATGCTGTCTGTCTCTCTCTCTCTCTCAGAAATTTTTAAAAATTTTTAAAAAAAGATTTTGTAAAGGAGGGGCACCTGAGTGGTTCAGTCAGTTAAGCGTCTGTCTTCCGCTCAGGTCATGATCTCACAGTCTTTGAGTTCGAGCCCCGCTTCAAGCTCTGTGCTGACAGCTCAGAACCAGAAGCCTGCTTCAGGTTCTCTGTCTCCCTCTCTCTCCACTCCTCCCCCACCTGTGCTTGCGTTCTCTCTCTATCTCTGAAAATAATAATCATTTAAAATTAAAAAAAAATTGTTGGGCACCTGGGTGGCTCCGTCAGTTAAGTGTACAACTTTGGCTCAGGTCATGATCTTGCAGTCTGTGAGTTCAAGCCCTGTGTTGGGCTCTGTGCTAACAGCTCAGAGCCTGGAGCTTGCTTCGGATTCTGTGTCTCCCTCCCTTTGCCCCTCTCCCACTTGTGTTCTGTCTCTCTCTCTCTCAAGAATAAGTAAACATTTTTAAAAAACTAAACAAAAAAGCTTCCATAAGAGAGAAATGTTAGGATCAAGTAGATACATATTTTGAATCTAAAATGCAAAAAAAAAAAATCCAAAAACATCCAAAGTTCAACCAAATCAAACCAGAGTATCTCTGTAACCCACCTACTATTGAGTTACAAAACACTATGATACATGTAGGAGCGGGTTAGTGGAATTCCTAAGTGTTGCTTAAGTCTCATAACTCTGGTTCAAGTATAGGTATAGTATGCTTCCTGAACTCCATGTATTTCCTTCAATATTCTGCAGGAGGAATCTGATTTTTGCTTTAATGTTCATTATCAAATGCAGATTATGGTCTCAAAGATCTCCTGTAACCCCTGCCCTATTAGTGGATATTATGAGGAAAGTAGCACTAGGACACATGGTGCCTAATATGATACACTGTAACATGGTGCAGAGCTGTGTCTGCTGTGAACTGAGTCTATAATTAGCATATCCTTTTAAAAATACCAGTTTTTAAAAAAATTTTAATGTTTATTTTTGAGAGAGGGAGAGAGAGAAAGAAGAGAGAGAGAGGTGAGTGGCGGAGGGGCAGAGAGAGGGAGACACAGAATCCAATGCAGGCTCCAGGCTCTGAGCTGTCTGTACAGAGCCCAACGTGGGGCTTGAACTCACTGTGAGATTGCGACCTGAACAGAAGTCAGATGCTTAGCTGACTGAGCTACCCGGGTGCACCAAAAACAAAACAAAACAAAATTCCAGTTTTATTGAGATATAATTGACATAAAGCCTCATCCTTTTCCCCTTAATTCTGTGCTTTCCTTCAGGAATTTCTGAGCCAGAACTCTCACACATGTCCTAAGTATTTTTTCTTAGAGATAAGAACTCCTTAAGTTCATACATTCATATTGCCTCCAGAATGTTCTTTCTTGTCTGCTAACATAGATATAGTCCAGCCAGAAAAGCTCTTACATGAAAAGTTTTATATGATATCAAGTTGTCCCTTTGGCAGTATATCATTGTGGCTAAAAACATAGATTCTGGAGTTAGGTCACCTAGTCTAAATCATGGGTCTATCATTTAGTGTCTGGTGATGGTGGTGAACTCACTTTCCCTCTCAGTGTCTCATGTTTCTTATCTATAAAATGGTTGTCATGACCATTAAATTTTATAGCTATATCTACACACACACACACACACACACACACACACACACACCTTAGGACAGCTTCTAGGGCATGGTACACACACACACACACACACCTTAGGACAGCTTCTAGGGCATGGTACACACTGTGTGAATAGTAGCTACTATTGCTCATCTATTAGTGTTATTAGCTTAAAAACCTACATGTAAAATGAATACCTCAGATGAGAAATATTGGCATATCCAAGTTTCTTTTGTGTGATGAATTAGGAAACAGCATAGCATGAATCCGTAAACAGCTGTGGCGCCTTTTAAACCATTATTTTTGACCTTCATCTAAGAGCTGCAAGTAGCTGCAAAAATGACTAATGAGTTTCTCCTACTTTTCCTTTCAAACAGCTAGAGGTTAGCAAAGGGGCAGTGACACAGACAGGTGGAGGGTAGGGGTGACTGGTAGACAACAAGAATATACTGAGGGTGGGCATCCCTCTTGCATAAACCATGGGTGGAATTATTTGCCCTTCCATCACTGAAACCTGATATTGAAGTATTTTTTTTTATTTCCTTCCTCATGCCAGACCAGAAGCCTTGATGGCAGAAGATTCTAAACCCAAGCCAGCATGGAGCCAGAGCTACTTCTTTCCTGAGGAGCAGTTCTCTTTCACGGGCTGGGGCTCTGAGAAACAGCACCTTAGCCCCACGGGCTTCAGTGAACCCAAAACAACAGGGTCTGCCACTCCACTTGTCAAGCCCCTGGGTGCCACTGGTTCCAATTTTTCCCCCATTTCATTCTGCAACCATGGAGGAGGCTGGGGCCACTGGGGATATGCCAGAAGTGGAGAGATGCTATCCCTTCCCAGGCCGAAGGCCTGCCTCACAGGGAGTCTCAGAAGAGCTCATGAGAGATGTGGTAGGCCGTGATAAGTCCCTGGCAGGGGTGTTAACCCCAGCCTCCAACATGGTGACCACTGCTGAGGTCATGGGTGACCTCTTTGCTGTGGGAGATCTGCAGTGGAGGGGCCGTTTCAAGCAGAAATGGCACCATCAAGAAAGAAGAAATGATGAGAGTGTCCAGGAAAGCTACAGGGTGCCTTTGTAAGCAAGCAGACTAGATACAGCAGGAGCAGGTGGGGGTCTGGGGTAGGTAAGAGAGAGGTCAACAGTCTTGGAGGATGAATAGCTGAGGTCTCAGCCATATCCCTACCACCTACTCCTTCCCTGGAGATTCATACTCTGGAGCCATGAACCCAGGGGAATCATGGAAAATCAGAAGCCCAGAATTTTGGGGACCTTCCAGTTTTTTTGGATCCTGGTGGTGTGATGACCAAACCAAATCATCTCCTAAGAAGTTCCCCTCCCTGTGGAAGTCATGGGTATAGAAATAGCCTCCCTCATTCTCAAAGTTGGCCTTGACTTGCCTTATAGGAAACCTTCATGTGGCCTGTTTACATTTCAACAGTGCTTCCTGGTCCATTATTTCCTTATTTCATAGCTCCATTGGCGAAGCAGGGTCCCATTTTTACAAATGGGGAAATCAAGAAGTATAAAGATCAGGAGCCTCTCAATGGAGGTGCTCAAATGGTCATTCTTTGTTTCCACAGACAAGAATTTCAGCACTTCTCGCCTCCTCTGGGGGCCCCAGGGATCCCTACCTCTTACTCAGCTTATTATAATATTTCGGTGGCTAAGGCAGAGCTGTTGAACAAGTTGAAAGACCAACCTGAGATGGCAGAGATTGGCCTGGGAGAAGAAGTTGACCATGAGCTGGCTCAAAAAAAGGTGACATTTTTTGATATGCCATAGATTTTCAGCAGTTTGTTTGATTATCTGGAAGTTGATCTGCCCTCTACCTTTCTCCAGAACAACTTGGTATATTCCCATATTTTCAGTATGGAAATCAAATAGCCTCTCCAGTTTTCTCAGAAATGCAACTCCAGTCTCTTTTTGACCCAGCCAATAACAGTAATGATAGTAGAAATCATAATTATCATCACTGTGTCTCTCAATTCAACAACAATCCCCTTTTTACCAGTTGAGAGGATTAGGTTGCCCAGGGTTACAGACTAAGTGGTAGATCTAAGACTTGAAGTCAAGACTCTCTCACTGTCTACTTTATTGTTACGTCCCCCTATGAAATAAGTCAGCCTTGCAAGTAACTTGCTGCCCTTGACACTCAGAGTTTTTGCCAATGAGCTCTAATCAATAGCAGCCACTGATTGTATTCCCTGTATAACTTTCTAGAAGATGGAATAAATTGACTAACCAAAAGAAGGAGAAATTATAGCCTGGTAAACTTTAGTATTTATTTGCAAGAATAATCAATAATCTCTTTAAAACACTAGAATGATCAACAGACATGATGTTGTTGTTCCAAAGCCCACCCGTTCTTCCTCTAAGCATCACTAGGCTAGTTTTCTAATCAAATTCCTGGAATCACTTTGCCCTCCCTGCACTTACCCATTTTATTTCATAAGCAAATAGGGTTTCCATGGCAACCCCAAAGGCCCAATTTACCACTTTGTGGACATCTAAACTCAATGCAAATTGCTCCTCTGCCCATAATTCTCATTCAGGATATGACCTGTAGGAAAGCTCAAAGCCATTTGCAAGAGACCACCCACCACTTTCAAATCTGAAGCAAAATGTCAGGAAAAGAATTGAACGCGTGGGTATCAACGTTTTATTGATCCAGATGCCTGCCTCCTTGGATTCCATGTTCCCTGAGCATGGCAAGGCTGCTCCCATCTTACTCAGGACCTTTTTATTAGGAGCAAAACTAACAAGAGTCTGATGAGGAAAAGAGAAAAATGATCAGAAATGGCAAAGCACGGAACAGCAGATAATGATTTGAAGTGATTGGGGTGGGGAGGGGGCGGCTAGGACATTTTTTGTCTCTGAGGGCAGGTAAAGAAGGTCACTGATTTGCAATATCCTAGAAAAGTAACTCAACTCTGACAGGGTCTGTGATGACTCTTCAGTTCTATCCAGTACACTTACCCCAGGGTTGAAGTTCAGGTTGCAAAGCCCAGGTGCCGAGAAATAAAAGGCTCTTTTTTTGCATCCCTTCAGATCTTAGGAACTGAAGAGCTGGGGTGGGTAGGTGATTTTCCAAGTTGATCATTTGGCCCTCAGTCCTCCCTTGTCCCTGGCACTGACTTTTGTTTGGGAGAGCAGAGGGTAGGTATACCACTGGGAGCCTTGTGGTATCTAATTGTGTTGCCTCATTCATATCATTGATCTTAATTCCTAGTAGGTTTTAGAACTTCCCCTAAATGTAAACCTATGACACCTCAGATTTAAGATCATGGTGATCTACTGACTTTTGGCCAGTTCTGAAATATGATAACAGGCCCTGGACCCAGAGCAGTCTCTCTTGGTCTTGGTCACCTTGGACATGTCTAAATAAACTATTAGAAAGGAGCACCTGCCAGAAAACTACAGGCCTATGTATGGTCCCAGAGTCCCTGGGCAGGAATACTAAAACAAGCACCGAAGCAAACTTCAGTACATACATACAAGATACAGAATACTATTCTAAGCATGTAACCTGTATTAGAACAATACTATGAGGTAGGTGCTATTGTTGTCCTATTTTTTAGATGGGGAAATTGAGGGGCACCTGGGTGGCTCAGTTTGTTGAGCGTCTGACTCCAACTCAGGTCATGATCTTGCAGTTTGTGAGTTTGAGCCCTGAATCAGGCTCTGTGCTTACAGCTCAGAGCCTGGAGCCTGCTTCAGATTATGTGTCTCCCTCTCAATCTGCCCTTCCCCTGCTCCTACTCTCTCTCTCTCTTCCTCTCTCTCTCTCTCTCCCTCTCTCTGTCTCTCTCTCTCTTGCTCTCGCTCTTTCTCTCTCGCTCAAAAATGAATAAACATTTAAAAAATTAGATGGGGAAATTGAGACACAAAATGATTGAGTAATTTGCTCAAGGTCACACCAGTGCTTTGCGGCAGAACTAGGGTTCAAACCCAAGTAGTCTTGTACTAGAGTTCATGGTCTTAACTACGATGTGATGCTGACCTACTGGGGCAGGTCAATTCTCATTAGGACTTTGCACTAGACAAGCATCTATTATCTCAGAGTGCCTGGTAATAATAATAACAGCAGCAGCAGCAGCAGCAGCAAACAGGTATTGAGCACTTAATGTGTCAGGCAAAAGACTAAGCATTTTACTTCTATGATCTCATTTAACCCTCACCACACTGGCAGGGTGGGGGAGGAGAGACACTTCTTCAGTTTATAGATGAGGAAACAGAAATCTCAGTGCAGTTGGGTATCTTGCCCAAGGTCGCAGTTTGGAGGAGGCAGAATTGGAATCCAGGCATCTCTGACTCCATTCATCCACTCTACCACACTACCTTCCTGGGAGTGGAGTTCTAGAACTTGTTATACCTACAGAGAAGACAAATCAGGAGACACAGGCAATGATTCCCTTAAGAAACTTAGCATCAATAGGAGAGGGATCAGACATACCCACATGAAACAGGGAATGAGCCACTTCAAATTACACTATAGGTTCTATTTCTTAAAGGTGGGAGAGTTCATAAAAGAAAGAAATCATTCAGGAAACGGGTAGGGAAGCAGAAGCTTCCAGCAGGGAGGTTGGGAGGAGAGCTGGGCTCTGAAAAAAGAATAGGAATAGCTAAAGTGAAAGAAGAGATTGAGAGCAGATAGAACTGCATAATGCAAATCAGGAACACCAGGGCAATGTGGTGAACAAATAGGAGAAAGAGGAGCTAATGCTGAAAGGTTCAGAGCCCTGAGATTGGAATGGCAGGGTGGGGCTAGGCTGAATAATAACAATAGCAGCCAGCCTTTATTAAACATTAATCCATGCTAAGTCTTTTGCATGCATCATCTCATTCAGTCCTTATTATAGTTCAGCGAAGTGGGTACTGCAATTTGTACCCATTCTTCAGATAAAGAAAGTAAAATTCCACCAAGACATTCACACAGGTCACACAGCCAGGAAATTGGCAGAGCTAGTAGTCCAAGCTAGTCATCAGGACTTCAGAACTCACAGTGTTATCCGAAAGGCCTCAGAGGACAAATGGAGAGAGTGAAGATCTAGCACAGTGCCATACACACTAGAGATAGTTCAGTGGATTGAAGGCGAATGAATAAAGCTGTGGGCAAATATTTGACAACAATTCTTTTCCAACCTGCACTCTCATAAGCATTCCAATTCCTATTTATTAAATACTCTCTTTTCCAAAGAAGACATCCAGGTGGCTAACAGACACATGAAAAGATGCTCAACATCACTCATCATCAAGGAAATACAAATCAAAACCCCAATGAGATACCACCTCACACCTGTTAGAATGGCTAAAATTAACAATTCAGGCAAGAACAGGTGTTGGTGAGGATGCAGAGAAAGAGAAATTGTTACACATTGTTAGTGGGAATGCAAATTGGTGCAGCCACTCTGGAAAACAGTATGGAGGTTCCTCAAAAAGTTAAAAATAGAACTACCCTATGGCCCAGCAATTGCACTACTACTTATTTATCCAAAGAATACAAAAATGCTGATTCAAAGGGGCACACGCACCCCAATGTTTATAGCAGCGCCATCAACAATAGCCAAATTATGACGATAGCCCAAACAAATGTCCATTGACTGACTAATGGATAAAGAAGATGGTGTGTGTGTGTGTGTGTGTGTGTGTGGTGATCAAAAAGGATGAAATCTTTCCATTTGCAACAATGTCGATGGAACTAGAGTGTATTAGAGTAAGTAAAATAAATCAGAGAAAAATAAATATCATATGATTTCTCTCATATGTGGAATTTAAGAAACACAACAGATGAACATAGGGGAAGGGAAGGACAAATAAGATAAAAAGAAAGGGAGGCAATCCATAAGATACTCTTAACTACAGAGAACAAACTGAAGGTTGCTGGTAGGAATGTTGGGTAGGGGGATGGGCTAAATGGGTGATGGGCATTAAGGAGGACACTTGTTGGGATGAGCACTGGGTGTTATATGTATATGTGATGAATCACTAAATTCTACTCCTGAAATCATTATTACACTACATATTAACTAACTTGGATTTAAATTAAAAAGAGAATAAAAAATAAAGAATACAAAGTATATAAAGAAAAAAACAAATATATATGCTGATTCAATTTTATTCTGAAAATATAGCAGATTTCAGTAAGTATAAATTAAATAAGACTAGCTATTAAAAAATAGTCTCGCAAGTGTTTATTAAGTTACATCTGGCAAATGAGAATTAGCCCATGGGTACCATTATCTAATGCCAAGAAATTTGGTGGTAACTGATTCCTACCAGATCTGAAGAAATGGGAAAGAGGGTGGCTGTCCAGAAAACTGGAATTGCTCATGACTTGCTTGGGTTTCCTTTCTTTCTGGTGATGGGTAGAGCCTGCCATCTGTTCTGTGGATCCCAAAACAGAGGTTACAGGCACAGATCAGTTTCTACCAGTCCCCATTCTCATCCTTTGCCTTCTCCTGTTTATTTCTCCTAGATACAGCTTATTGAAAGCATTGGCAGAAAACTGTCTGTCCTGCGGGAGGCCCAGCGAGGACTGCTAGAGGATATCAGTGCCAATTCTGCCCTTGGGGAGGAGGTGGAGGCCAACCTGAAAGCTGTCTGTAAATCCAATGAGTTTGAAAAATATCGTTTGTTTATCGGGGACCTGGACAAAGTAGTTAACCTGTTGCTGTCACTTTCTGGACGACTGGCCCGGGTGGAGAATGCTCTCAATAGCATCGATTCAGAGGCCAATCAGGAGAAGGTAGAATTGGGTTCTCTGGGGTGTAGATGGAGGGAAATGCCACTGGTTTATTCTAAGGGCTCCCTCTTTCAAGTTTGGCTCATCTTGGAGATAGTAAAGCATAGTGTTAATAGTGTGGGCACTCTTAACTGCCTTGCAGTTCTGGCTCTACCAATAATTAGCTCTGTGACTATGGGCATCTTACTTAATATTACTCTATCTTATTCTCTTCAAAAATGGGGTGAACACACTACCTAATTCTTGGGGTTGTGAGAATTAAATTAGATAGCACACAGTAATTACTCAAAACAGGGCCTGGAATGGGGTAAACACTGAATCAGTTCTAGCTGCCAGTAGTAGTAGTAGCAGTAGTAGTGGGTGGCAGTATTGATAGTGATAGTGGTGGTAATAGTAGTAGTAGTAGTAGTAGTAGTAGTAGTGGTGGTAGTGGTGGTGGTGGTGGTGGTGGTAATAGTGGTAATAGTAGTACTAGTGCTATTGGTACTGAAGGCGACAATAATAGTAGTAGTAGTAATTGTGGTGGGGGTATTGGAGGTGATAATGATAATAATAGCAAAGTGGTGGTAGTAGTAGTATTGGTGGTGATAGCAATAATAGTAGTAATAGTAGTAGTGGTATTGGTACTGATGGTGGTAGTAACAGTAGTAGAATAGTGGTGGGAATATTGGTGGTGGTAGTAGTGGTAATAATAGTAGTGGTAGTAGTAGTAGTAGTAGTAGTAGCAGCAGCAGCAGCAGCAGCAGCAATTTCACCTCACATTCTCTCTGAGGTGGAAGAGGAGGTCTCACCAAGTAGTTGAGATTGGGAGTCTGTCAGTTACATGGGTAAGGCCATGGGTTGTGCTGCATACATTCCCAAACCAAACCTGCATCACCTTTCTATATTCAAGTGGTTTGGGACATAAATTTGAGTCCACAATAAGAAGCACTCATGCATGTACATACACACATGGACACATACACTCACACATGTACATCCACATAGAGACACCATCTTGAAAGCACTGTCACAGTGATACCTCTTCTCCAGGTGGAAGGGGCCTGAGCTTTGTCAGAGCCCTCCTCCACCCTAACCCCAGTGGTGGTCCATGGATTAAAGACAGCTTAGAGATGAAAAGAGGTAAATGCATATACCCCTGCCCAGAGTCACTGTTGTGTTTATCCTCCCCCCCTGCTATAGGACAAAAGGGCTTTTGCCTGAAGGCGGACTTCAGGGCAGGAAATCTAGGACTGATCAGTTAGCATAGTGGGGAGCTGCTATGCTCCACTGTGGAGCAGTGGGTTAGGCAGATGACTAGTAACTGGGATGGCTCTTAACTGGTCTATCTGATTCCCCAGTTGGTGCTGATAGAGAAGAAGCAGCAGCTGACAGGGCAGTTGGCAGATGCCAAGGAGCTGAAGGAGCATGTAGACCGCCGGGAGAAGTTGGTGTTTGGCATGGTTTCACGCTACCTGCCTCAGGACCAGCTCCAAGATTACCAGCACTTTGTGAAGATGAAATCTGCTCTCATCATCGAACAGAGAGAGCTGGAAGAGAAGATCAAGCTTGGGGAAGAGCAGCTCAAATGTCTCAGGGAGAGCCTACTCCTGGGGCCCAGCAATTTCTAATTCCACCAGCAGACTGCCACACAATCCCTGCCCAGCCACAATGGGAAGTGCTTTCAGTCTTCGTTAGAAGTTTGTTAGCAAGTAGATATCAGTTTAGTTAGCAATTTGTTCCATATCCTCTTCCTTGGACATTTCTCACTGCCCCTTACCTAGCATTGCTCCCAACCAGCTAGAAGTTCCTGAGGAGGCCTCCAAGCCTCTACCCTAGGGAATAGATGCAAGATCTAGGAGCTGCCTGCAGCAAGGGGTGACCATACAGCCACACTTCCCTTCCCACAGTTTGCACAGGCAAGCGCTCACTGCATGCAGAACCAACAATGTGACTTCATTCTTTTTGGCCCAAGGACTGCAAAGACACCATGCATTTACCACCCACCCACACCACAATCAGCCTCTCAAGGATCAGAGAGAAGCTGCCTGTGCAGCTCCGTTTTGCCCAAGGCTTGCAGCCCAGCCATTTCCCAGAGAGGTCTGGCTGTCTTGAGGGCATCACTTCCCACCAGTGATGGTCCTTACCTAAGTTTTATAGTGGGAAGCACAGAAGGAGAAATTACACTAAACAGAATGTGAGCAAAGATCGGGAATCCCTAGGTGCCCTACTGAATGAAGGCTGGGTTTAAACAAATGGGCTCCACCTCCACTGGCCCCAGCATCTAGTTGAGGGGGAAGAGGCCTACTCTGGCTAGTGTGGCCCTCCTCCTGTCCTCGTACTTCTGGCTTACCACTTCCTGTCCCATCTTGCCTTTTCATTATCAGGGGTCACCAGTGCCTACCCTAAGGGCTTGACACTATGGGCCATTAATAGCTCCGCTAAAACTAACTTCTGGATACGCATTTCATTATTGGGGTGAGGGGTTGTTTGTTGTATTTTAAATGGCCATTTGATTTTATTTATTTTTATTTTTTATTTTTTCCCCTTTTTTAAACTAATAAGGCAAGAAGAGGGGAGGTGGAAAGGGAAAAGTAATCCCAGAAGGAAAGCATGTTCTGCAGATCAGCCTGAATTCACCATGGTTAGATGAGCAAATGCCAAGGCCTTGAAGTCTACAAGTATCTAAGAAAGGAGTTCTCATCTTGAACTCAGTTTACTATGGCCTGACCCTATACTGAAGTCAGCAATGACGATAAGTTTAGCATTCCCCAATAGATTTCAGTTTTTTCTTTCATATTTTTTCTCAAAACCAAAGAAATCCAAAACTGACAAAGGTTCATCACCCATTTCTCTACCATCTCCCATCTAGGGAAATGGGTAGACGTGAGCTCAGGAGAAGATCCTCTATCTCACAATTGCTTTCTCAGCCTATGGCCTGACTCAGGGAACTGAAAGTCATGGTAGCTGGAAGCTAGCCCCCCAGAGCAAATTATGATCCAGCCAGTATCTTAGGCACACAAACAACTAATGCTGCTGTTGTTGCCAACGCCCTGACACCACTAGCCAGTTTCTGTCCTGGAAAATCCCTCAGAAGGGTGATGGCAGGAAGGGAGTTGTGGCCAAACTCTGGCCTCTTATTCAGCTTAATTCCCCATTCCTTGCTCACTGGCACCAGCAGTTGGTATTGCACAGCTCTGCCCAACAAACCTGGGCATCTCTTCTAGTTACTGCTGAGTTCCTTGGGGTCCTTTTTAGGTTAACTGTAGCAGCCGGGATGCGTCATTCAACCAAAGAATTTGCCAAAGAACTTTGCAGCTGCTACAAATACTGGTCTCTAGCTTCCGTTTCCTCTTCATTGTATTTGGAAACAATGGAAGAATCTTGGCCAGCAGGGTGTCCTGAGGGGGGCCCTGGCTATGCTGTTAGTACACTGCTGCTGTCAGAACCACTGTAAAATGTTAACCTGCCATTCTTCTCTAAAGTGGGGGGCGGGGTCTACTCTATTCAGGAAGGCTGATGGCTTGTAAATGGCTAGGCTTATGCTAGCAAGATTGAGGAAGGTGGGGGAGTGCTATGAATAGAGGCTGTGGTTGCCATCTTTTTTAAAATTTTTCCTTAAACAGGCTCTAGGATAAACAATGAGTAAGTTGAGATGTCCGGTACTGGGGGTTGAGGCCAATGTAGTCCATTTTTCTAAGATTTTTCTGGGGCCGGAACTGTTTTGGGGAACACCGGCCCAGGAAAGAGTGGTCACTTGCCCGGGCATGATGATTGTGGTCTGGGTTTTTCTAGTCAGTGTTAGACTGGTTGTACATTAAATTTCTCACACTAAAAGTACTATTGATTGTGTAATTTTTGTCCCTCATTCCACCAAAAATTAGAGTTGGAATCAGAGCACAAGGATGCTCATTTTCACACAGAAAAAGAGTGGTTTCTAAAGTACTTAATAAAATAACTGCCAACCTATACTGAGACCTGAAGCTTGGCAGACAGAGGTGAACTCCAAAAGGGAAATAATGCTCCTGAAGTGGCAGTGCCATCGTGACTGATAGTGCTTCAGAGCTGCAAAGCAGTGTCTCTCCTCTGATCTCGTTTCCTGGGCTCAACCCTCTTGCAAAACCTAGCAGGAGTAAGCAGTTTGGAAGGCAGGCCAAGGGATTTCCCCAAAGACAGTTATTGGTCTTAACTTTTACCCTCTCTCTTCAAATACTTGGATAGGCCCCAGTTGGTAATAGGTTGATCTAGAGAGAGGAATCAGTACAAGAGTTACTATCACTTGTCCCTTCTTACTCCTCCTCCCCAACCCGGGGTAATTGAGTCTCCTTGAGTCCCACTGGCTGCAGACTCAGCCAAGGTATAGTGGTAAATGCTCAAGGGGAATCCAAGAGAAAGAGGCAGACACACTATAAGCCCTAGGAAGAGAGAGACTGGAAACAGAGGGACTGAGGGGGTGAAAGATGAAAGTCTTTTTAAAGGCCAGGGTCAGGTTCTGTTTTCCATTTAACTTCAAGTGTCAAAAAGTTGCCCAGGCATTAGAGCCAAAACCTTTAACCCCCCTTCTCCCTGAAGGTGCTGCTCTGTCAGTAGCAAGTCCCAGATGGAGGAAGCTGGGCACATTTATGGTCACCTCCTCCTGTCTGGAGCTTGGTGACTCCCACTGTCTTTGCAAAGGAGTTGTCTATGCCAATAATATTTCTGTAGCAGCCTATTGTATTTTTTGAAGATTAGTAGATCTTTAGAGGGGGGTGGGGCAGGGGGCAGTTTCTATAGATAAAAAAACCAGTGTTTGTTGTACAACTGTTAGGGGTCATCTATGCCATGTGAAGTTATTATTTTTCTGAATCTTACTGTTTCTGAAATTGTGTCCTCCACCACTCCCTTCTTGGCTGACATTGATATGCCTGCCGATTGTCATCAAGGGTTATACTTCAATAAAAGGTGCTAAGGACAAAAAAGATCTACCTTGTGTATTTTGACTGAGGTGATACAAATTCTCTAATATTCTGCTGAAAAATATTAGAAAACAATTTGGTCACCTATCAATAATCCTTCACATGTAACCATATGACCAGAGCCTTACCCACATCCCTAAACTCTCACCCTGGCCCTTCAGGGATAGCACTGATGCTATACCATTCATATGCCTAGTAAAATAATTCAGAATTCAGGAAAACTCAACAATAAGTGCAATCTCAAGTATAGACCTCAGCAGTATACAGAGCCCAGTTCTGGAGTCTAGCCTAGTCAGAGAGCTGAGGCACTTTCTAGACCTCCTCCAATCTTGAGTTCTACTATTATTATCTTCTACCTGATAGTCCAGTCTTTTACCTTCCCTCTTAGCAACCTGGAAAACAAGGTTCTCACTGACCAGCTCTCCAATATAACCTCAAGGCTCAGACCTAAATGCACTCCAGGCAGCAACTCTGACCCTGAAAATTATACATTTTCTCTCAGTCTACAAATTGTTTCTATTCCAACTGATCTCCTATTCTAAATTTCCAGTGTGGTAGAGTGGAAAGAGCCCAAGTTTGTCATTAAAATGAACTATGTTCAAATTCTGGTTTTGCCACTTATTCTATGAACCTGAGTTATTTGCTCAACTTTTGGGTTCATTTTCTTATCTGTAAAATGAGAATAATAATATGTACCTTGCATAGTTGTGGCTTAAAAATAATAAATGAAAACTACCAGCAGTCTACTGAGAAATGGTTAGAAAGACAGAAACGCAGCTCCACCCCAAGACCACTAATTACAATCTGCATTTTAACTAGATTCCCAGAAGATTTATATGCATATTAAAGGTTGAGAAGCACTAACCTGTCATAAACTTGCTCAGTACATAGTAACAACCTAATATTCTAGTCCTGATTTATTCCAATTCATTATTTTCTAATCCCAGGGACATTTTTAATCTTTTCATACTGTTCACAACTACCTGCCTAAATGAGATCAGCAACGTTGCAGGATACAAGGTTGATACATAAAATCACTTGTATTTCTACACACTAGTAATCAACAATTTGGAAACAAAATTAAGAAAACAACTCCATTTTTAAAAATTATGAAAATAGGGATCCCTAAGTGGCTCAGTCCATTGAGCATCCAAGTCTTGATTTTGGCTCAGGTTATGATTTCACAGTTTTGAGATGAAACCTCATGCTGACAGCACAGAGCCTGCTTGGGATTCTCTCTCTTCCTCTCTCTCTGACCCTTCCCCACTCATGCACTCGAGCACACTGTGTTTTCTCTTTCTCTCTCTCACAATAAACATGTTTTAAATTATAAAACTTAATTTAGCTTACAATAGCATCGATAAGAACAAAATAAGAATTCATGTAATTAAAGAAGTGTAAGAATTTTACACAAAACCACAAAAATATTGTTGAAAAAAATTAAAATCTTTTTTAAAAAAGTACTTAGATTAAAATCTATATATAGTAGTTAGATAACAATACTCCCCAAATTGATCTACACATTCAATCCAATATTTATAAGAATCTTAGCTGTCTTTTTTGCATAAATTGAAAAGTTAAACTTAAAATTCATATGAAATTGCAAGGGACCCAGAATAGTCAAAACAATCTTTAAAAAGAACTAACTTGGAGAACTCACACTTCTCAATTTCAAAACTTATTATGAAGCTAATCGAGACAGTGTGGTAGACATACAAGGGTAGACATGTAAATAAATGGAATTGTATTGAGAGTACAGAAATAAGCCCTATATGTATAATCAGTTAATTTTTGATAAAGGTGCCAAGACAATAAAAAATAAAGAAAGAATAGGTTTTCAACAAATGATGTGGGGACAACTGGGTATCCACATAGAAAAAAATAAAGTTTGGGGCACCTGGATGGCTCAGTTGGTTGAGCATCCCACTTCAGCTCAGGTCATGATCTCACAGTTCGTGGGTTCGAGCCCTGCAGCAGGCTGTGTGCTGACAGCTCAGAGTCTGGAGCCTGCTTCTGATTCTGTGTCTCCCCCTCTCTCGGTGCCTCCCATGCTCATGCTCTGTCTCTCTCTGTTTCTCAATAATAAATAAATGTTTAAAAAAATTTTAAAGAAAAGAAAATATGAAGTTGAACTGTTTCCTTATAACACATAAAAATCAACTAAAAAGGGATTATAAACCTAAATGTGAGAATTACATTCACATGGAGCACCTGGGTAGCTCAGTTGGTTAAGGATCCGACTTTGGCTCAGGTCATGATCTCATGATTCATGGGTTCAAACCCTGCATCAGGCTCTGTGCTGACAGCTTGGAGGCTGGAGCCTGCTTCAGATTCTGTGTCTCCCTCTCTCTCTCTTTCTCCGCCCCTCCCCTGCTTGTGTTTCCTCTCTCAAAAATAAACAAACAAACACTTAAAGAATTACTTTCACAAAAGAATTACAAAATGCTAAAATGAAAACATAGGAGTAAATAATCTTGGCAATGATTAATTAGAACTCCAAGAGCACAAGTGGCAAAAGAAAATATAAATAAATTGGAGCACATTAAAAGTAAAAACTTCTATGCTGCAAACAATGCCATCAAAAAAGTGAAAAAATAATCCATATAATCAGGAAAATATTTATATAGCACATATCTAATATAGAAATATATTTTATTTATAACATATAACTGTTATAACTCAATAATAAAAATAAATAACTACAAAATGGGCAAAGAATCAGAATAGACACTTCTACAAAGAATAATTCAAATGGACAATAAGCACAGGCAAAGATACTCAACACTGAGGAAATACAAATCAAACAACAATGAGACACCACTTCATACACTATGATCAAAAAGACAGTAACAAGTGTTGGTGAAGATGCAAAGAAATTGAAACAGTCCTACATTGCTGGTGGGAATGTAAAATGTTGTGGCCACACTGGAAAATAATTTGACAGTTCCTTAAAATGTTAGACACATAGTTTCCATGTGATTTAGCATTCTTCTTCTAGACATATACTAAACAGAACTGAAAACAGGTGTTCAATTCAGGCAGTAACCTCTTTGACATTGGCCATAGCAACTGTTTTCTAGATATGTCTCCTAAGCAAGGTAAACACAAGAAAAATTAAACTATTAAGTCTACATAAAAATGAAAAGCTTCTGCACAGCAAAGGAAACAATCAACAAAACTAAAAGGTGGGACACCTAGGTGGCTCTATGGGTTAAACATCTGACTCTTGAGTTTTGATCAGGTCATGATCTCACAGTTTGTGAGTTCAAGACCCATGTTGGGTCTGTCAGCTCAGAGCCTGCTTGGGATTCTCTGTCTCCTTTTCTCTCTCTGCCCCATCTCCATTCATTTGCACAGTCTTTCTCTCTCTCAAAAAAAATAAATATTAAAAAAATTAAAATACAACTTACAGTATGGGAAAAGATATTTCCAAATGACATATGCACTAAAGGGCTAGTATCCAAAATATATGAAGAATGTATAAAACTCAACATCCAAAATATTAATAATCCAATTAAAAATAGGCAGAAGACATAAATAGACACTTTTCCGAAGAAGACATCCAGATGGCCAACAGACACATGAAAATATGCTAAACATCACCGATTATCAGGGAAATACAAATTAAAACCACAATGAAATATCACCTCACAACTATAAGGATGGCTAAAATCAACAATACAAGAAACGAGGTCCTGGTGAGGATGTGGAGAAAGAGGAACCCTCTTTGCACTGTTGGTGGGAACGAAAACTTATGCAGCCACTCTGGAAAACAATCTGGAGGTTCCTCAAAAATTTAAAAGTAGAACTACCCTATGATTCAGCAATTGTGCTACTCAGTATTTACCCAAAATACAAAAATTTTAATTCAAAGGGATACATGCATCCCTATGTTTATAGAAGCATTATTTATAATAGCCATAATATTAAAGTAGCCCAAATGTCCATTGATTGAAGAATGGATAAAGAAGAAATTATATATATTTGTATTTATATATAATGGATATTACTCAACCATACAAAAAGAATGAAATCTTGCCATTTGCAGTGATGCAGATGGAGCTAGAGTATATTATGCTAAGTGAAATAAGTCCATTAGAGAAATGCAAGTACAATATGATTCATGTGCAATTTAAAAAAACAATACAAATGAGCCAAGGTGGGGGGAGAGAGCAGGATGCAAAACAAAAACAGACTTTTTTTTATTTTAGAGAGAGGAAGAGAGAGCACAGGTGGGGGAGAGGGGTAGAAGGAGGGAGGGAGAGAGAGAGAGAGAGAGAGAGAGAGAATCTTAAGTAGGCTTCATGCTCAGCACAGAGCCTAATGCAGGGCTCAATCCCAAAATCCTGTGATCATGACCTGAGCTGAAATCAAGAGTCAGATGCTCAACTGACTGAGCCATCCTGGTGCTCCTTAGCAGATTCTCAACTGTAGAGATCAAGCTGATGGTTATCAGGGAGGAAGTGGGTGGGGGATGGGAAAAATAGATGAGGAGGATTAAGGAGTGCACTTGCTGTGATGAGCACTGGGTATTGTATGGAAGTGTTGAATCACCATATTGTACACCTGAAACTAATATTATACTGTTTATTAACAGGAATTTAAATAAAAATTTAATAAAATAGAACTACCTTAGAATCCAGCAATCCACTGGATTGCACTACTGGGCATTTACCTAAAGAATACAAGAACACTAATTCAAAGGGATACATGCACCCCAATGTTTATAGAAGCACTAGCTACAATAGCCAAATTATGGAAGCAGCCTAAATGTCCATCGACTAATGAATGGATAAAGAAGATGTGGTATATGTATATACAATAGAATATTATTCAGCCATAAAAAGGAATGAAATCTTGCCATTTGCAATGACATGGACAGAACTAGAGAGTATAATGCTAAGCAAAATAAGTCAGTCAGAAGAAGATAAATACCATGTAATTTCATTCCTGTGTGGTATTTAAGACACAAAACAAACGAGCCAAGGGAAAAAAGAAAGAAAGAGAAAAAAACCAAGATATAGACTCTTAGAACATACTGATGGTTACCAGTAGGGAGACGGGTGGGAGGATGAGTTAAACAGGTGATAAGGATTAAGGGAGTGCACTTGTCTTGATGAGCACGGGGGGATGTACGGAAATGCTGAATCACTATGCTGTATAACTGAAATTAATATAACACTGTATGTTAACTAACTGGAATTACAATAAAAACTTTTTTAAAAGAATAAAGCTTAGCATAAAAAAAAACAGGCATTAAAAAAAAAAAACACATGTACACAAACGCTCAAAGTGGCATTACTCATAACAGCCAAAAAATGGAAACAACCTAAATGTCCATCAATTGAGTAATGGATAAACTTTTGTCTAGCCATAAAACAGAATGCTATTCAGCCATAAAAAGGGATGAAGTACTGATACATACTGCAACAGGGATAAACCCTGAAAACATTATGCTGAGTGAAGTAAGTCAACAAAGACCACGTATTGTATGATTCCACTGATATAAAATGTCTAAAATTGGCAAATGCATAAAGACAGAAAGCAGATTAATGGTTGCCAAGGGCTCAAGAGCTGGGGAAAATCATCAGCAGTTGCTAATGAGTGTAGGGTTTCTTTTTGGGATGATAAAAACATTCTAAAATTAGATTGTCATCATGATTGCCCAACTCTGTACCATAAAGCATTGAACTGTATACTTTAAATGGGTGAGCTGTATGATATTTGATTTCTTAATAAAGGTGTTTAAAAAAAACTTTTCTTTATTTTTAGTCTTGTTCCTCTTGACAAAGTTTGAATTGATGGTAAGGATGTAGTTCGTGCCTGAGCCCAAAAGGTACAATATTCAGATCATTTGAATTTTGGGAGAGAGCCTGTCATCACTTCCTTCCCCTTTCAGATCTGGACAACCAAGCAAGAAAAGGATTAAGAGTGGTCTCAGCTCTGTCTCCTGACTTCAGCATGAATAATAGGGACAGGCCCTGTTGGTGAAGAGGGACAATCTTTCTAGGCAGGTAGTATGGTAGAGTGGTTAAGAACTTCAACTCGTTAGGCAAATAAACCAGGTTTTAAATCTTGACTCCACCAACTTAGTATGTCACTTTTATAAATTACTTGACCCTCTCAACCTTTGCTGTATAAGGAGGCTAATAAAAGCACCACCTAAATTGTTAGTATGAAGATTCAAGGAGATAATCCATGTGAAGCACTTAAAATAATGCCTGCCATACAGTAAGTAGTCAATAAAAATTAGCTGCTATATTTACTGTATGTATTGAGGTGAGACTGAACCAAAACAATATAAGGAAAACTAAAGCACCCTCAACTTTGGAGTCAGACAGTTCTGTTAGTATGACCTTGGGAAGTCACATTATTTTTATTTATTTTATTTTATGTAATTTATTTTTGAGAGGGAGAGAGAGAGAGAGAGAGAGAGAGAGAGAGAGAGAGAGAGAGAATGAATGGAGAAGGGGTAGAGAGAAAGGAAGACACAGAATCTGAAGCAGGCTCCAGGCTCTGCACTGGCAGCAGAAAGCTCAACATGGGGCTCAAACCCACAAATCATAAGATAATGACCTGAGCTGAAGTCAGATGCTTAACTGACTGAGCCATCTAAGCACCTTTGGGAAGTCACTTTATTTATCAAACCTTAGCTCCTATGTAATAATAAAGATAATAATTTTCCTCTAGGGAGGCGGTTTAAAACCTATACTCTGGAATCCACACCACCTGAGTTTGAATACCGGCCCCACCAATTACAAGTTGTGTGACTTAGAGCATATTTAACTTCTATGGGCCTTGGATACCCTCTTCTGTCAATTGGAGGTGACAAAAATACTTCCTTGTGTTGGTGTGAGGAATTATTGAGTTAATCCATGTAAAGTACCTAACATAGAGTAAGTGCTCAATGAGTATTAACTATTATTATAAAGCTAAAGTAGGAAACAAATGAGATCCTTAGTAAAGCTGGACATGTGGTAGGTCCTCAGTAAATGGTGATTCCTCTCCTTGCCCGACCTTTCTGTGCACCAAGATTTTGGGGGGCCTGCAGAGAAAATGTTTCAGGACAATGTCATCTATTACCTGCCAGCAAGATGACTACCTGTAGTCTCAAGAAAACGCTGCATTCAGAACAGTAGGGAACTATTTCAGCTGTATATTACTTGGGCTTGAATTTGAGGGTGGTTTAAGGAACTCTAATTTTCTCAAATATCTTTAGAATTGGGGTCAACTTAAGCGTTATTGAATTCCTTACTTTTCACATAGCTTTACTTCCCACTATTTTTTTAAAGTCTAAATATACAATTTTTAAAATTCATTCATTCATTCATTTTGAGAGAGAGAAAGAGACAGAGCACACACATACATGGGTAAGGGTCAGAGAGAAAAGAAGAAAGAATCCCAAGCAGGCTCCACTCTGTCAGCACGGAGCCCAATGTGGGGCTCGGTCCCACAAACCGTGAGACCATGACCTGAGCCACGATCAAGAGTCAGCTGCTTAACTGACTGAATCACCCAGGCACCCCTAGACATACAAGTTTTTAAACAAAAATTCTAATGTAATCTTTACAACAGCTCTGTAACTTTATGTAGCAGCATTTTTCCTGTTTGTAAATTAAACAAAAGGGGTGTAAGTGCGTAATGCCATCCATTCATTTATTCAACTAATATATCAGGTATTGTTTTATGCTCAGGAGATTCAGAATTAATCGAAATAGGAGAAGTGCCTCACTTTCATGGGACTTCTGTCCTAATGAAAGAAATTTAAACAATGACATAATGCTTTATATATAAAAATACACACACATTGGGGTGCCTGGGTGGCTCAGTCGGTTAGGCGTCTGACTTTGGCTCAGGTCATGATCTCATGGTTCGTGGGTTTGAGCCCCACGTCGGGCCCTGTGCTGACAGCTAGCTCAGAGCCTGGAGCCTGTTTCAGATTCTGTATCTCCTTCTCTCTCTGACCCTCCCCTGCTCACGCTCTCTCTCTCTCTCTCTTTCTCTCTCCTCAGAAATAAATAAAACATTAAAAACATTAAAAAATACACACACATAGATAATCACTTTTTACCCTAGTACATCCCAGCAAAACAGATTTCTCCTTGATTACACAGCCATTAGCAATAGGCTAAAGTTTGTTACTGCAATAACTAAAATATTTTTACATTAATTTTCAGCAGAGATATTCTTATTTTCTCACTAAATAGAATTTAGTGAGAAAGTAATTAAAAAAGTAATGGAACTTTTTTAATGTCTCGTAAAATGATGGCAATCCCTTGTCACTGAAGAAGTTGAATTTAAAAATCATTTAAACAGAAAGGTTGAATTCCGTACTTAATAATAATGACAACCAACTTATATCACGTGGAAATCTTGTCCATTTTTGCATGGTTCAAACATGACCACAAGCTAAAGAGCTTTGGCAAAAATTTCTCCCCTACTGGGTAATGTAAACCTTCAGAGTTTATTTTTCAGAGACCACGCTCTATTTTTCAACCTTTTAAATTTCCTTTTTTTTTTAATTTTTTTTTACAAATAGTTTATTGTCAGGTTGGTTTCCATATAACACCCAGTGCTCATCCCCACAAGTGCCCCCCCATCCCAACCTTTTAAGTTTCTTAAATATGGCCCTTCATCCAGTATTTGCTCACTGCTGTTAACTGAGTAAAACCATATGGTTTTGAATTCCCATTTTCCTACCAGCTACTGCTTTTCTATCTAAAAGAGAGTAATTAATGGAATTCACTTCCTCAGGTGCTGAGTTGGTTGTATTTTTTTTTTTTTTTTGGGGCAGGGGAAATAATTTGAGAAAAGGCCACGAGTGAAAAATCTTTCTAACTTGAAAATGCATTAGGTTAAATGTGAATAAGTTAAAGTGCCTAAAAAATAACAATTTGTACCCTGATTTGTACACATTTTTTAGTTTGATAAAAGCATAATAGCAGACCAAAACCATTAGTAAATGCATCAAATGATAACTTCTAATTGAGAGAAAACTCCTATTTTGGCTAAGCTTAAACCACTCCTGTTTAGAAGTTTCATAAATGACTATGCATTTAAATGCCTTTTACAAACTGGAAAGCTTTAGTTTTCTTTTAGAAAAGTAGGCAGTGGTAAGAGTAAGAAGCAGATAGAGGAGAATAATGAGACTGGATAAATTAAGTAATACTATGCATTTAGAACACAATTTTGGTCACTTTCCCAGAGCCTTGTAGCTAATAAGTAAGCCTGGTGTGAGAATCAGTTACTAAAACCTTCTGCAAACAAATCCAGTTTTGGCCAAACATAGTTAAATAATCTGAAAATGAAGAAAATTGTGTCTTCTGGACCTTGCTGGAATGACACTCAACACCCTTACACTTAGAATCATCTCTGTCCTCGCTTTGATACCTAGTGTTCCTTTATCAGTTCTATGATGGGGATACTTATGTGGTTATTAAAGTGAAGAAGTAATATCCCTCTTAGCTCCAGGTTCTGAGCATAGGGTACACATAACACTCTCCAAACCTGGTCCCCAAATAGCATCCAAGGCTAATGTCCTCTAACTGGACTCACTGCCCACAGGATAAAGTCCTGACTCCTTGCACACAAGACACTTTGTGATCTATCTCCCATGTACTTCTCCAGCTATGACTCCTGACACCTCCCCACACTCATCCTTAGCTCCAGCCAGTTTTTACAAATAATACCACGACAATATCATCCCTCTGCTTTCAGAGATGTAGGTTCTTCTGCCTGAAAATCCCTACTCCAGCTTCCCCTATTTGACTAATTCCAGCTTGCCCTTTGGTGTCAACTAAGACTTCACCTCCTTCAGAAACATCCCTTTATTATACTAATAACAGCATATGATATTTGGGTAAGTTAAGTATTTATGCTTTCTGCCTCTCTCTTTAGGCTATGGGTTTCTTGAAAGCAGAAACTCATTTACAACACTAGCACAGTGACCCTAGCTCGTTGTAAACATTTCAGGAATATAAGGTGGTAATATTTTATGAGAGACTTGCATTCATGATGCCTTTGCTGTGGGCTTCATATTCTGGAGATACTTTACACTAACTTCTCCTTCTTGACACAATTGTTAAATGTTGGAGTATCTTTAAGCTTGGTCCCACCCTGCTCCCTTCAGAAAATTCATCCATACCATGTTTACAGTTTGCCTTCCACATAAATCTGACTTTCAAATTTATATTTATAGTTTACATCTTCTCTTAGTTTCCAAAGCTTTATATCTTTGACTCAATGACACTAAACCCCATGTGTCCAAAATTCAACATGTGATCTTTCCCTCCCAAACCTAATTCCTTCCAGTGTTCTTTATATTTCAGTGAATGATACCTCTATCCAACCAGGTAGGAAAGCCAGACATATTAGAGTGATTCTAGATATCCTCCTCTCTCTCACTCCTCCCATATAGAATCCATCACCAAGTGCTGTCAGTTCTATTTCCTAAATATGTCTCAAATCTATTCACTTCTCTTTCCACAATTATTACCTTCTAAACTACAGCATTCACTATTTTTCCTATATCATCTCTTGCCATCTATAGTCTATTCTTCATGCTGTATCCAGGGTGAACTTGCCAAAATCTAAATATGACTATGTCACCCCATCTCATGCTTAAATAATTTTAATAATTTCCAAAGCCCTTTCCAATACTTATGAGGCCCTTCATGCTTTTATGTCTAAGGATGCATCACTTCAGCTTCAACCTCATTATCTGGCCTAATCTTCTTTATAGGCTCAGCTATGGCTTTCACACTCCCACCCACCCACCCAAGTTATCAAGATATAATGGACATATAACATTGTGTAAGTTTAAGGTGTACAATGTGATGATCTGATAAATGTATATATTGTGAAATGTTTACCACAATAAAGTTAGTTAACACATTCTTTACCTTACACATTTACCATCTTGCTGTTGCTATTGTTATGCTGAAAACATTAAAACTCTACTCTCATAGTAACTTTCAAGTATACAAAATTGTACTATCAACTATAATCAACGTGCTGTGCCTTGGATCTCTGTAACTTATTCATTTTACAACAGAATGTTTGTACCCTTTGAACAACATCTCCCGATTTCCTCTACTCTACCATTCCACTCTCTATTTCTATGAGTTTGATGGTTTTAGATTCCACATATAAGTGGGATTGTACAGAATTTGTCTTTCTCTGACTTTTTTCCTGTAGCATAATGCCCTCAAGATCCATCCATGTTGTTGTAAATGGCAAGATTTTTCTTCTTCTTCTTCTTCTTCTTCTTCTTCTTCTTCTTCTTCTTCTTCTTCTTCTTCTTTTTTTGGCTTAATAAGATTTGGAGTGCCTGGGTGGCTTAGTCGGTTAAGCGTCCGACTTTCACTTAGGTCATGATCTCGTGGTTCATGGGTTCGAGCCCCGCGTCAGGATCTGTGCTGACTGCCAGCTCAGAGCCTGGAGCCTGTTTCAGTCTGTGACTCCCTCTCTCTCTGACCCTCCCCTGCTCACACTGTCTCTCTCTCTCTCTCCTAGAAATAAATAAAATATTAAAAAAAATAAGATTCATATCTTATCTACAGATATAACCCTGTCACATTTTCTTTATCCATTGTTTCCATAGTATCCATCAATGGACACTAGTTTGTCTCCATTTCTTGGCTATTGTAAATAATGCTGTGGTGAACATGGGGATGTAGATACCGTTTGAAGATGGCGTTTTCATTTCCTTTGGATATATTCCTAGAAATGGGATTGCTGGATCATATGGTAGTTCAATTTTTAATTTTTTGAAGACGCTCCACACTGCTTTCCATAGTGGCTACACCAACTTACATTCCCACCAACAGTGTACTAAAATTATCTTTTCTCCCCATCCTTGCCAGCATTTGTTATCTCCTGTCTTTTGGATAATAGACACTCTAACAGGTGTGAGATGATATCTCATTGTGGTCCTGATTTGCATTTCCCTCATGATTAGTGATACTGAGCACTTTTAAATGTACTTGCCGGCCATTTGTATGTTTTCTTTAGGGAACTGTCTATTCAAGCCCTCTGCCCATTTTTTAATCAGATTGTTTGCTTTGGGGCTATTGAGTGGTATGAGTTCCTTACATGTTTTGAATATTAATCCATTATCAGATATATGATTTGCAGATATTTTCTCCCATTCCATAGGTTGCCTTTTCATTGTATTGATTATTTCCTGTGCTGTGTAAAAGATTTTTAGCTTGCTACAGTCCCACTTGTTATTTTTTGCTTTTGTTGCCTTTGGTTTTGGTGTCAAATCCAAAAATATCATTGCCAAGATTGATGTCTAAGAGCTGACTGCCTATGTTTTCTTATACAAGTTTTATGGTTTTAGGCCTTATGTTTTAGTCCTTAAACCATTTCAAGTTAATTTTTGTAAGTGGTATAATATAGGGGTCCAATTTCATTTATCTGCATGTGAATATCCAATTTTCCCAGCTCCATTTATGAAAGAGACTATCCTTTCTCCATTGATTATTCTTGGCTCCCTTGTCAAATACTAGTTGATCATATACCCATGGGCTTATTTCTTGTATCTTGATTCTGTTTCATTGGTCTATGTGTCTTGCTTTTATGCCAATACCATACTGTGTTCATATAGTAAGCTTTGTAATATAGTTTGAAATCAGGAAATATGATGGCTCCTCTCTAGATTTGTTCTTTCTGAAGATTGCTTTGGCTATTTGGTCTCTTTTGTAACTCCATATGTTTCCTAGGATTTTTTTTTATCTTTCTGTGAAAAATGCCATTGGAATTTTGATAGGGATTGCATTGAACCTATAGATTACTTTGAATAGTATGGATATTTTAACATTAACTACACTGATCTGTAAACATGGAATGTCATTCCATCTATTTTCATCTCCTTCAATTTCTTTCATCAATGTCTTAAAGTTTTAGCATTTCCTGTAAGGCATGTCTAGTGAAGATACACTCTGTAAACTTTTGTTTTTTGGGAAAGTCTATCTTGCCTTAATTTCTGAAGGATAGCATTGCTGGGTACACTCCTATTGATTGGTAGTTTTTTTTCTTTCAGCAGTTTATTTTTGCAAATGTTTATTTATTTTCAGAATAAGAGAGAGAGAGGGAAAAAAAAAGGGAGTGGAGAAAAGGCAGAAAGAGAGAGAAAGAGAGAATCCCAAGCAGGCTCTGCACTTTCAGCAGAACTCAATGTGGGGCTTGAATTCACAAACCGTGATATCACGACCTGAGCTGAAATCAAGAGTTGGATACTTAACTGACTGAGCCACCCAGGCACCTCTCTTTCAGCACTTTAAACAGATCATCTCACTTTCTCCCGACTTGGAAGGTTTCTGCTGAGATAGCCTTATGGGGATCCCCTTGTATGAGATTTTTTTTCTTACTTTTTAAAAAATTTCTTCTGTATTTAATTTTAGATAATTTTATTATAATATGTCTTAGAGAATATTGATTTAGATTGAAATTATGGGATAACCCATTAGCTTCATGAATTTGGATGTAATTTGTTGATTTTTGTGGAAGGACAGAGTCTGGGGTCTCCTACTTCATTATCTTGGTGATATCATTCTTCAGCTTTGGCTTTGATATTTAAAGTCTGAATAGCCAAATATCTTCTTCAACTTTGAATTGCTTAGCTTTTGTTGCAGCAACAAATAATTCCTAGATTTCAGTTTGTTACAACAAACATTTCCTGCTCATCTTATATGGGGGCTAAGTGTTACCTATAGCTTTGCTGTACTTTTTTGGGTTCAGGTGGCTTCATGAATCTTTTCATTTAGGGACCCTAGCTAAAATAACTGCCACTCTCTTGGGCACACTCTTTTCTTGTTGGAAAGTTAAAGTTCAAGAGATACAGAACCAAACCATGAAAGGATATTTAAAACTTCTGCTTTGATGTTGGGGTATATTATGTCTGCTATATTAGTTATATATTGCTTTCTAACAAATTACCAAAATCAGTTCCTTACAACAATACATATTTATTATCTCACATTTGATATGACTAATGTCAAAGAAGTTACAGTCTGTGTTCTCTTCTAGTATTTTTATGGTTTCAGGTCTCACATTTATGTCTTTAATCCACCTTTAATTTATTTTATTTTCTGTTTGGTGTAAGAAAGGTCCAGTTCATTGTTAGCATAGCAATGACAACAATATGGACAAAGGAAGTCATCTGGATTTATTGTTAATATCTTTTTTTTTTAATGTTTTATTTATTTTTAGGAGAGAGAGAGACAGCGTGAGCAGGGGAGGGTCAGAGAGAGAGGGAGTCACAGACTGAAACAGGCTCCAGGGTCTGAACTGACAGTCAGCACAGAGCCCGACGCGGGGCTCGAACCCACGATCCGTGAGATCATGACCTAAGCGAAAGTCGGACGCTTAACCGACTAAGCCACCCAGGCGCCCCTTGTTAATATCTTAATATTAACTTTAAATGTAGATAAGAATTCTAGAGGTAACATGGAAAGAAAATATCATCATATGTTCTATGTGTTTTAATTCTATCAGTCTGTTGAATGATAAATGTATATCTAGTATTCCTAAATCAAAATACAACAAAAATTAATTGTGATTATAAGAACTATTAATTTTATTTCCATAAAACTTAAAAGCTTTAAAACAGTAAATAGGGAAGTAGATTGGTAGTTAACATAAACACTCAAGAGAGTACTCGCTAGAAAACCTTAGGAAAAATACGATATCAATTTTGCACAGTATGTTTTTAATTTTCATAAACAAAGATCCAAGTATATTATAATTCTAAACTGTATGCTTTCTTAAGATATTAATATTTATAACACTAAACAAAATAACCTTTAAATATATATTTAACTTTTAGTAATTAATTTCATTATTATTTCAAGAAAAAAACTTATGTGGGAATTTTTCACAACTTATGACAATGGCTTAAAACCTGTAAGCCAACTTTGCCACCTCAAATTTTTCAGGGAAGAAAAATATACAAAATGAAGGTTAATGAAACATTTCTAAGGGAAGTGATGATTCAGCTAAGACCCAAAGGAGTTATCCAGGCAGAAGTGGAGTAAAGAAGGTGGAGAAAGATCCCAGGTAGAGGGAGTGGCATATAAAAGAATGGGAAGGTCATAGTATAGAGGGGCTGAAGTGTTGCAGGGAAGGTGAATTCGCTTACAATGCAACCACAATTTAATGAGTTGAAACAACACTCATTTACTATCCCATAGTTTCTATGTGTCAAGAGTCAAAGTTTAGCTGAGTTCTCTGTAAGGCTGCAATCAAGGTCATAATCAGAACTGGGCTCTAATCTAAAGGCTCAGTAACTAAGGAAGGATCCATTTCCATGCTCATTCCAGTTTTTGTCAGAGTTCCTTTTCCTGTGGCTTTAGGAACCATTGCAGGTTGCTTCTTCAAGACTCAAACAATTAGTTTGAGTCTTATTCCAGACTGTTATCCAGTCTTATTCCAGACTGTAATCTCCAGAAGAACAAGAGCCTATGTCCAGTTCTGCTCATAGTAGTACATTTGGTGGAATAGGACTCTTAGTTCCCACATCTCCCTTGTACCCACATATCCTCATCCCTCATGAGAAGAGAGACTGTTAACATCCTAAAACTATATCAGAATTATTCTATCAGAGGAGATCAGTAAATAGCAAGAGAAGGGTTTATGAACAAAGAAGTTCACTTTAAAATTTTTAAATAATTGTGCAAATTTGGAAGCAACCTAAATTTCCAACTGTAGGGGAATTGTTAATTATACCATGGTAAATTTAATCCATGCAGGAATAATGGATACCATTCCTTCCTCTTGTAGGTAATTACCTTTCCCAGAGACACAGAATACAAACCAGACTGCTGACCAAGGAGTACCACCTGCATTTCCTAATAATAGTGTAGCAAAAACCTAATGTATTTTGGAGTTAAATAGATCTAGGTTCAAATTCTAATTTTACTAATCTTGGATGGCCAAAATGGGGGTCTGCCTATCCTGAATGAGGTTTGTCTAAAGCAGTTTTCAAATTGTCCTCCTTGAAGCAGCAACAGCAGCATCCCCTGGCAACATGTTAGAAATGCAAGTTTTTGAGTCTCACCTCAGACTTAATGAATCGGAATCAATGGAGATGGGGTCCAACACTGTGTTTTACCAAGCCCTCTAGGTGATTCTGACACACTCTCAAATATAAGACCCCAAACTCAAGTCACAATCGGTTTCATCCAAGTCCCATCTTGGTTATTTTGGTTTCCAACCACAAGGTGGCAACCTTTGTCTAATGTCCTATGAGTTGACCAATGGTTATAAGTACATCTGGTCTAGTGATCTAACTGTAAAAAGTAGTAGGTAGTAATGTGATATAAGGTTGTGAGAGAGAAGTGGGAAATGGTAGAGGAAGAAAAGAGATGGAATGAGAAATAAGTCTGGAGGGGGCTTTATTGCTGCTTTGAACATAGCAAGTTAGCTAGGTGAGGGAGTAGGAGGGGTGGTTCAGGGGTACTGGTATCAGGTAGGTTACTATCTAGCAATTCAGCTCAACAATGTACTCCAATGTTGGAGACTTTTGGGGCAACCAATTTCATCTATGCTTTTCATCCTTACAATCGCCAGACACCACCCAAAAGCAAGCACCTCCCTGCACCATCACCTATATTCTTCCTACCCTCCAATTCTAATCATGAATTCCTTATTCCATTCTTTTCCTATTATTGACTTTCCAATTTTAAAACTTTTAAACAGTCCTCCCTGAAACCCTGTTGCACAGCAAAGTAAGCTCAGCCCATGGAAATATATAGAAATATTGTTGCTGTTTCTCTTTATTAATCATTCCTTAACTGAGAACTGGTATTCTCCTGAGGATTCTACCTTCTTTACTGCCCCTTCTAGGAAATCTGTTTATTTTCTATTACCCATAAATTATAAGCGTTGGCAAAAAGGGTAGAAGATGGGAAAACCCAAAAACAGAAGTCTTGAGAGAAGATAAAATGTCTCATCTCCGGCAGTTAGATCCATGCAGACATCTCATGATTCAGCACCTTAGCATCTTGGTTCTGTTGAATGTCTCAATTCTATTTCACTCTAGCCGCCGGTACCCATGACCACACAGTGGATGTTTTCAATACCTAGAGGAAGTCCACATTGTAAATCTTTTTTGACCAATTTATTATGTCTTCTTTCCTGCTTTCTTTAGGATAGATGGAATTTTCTACTTTTGGTTTAAAAGTTACACATTCTATTTTTTTCTTACTATGGTTTCCTTCAACATCCATGTATATTTAACTGTCAGTTTATCAATATCTGTATTTTTCTGTTAACAATACAACTATTTGAATCTGTTCTATGTCCTTTGGGTCCCATCATACCTTCCCTATCATTCTGATCATATTTAAATATTTAGATCTGGATTACTCCATAGTATGCTTTTTCTTCTTTTCTGTCCAGTATTTTTTGTTTCATATCAGCAATAAACCATACCATGATATTTAATCAATGTTACCTCCATATCTCTTGTAGCATCTCTTTTCTCTATTCTCACTTAAAGACCTCTTCCAAAATTGTCTTCAACAATTTCGTGGGCAGAAGGTGTGCTAAACTTTCTGAGACAATGTATGTTTCAAATATTTTTTTTATTATTTATTACATTTAAATGAAAAATGGCTGAAAATAAAATTATAAGTTCAAAGTTCTTTTAAAATTATAGGTCCAGTCCTTAAAATATTACTGTTATCTTCTTATATTCAAATTTGCTGATAAGAAATCTTATTAATTTAATTATTTCCTTTAGAGAATTTTGGTTTTTCATGTTTATTTATTTTTTAGAGAGAGGCATATAGTGGGTGGGGGGAGGGCAGAGAGAGAGGGAGACACAGAACCCAAAGCAGGCTCCAGACTCTGAATTGTTAGCACAGAGCCTGACGCAGGGCTCAAACTCATGAACCATGTGGTCATGACCTGAGCCAAAGTTGGCTGCTTGACTGACTGACCCATCCAGGTGCGCTGAGAATCTTATTTTTCTATCTGGGAGCTTTGATAAGTCTCTGATATTATTAAATTTTATTATAATATGTGTATGTGTGTTTGTACATACATATACATATATAGGTCTTATATTTCATAGTCAGTGTCAGCCACAATGTTTTTGAGGAATGGCAAGAACACCAGGTACCACAGAACCTGATCATCTCATTTGCTGCAACTCCATAGGCAACTACTATGATCAAGTTTTCATCCTGAAACCCTTTGAAAGAAGCAGCACTGTGAGAAGTCAATGCCCCAAGTCATAATCTACCAGTCTCGGAGATCTGAAAGGGATGGAAGAGTGAATATCCAACGAGGTAGTCCCCATTTATTTTAAACAACCTCCTACTCAACCAAACAGAGTTCTTGCTACCCTGATATACTCTAATATACTTGCAGACACTGGTAACTGTGGTTTGGGATGTTTCCACTGATTTCTGTAGTGAAGGGGTAGATAAAGTAAGTACTGGGACAATTAGAGGAAATACAAGAGCAAACTTCAAAAGCTTTCCTTAAATGTATCCTCTCACTACTGCCTCCAACTACTCTCTGTTCCAGGCTGCTAAAGAAAATCACACAGTTAGCAAATTGAAGCTGCCACAAACAGATGGCTTCTTTTCTCACCTGGGCTCTCGGCACCACTCAGCTCTTTACTTGTCAGCTTTCCCTTCTAATTGTTAAGTATCTATTCAAATCTCCACCGTACTCATCAAGCCCCTCCAAACCCTCTTATTTTCAGCAATGGACTGAGAAATAACACCTTGTACATATCCAGAGGAACTTTCTCATATAAGAATGGAATCCTAGAATACAACATAAAGCATGGTGAAAATTATATCTCTAGATATTCTAGACTACAGCCCTGAAAAGACTTTGAGTTCCACTTCAAAGGAAAATTAAGACAATTACATGACAAGATAGGGAAATCACAGGCAGATCTCTATTATCTAGTGAACATATCCTTCAGGAATGAAGCAGAAATCAAGACATTCTTGGACGATAGAAAACTAAGGGAATTTTCCACCAGTAGACTTATGCTCTGTCTAAAGGAAGTTGAAGTATAAAAGAAATGATGAGAAAGGAAACTTTAAATATCAGGAAGAAAGAACAATGAAAGAATAAAATTATAAGTAAATGCAGTGGAATTTCCTTCTTTTGAGTTTTCTAAATTATGTTTTATAGTTGAAATAAAAATTATACTATTGTCTGATGTGATTCTCAAGGTATATAGAGAAAATATTTGGGGAAATTATAAATGGGGAAGGTGCAGGAATTTAAAAGAAAATAGTTTTCTGTAACACATTTGAACTAATTAAATGTCTACACAACATGTGGACTTTGATAAGTTATGTACGTATACTGTAATACCTATAGCAACCATTAAAAGTGCTATATAAAGAAATGTACTCAAAAATACTAGATAAATCAAAATGGAATTCTAAAAAATCTTGACATAACCCACAGGAAATCAGCAAAAAGAAAACTGAAGTGAAGAGCAGAGGGAACAAAGAGAACACAAACACTAAATGAAGGACTTAAGCCTTAACATATCAATAGTTACATTAAATTAAACATGGAAAGAGCCTAAGTGTCCATCAACGGATGAATGGACCAAGAAGATGTGGTTTATCTATACCATGGAATACTACACGGCAATGAGAAACAATGAAATCTGGCCATGTGTAGCAACATGGATGGACCTTGAGGGTGTTATGCTGAGCGAAATAAGTCAGGCAGAGAAGGACAAATATCATATGTTTGCACGTATAGGAGGATTAGGAGGAACTTAACTGAGGACCAAGGGGGAGAAGAAGGAGGGAAATGGTGGGGGAAAGGGAGAGAGGCAAACCATGAGAGACTCTTGAATGCTGACAAAAACTGAGGACTGATGGATGTAGGGGGGAGGGGTGAGATGGGCATGGAGGAGGGCACTTGTGGGGATGAGCACTGGTTGTTATATGGAAACCAACTTGACAATAAACTATTTGTAAAAAAATTAAAAAAAATTTAAAAATTTAAAAAAAAGAAAGGCAATAAATAAATAAATAAATAAATAAATAAATAAATAAAAATGGTCTAGGGACTTTGATCCACAAGATGGCATAGGCCCATCTCTTCCTACTTCTCCTTGCTATCAGTTGTACTTAACTGTAACATAACACAAGAAACAACCATAAGAGGACTCTGAATGGTAGAGAGAGGAAGTGGACTGCCAGAGATTCCAGTAGTGAAGGAAAAATACAGCAGCTAGGCATCTTAGAACCCCTCACCCAGCAACAGAAGGTGACCTAGGCCTAGCATCTCCTGACCTTAACATATTAGATGATATTGACTCTTGTAGGCTCAGGCCTTCTCCAGATCTAATGGGAATCCCACTGACAACTCCAGTTAGGCCCAGTGGCACAGTGGGTGATCAAGTGAAACCTCCAATGATAAGTTGCCAGGTAAACTACTCTTTATTTCTGTGAGCCGGAGAGTTCCTTCTCTTACCTAGAGAGTCTCAATGGCCACAGTGGCACCAGTAGGGGGAATACCACCACAACAAGTGGCCCATCCTAGAAAACATTCTTTGTATTCTCTGGTTGAGGATCCTCTTCATCCATCTAGAGACACTAAAAGTCTTCGCAGCACTGGGAGTGGGAAATACTACCACAAGGACCAAATACAGGAAGTATAGGCAGTATTTCCCTTTTTGTATAAAATATCCAGTAAAGGGCAAATTATTAGAGAAGAAAGTGGATAGCCTGAGATTGGAGATGGAAGCAGAGCATGACTACAAATGGATTAAAAAATGGGACTTGGGAGTGTTGGGAAATATTCTAAAACTAGATTTGGTGATGGTTACATGACTTTATAAGTCTACTAAATATTATTGAAATGTATACTATAATAAGTAGATTTTAATTATACAAATTACACCTCAATAAAACTGTGTTTATTTATTTAAAAATTTTAATGTTTTTTATTTCTTTCTGAGAGAGAGAGAGAGTGTGAGCAGGGGAGGGTCAGAGACAGAGGGAGACACAGAATCTGAAGCAGGCTTCAGGCTTTGAGCTAGCCAGCAGCACAAAGCCCAACACGGGGCTCAAACCCACAAACCGTGTGGTCATGTCCTGAGCTGAAGTCAGACATTTAACCGACTAAGCCACCCAGGCGCCCCAACAAAACTGTTTTTTAAAACTCACAGCTAAGAAGAGAAGGAATTTCATGAACCTCATAAAGTGCATCTATAGCTAAAATCATTCTTATAAAAGATTGAATACTTTGAACATCACAAAAAAGTCAAGCATTCTTAATTTTACACTCCCATTTAACATCTTATTGAAAGTCCTAACTAGTGCAATAATGCAAGGGAAAGAAATAAAAGGCATACAGAATGTAAAGGAAGACATAAAACTAAACTATGTGATCATTAGAAAAACATCAGACAAATCCCAACTGAGGGACATTCTATAAAATATCTGACCAGTACTCCTCAAAATGGATAACTTCATCAAAAACAAGAAAAATCTAAGAAACTATCACAACCAGGAGGAACCTAAATGACTGAATAAAATGTATCCTAGATGATATCCTGGAACCGAAGAAGACATTAGTCAAAAACTAAGGCAATCTGAATAAAGTAAGGACTTTACCTACAAATAATGTGTCACTGTTAAGTCATTAATTGTAACAAATGTATCCTTCTAATGTAAGATGTCAATCGTAGGGGAAACTAGGTATGGAACATATGGGAATCCTCCGTACTACCTTGACAACTTTAAAAACAAATTCTTTTCATGTTTATTTATTTTTGAGAGAGAGACAGAGTGTGAGCAGGGGAGGGGCTGAGAGAGGGAGACACAGAATCTGAGGTAGGCTCCAGGCTCTGAGCTGTCAGGACAAAGCTTGATGTGGTGCTCAAACTCAGGAACCATGAGATCACGACCTGAAATGATGTCAGAGCCTTAACCGACTAAGCCACCCAGGAGCCCCTACCTTTGAAGCCTTTCTATAAGGGTGTTTGGCAAAGTGAAAAAAAAATTCAATACCAGTAGTCATTAGGGATATGCAAATTAAAACCAGTGGTAATACCACTCTACACCTATTAGAATGGCTAACTTAAAAACCTAATAATACCAAGTAGTGCAAGGCTGAAGAGCAACTAGACTCTCTTACACATTGTTAGTCGGAATGAAAAAGTGATACTTTTTAAGTTTATATATTTATTTTGTGTGTGTGAGAGAGAGAGAGAGAGAGAGAGAGAGAGAATCCCAAGCAAACTCCACACTTCCAATGAGGAGGAACCCATTGTGGGGCTCAAAGCCCCCTGACCGTGAGATCATGACCTGAGCTGAAATTTAGAGTTGGACAATTAACTATCTGTGCCATCCAGGTGCCTCAATAGTGATAGTTATTTTGAAAAACATTTTGGCAATTTCTTTTAATATCAAACATTTACTTACCACACAACCCAGCATTTCCACTTCTGGGTAATTGCCTAAGAGAAATGAAAGCCTATGTTTGCACAAAAATCTGTATACAAGTGTGTATTGTAGATTTATTCTTAATTGCCCCAAACTGAAAACAATCCAACTATCTCTCAAATGTTTAATAGATAAACAAACAGTGGTACACCCATATAATAGAATATCACTCATCAATAAAAAAAGAAGAAACTAGTGATACATAAAATGAATCATATTTAAAAAGGCTACATGCTGTACTATTCCACATACATAATCTTCTGAAAAAGGCATGACTGTAGGAATGGAGAATGTGTTACTTAGTGACAGAGGTTAAATTTTGGGGAGGAAGGTGGAACTACAAGAAGAGGCTCAAGGATATTTTTGGGGGGTGATGGAATTGTTCTGTATCTTCATTGTGATGGTGGTTAGACACTATACATTTGCCATAATTCATAGAACTGTACACCAAAAATAGTAACTTTTATTGTATCTACATTAAGACTAACACTCCCAAATCAATTAAATTTTTTAGAGAGAGAGAGAGTGCGCAAGGAAGATGGGCAGAGGGAGAGAGAATCCCAAGCAGGCCCCATGCTCAGCAAAGAGCCCCATGTGTCGTGAGCCTCAAGCTCACGTGAGCCATGTGTCGTGAGCCTCAAGCTCACGACCCTGGGATCATGACCTGAGCCAAAATGAAGAGTTGGACACTAAACCTATTGAGCACCCAGGCACCCCTACATTTCTATATTCCATCAACAAAGCGTTAAAAAACAAAATTCTTAGAAGATACCCTTATGATAGGATCAAAAAATACTGAAGACATAGTAGCCAACTTAACAAATGATATGCAGTAACACTTAAGGGAAAATTATGAAAATTAATTGGGAAGTATTCCTATGGAACTGAATTTGTTCCCTCAATATTTATATGTTGGAATCTAATCCCTAATGTGATGGCATTAGGAGATGGGGCCTTTGAGAAATTATAAGGTCATGAAGGTGGAGCCCTCATGAATGGGACTAGCACCCTTATAAAAAGAAGCCCCAGAGATCTCTCTTACCCCTTCTGTCATATGGGACCAGAGACAGTAGATAGATAACCAGGAAGTTATATCTCACTAGACACTGAATCTGCTAGCACCTTGATCTTGGTCTTCCTAACCACCAGAACTATGAGAAATAAAATTCTGTTGTTTATAAGTCAATCAGCCTATGGTATTCTGTTATAGGAACCCCAATAGACTAAGACAGGCATAATAAAAATCCTTATGGGGGCACCTGGGTGGCTCAGTTGATTAAGTATCCAACTCTTGATTTCCTCTCAGGTCATAATCTCATGGTTTGTGAGATGAAGCCCTGCCTCGGGCTCCATGCTAAAAGCGTGGAACCTGCTTGAAATTCTCTCTCTCTCTCTCTCTCTCTCTCTCAAGATACATAAATAAACTTAAAAATACTTATTAAGTAAAGATGCACCATATTCATTAATTGCATCACTCTGTAAAGATGTCAGTTCTCCCCAGATTGATCTATAGATGTACAGAAAATCCAATAAGAATACCATCAGAATTTTTGGTTGGTGTGTTTGAGATATTGACACTGATTATAAAATACACATGGAAATGAAAAGGGACAAAAAAATCCAAAACAATCTTAACATAGAAGAATGAAGTGGGAAGACTTGCTTTACCAGATACCAAGATTTGTTATAGAGCTGTTGTAATTATAGTGAGGTATTGACACAAGTAGCAAGTAAACCAATTAAACCAATGAGACACAACAGAACACACCAAAGCACTTCCACATATGTGGACCCTTGTTTTATAACAAAATGGCACTACAAAGCAGTGGATGAAGAAACTTCATTTAATAAATAGTGCTGGGCAATGAGATATTCATATGTGACACAAAATCAAATGGAAGCTTATTTCACACCAACATCAGATTGATTAAAAACCCAAAAGCAAGTAGAAAAACTAGAAAGCTTTTAAAAATTATATAGAAGAATATCTTCATATCCTTGGAATGGGAATAAAATACTTGCAAAACATATAATCCATAAAGGATTTGTATTCAGAAGATGATTGAGAGAGAGAGAGAGAGAGAGAGAGAGAGACAAATAGATAGAGAGATAAATACAAATTTCCTGCACATCAATAAGAGACAAATAGCCCAATAGAAAAATGAAAGGCTTAAGAAATCACTTCACAAAGGAAGACATCCAAATAATCAATAAACATAAGACTAAACCCATCTATAGGTCTAAAACTTAAAAGTATGAAAAATGCCAAATATAGGAGAGAATGTGGATCAACGGTAACTTTCATACACTTTGGTAGGACTGTAAATTGGTACAAACACCTTGTAAAACAGTTTGGCATTACCAATTAAAATAGAAGATATAGTTACACTATAACCCAAAAGGTTTATCCTGGTGAATAAACAAGACAGAAATGTGTGAAAATACACAAAAATTCTATATTCCTTTACTAATAACAGCCCAAAACTAAATACAATCTAAATTTCTTTCAATGTCGAAGGATAAACTTTTATGTATTCATATAATAAACTACTATATAGCTGAGAAAATTAAGATACTACAGTACACAAAACATGGATAAATTTCACAAATGTAATCTTGCACAAGTCAGCTAAAAAAGAAGACAGTGTATACTATTCCAATCATAAAAATTTCAAAATACAAAATTTAAATTTTTTTTTTAATGTTTTTTATTTATTTCTAGGAGAGAGAGAGAGAGACAGCGTGAACGGGGGAGGGTCAGAGAGAGGGAGTCACAGACTGAAACAGGCTCCAGGCTCTGAGCTGGCAGTCAGCACAGAGCCCGACGCGGGGCTCGAACCCACGAAACGCGAGATCATGACCCAAGCGAAAGTCGGACGCTTAACCGACTAAGCCACCCAGGCGCCCCTCAAAATACAAAATTTAACTGTAGTGTTGGGAGATGCACACCTAGGTGCTAAAGGTATAAAGAAATGCTAGGAAGTGATTACCACAAAAGTCACATCATATTTTTCTTTTAGTAGTATGGAGGAATGTGAGATAGAAAGAGGTACAGGTAGAAGGCCCTTTATGGGTGCTGCTTATTTCTTATCCTGAGCGATAGTTACACATATGTATTCACTTTGTGACCATTCAATAAGCTATATGATTTATGTTAATTTGCTGTATGATACTCAAATTTCACTATTTTAAAAACCTTTGAAAGAAACAGTGGAGGTGATCTGATATAAACTTTCTCAGCTTGCCACTCCCTGACTGCTAAATGCATCTATATCTATACCAATACTTGCCTTTTCCCTTCTACCTTCAAGAATAAGGTATCTCCCACCTCACGCCAGTCAGAGTGGCTAAAATGAGCCAATCAGAGAACTCTAGATACTGGCGAGGATGTGGAGAAACGAGCACCCTCCTACACTGTTGGTGGGAATATAAACTGGTACAGCCCCTCTGGAAAACAGTGTGGAGGTTCCTCCGGAAACTAACAATAGAACTCCCCTAGGACCCAGCAATAGCACTGCTAGGAATTTACCCAAGGGATACAGAAATGCTGATGCATAGGAGCACATGAACCCCAATGTTCATAGCAGCACTCTCCACAATAGCTAAAACATGGAAAGAACCTAAGTGTCCATCAACAGATGAATGCATCAAGAAGTTGTGGTTTATCTATACCATGGAATACTACATGGCAATGAGAAACAATGAAGTCTGGCCATGTGTAGCAACGTGGATGGACCTTGAGGGGGTTATGCTGAGCGAAATAAGTCAGGCAGAGAAGGACAAATATCATATGTGTGCACGTATAGGAGGATTAGGAGGAGCTTAACAGAGGACCAAGGGGGGAGAAGAAGGGGGGAAATGGTGGGGGAAAGGGAGAGAGGCAAACCATGAGAGACTCTTGAATGCTGACAAAAACTGAGGACTGATGGATGTGGGGGGGAGGAGGGATGGGCATGGAGGAGGACACTTGTGGGGATGAGCACTGAGCGTTATGTGGAAATTAATTTGACAATAAACTATTTGTAAAAAAAAAAAAAAAAAAAAGAAGAAGGGACTGGAGCACTGTCACTCTCCTCCCCACAACAACCGCGAAGGCAGAACTCTCGCCTGAGGCACTGGATCACGCCACACCCATCCCTGCTTGAAAGCTGCCCTCCTCCCTTTTTTTTTTCTTTTTTTCTTCTTCTTTCTCTTTTCTCTCTTTTTTCCCCAGAACACTGACCTCATTAACTCTGGTCGCCAGCTTGCTTAAACAGTCACAACGAGTCCATTCTGTAGATGTAAATTCTACACCTACCAACATTTTCATCTCTTTCTCTCAGGAGTTATTAGACTATATAGTTTCTCTGGATAATACCAGCATCCTTCTCTCACCTATCCAACCATATTGTACCCTTTACCTCTTTGAAAAAAGTTTATTAGCCCTTCTGCCTGTTCATTCTATTTCAAATATTGCCTCATCCCCACCCTGTCTTCTCTCTCTTTCTCTATGCTCTTCAACCAGCACTGCATACACACGGCTATTTAACTGTAGCTGGGAAATCGGGTTATATGCTTCAAACCTTTCTTTGTCCATCGGTTTTCTTCTTTTTTCTTTTTTCTCCTTTTTGACCCTGTTATGTATTTTATACTCCCTATTATTTGCCCTCCCTCCTCCGACTTTTCTCTTAACTTTTTCGTTTTCCCACTCGCTTTTCATGTTAGTTGAATTAGCCTGTGCGTTTGTGTGCTCCTGCACCCTATGTGTTTGTCTGTCTGTTTTCTTTTCCAGGGCTACCTCAAGAAACAAGCTAGAGTACACAAGGTTGAGAGTCCCAAATATCACTACGAATAGGAAAATAAAATATCCAAGGTCCCAACAAGAGAGACCAAGAGATACCATTCAAAAAACACTCTCTGAAAGGATAGGCCCTGGACAGTCAAAGAGTCTTCTTGGATATAGCAGCACCCATAGATACACAGAGCATTAAGAGGTCTTTAAAATCAACAAGAGCCGGAAAGCTAACTAAAATGACAAAATGAAAGAGCTCTCCTCCAAAGAAACTCCAAGAAGAAATGACAGCAAATGAACTGCTCAAAACAGATATCAGCAGCATAACTGAACAAGATTTTAGAATAATAATGGTAAAATTAATAGCTGGGCTTGAAAAAAACATAGGGGACATCAAAGAAACTATGACTACAGACAGAATGGAAAATAAAATAGGCATGAAGAATTTAAAAATGCGATAAATGAGATCCATAATAAATTAGAGGCCTCCAATGCACGGATTGAAGAGGCAGAAAGGAGAATAAGTGATTTAAAAGACACCATTCTAGAAAAACAAGAAGCTGACAAAAAAAGAGACAAACTGATCCAGGAACAGGAAAGAAGAATTGGAGAGCTCAGCGACACAGTCAAACGCAACAATATCCGTATCATAGGAATCCCAGAAGAGGAAGAGAGAGGGAAAGGTGCTGAAGGAGTCCTGGAACAAATTATAGCAGAGAACATCCCTGACCTGGGGAAGGAAGAAAATGTGGAAGTACAAGAGGCTCAGAGGACTGCCCTCAGACGTAACTTGAATCGATCTTCTGCACGGCATATCATAGTAAAAATGGCAAAATACAAGGACAAAGAGAGAATTTGGAAAACAGCTAGGGACAAAAGGGCCCTAACATACAAAGGCAAACCTATCAGAGTGGTGACAGACCTATCTACTGAAACTTGGCAGGACAGAAAGGAATGGCAGGAGATCTTCAATGTGATGAACAGTAAAAATATGCAACCAAGAATCCTCTATCCAGCAAGCTTGTCATTCAAAATAGAAGGAGAGATAAAAACCTTTCCAAATAAACAGAAATGGAAAGAATTTGCCACCACTTAGCCAGCCCTACAAGAAATCCTGAGGGGGATGCTCTGAAGGAAAGATTGCAAGGAACAAAGATACCAGAGACACCACCACAAACATGAACCCTACAAAAGATACAAAGACTCTGAACCCACATATTTCAATAATAACACTGAATGCTCCAATCAAAAGACATAGGGTAGAAGAATGGATAAAAAAACAAAATTCATCTATAGGCTGTCTACAAGAAACTCATTTTAGACTGGAAGATACCTTCAGATTAAAAGTAAGGGGATAGAGAAATATATATCATGCTACAGGAATCACAAGAAAGCCGGAGTAGCTATACTTATACGAGACAAACTGGACTTTAAATTAAAGACAATAACAAGAGATGCAGAAGGGCACTACATAATAATTACAGGGTCCATCCATCAGGAAGAACTAACAATCATAAATGTCTATGCACCGAATATGGAAGCACCTAAATATCTAAAACAATTCATCACAAACAGAAACAAGCTTCTAGATAAGAATGTGCTAATAGCAGGGGACTTTAATACTCTGCTTACAGCAATGGATACGTCAACCTGACAGAAAATCACTAAAGAAATAATGGACTTGAAAGATACATTGGACCAGATGGATCTGACGGATATATTTAGAACTTTACATCCTGAGGCCAGGGAATTTACTTTCTTCTCAAGTGCGCATGGCACATTCTCCAAGATAGATCCCATACTGGGACATAAAGCAGCCCTCAATAAATATAAAAGAATAGAGATCATACCATGCACACTGTCAGATCATAATGCTTTGAAACTTGAAATCAATTACAGGAAGAAGTCTGGAAAACTTCCAAAAACATGGAGGTTAAAGAACACCCTTCTAAAGAATGAATGGGTCAATCAGGCAATTAGAGATGAAATTAAAAAATATATGGAAACAAATGAAAATGAAAACACAACAATTCAAAATCTATCGGATGCGGCAAAGGCAGTCCTAAGAGGAAAGTACATTGCTCTCCAGGCCTATTTCAAGAGATTAGAAAAAGCACAAGTCCAAAATCTAACAGCTCACCTAAAGGAACTAGAGGCAGAGCAACAAGAATGCCTTAAACCCAGTAGAAGAAGAGAAATAGTAAAAATTAGAGCAGAAATAAACAACATAGAGACCCAAGAAACAATTGAACAGATCGATGAAACCAAGAGTTGGTTTTTTGAAAAAGTAAACAAAATTGACAAACCTCTAGCCAGACTTATCCGAAAGAAAAGAGAGAGCACCCAAATAAACAAAATTATGAATGAAAATGGACTTATTACAACCAACCCCTCAGAAATACAAGCAATTATCAGGGAATACTATGAAAAATTATATGCCAACAAATTGGAAACTTAGAAGAAATGGACAAATTCCTAAACACACACTCACTACCAAAATTCACAAGGGAAGAAATAGAAAACCAGAACAGACCCATAACGAGTGAAGAAATCGAATCAGTTATCAAAAATCTCCCCACAAATAAGAACCTTGGACCTGATGGTTTCCCTGGGGAATTCTACCAGACATTTAAAACAGAATTAATACTCATTCTTCTCAAGCTACTCCAAAAAATAGAAATCGAAGGAAAACTCCCAGATTCATTTTATGAAGCCAGCATCACTCTGATTCTCAAGCCAGACAGAGATCCAGCAAAAAAAGAGAACTACAGGCCAATATCCTTGATGAATACAGATGCAAAAATCCTCAACAAGATCCTTGCAAATCAAATCCAGCAGCACATAAAAAGAATCATCCACCAAAATCAAGTGGGATTCATTCCTGGGTTATAGGGCTGGTTCAATATTCACAAACCAATCAATGTGACACATCACATCAATAAAAGAAAAGATAAAAACCATATGATCATGTCAATAGATGCAGAAAAAGCATTTGACAAACTACAGCATCCTTCTTAATAAAGACTCTAGAGAAAGTCAGGATAGAAGGAACCTACTTAAACATCATCAAAGCCATCTATGAGAAGCTTTCATCTAACATCATCCTCAATGGGGAAACACTGAGAGCTTTCCCCCTGAGATCAGGAACACGACAGGGATGTCCACTCTCACCACTGCCATTTAACATAGTGCTGGAAGTCCTAGCATCAGCCATCAGACAACAAAAGGAAATCAAAAGCAACAGAATTGGCAAAGAGGAAGTCAAACTTTCACTCTTCACAGATGACATGATACTCTACATCGAAAACCCGACAGACTCCACCAGAAGCCTACTAGAAGTGATCCAAGAATTCACCAAAGTCGCAGGGTACAAAATCAACGTACAGAAATCGGTTGCATTTTTATACACCAACAATGAAGCAACAGAAAGAGAAATCAAGAAACTGATCCCATTCACAATTGCACAAAAAAACCATAAAATACCTCAGAATAAACCTCACCAAGGATACAAGAGATCTGTATGATGAAAACTATAGAAAACTTAGGAAGGAAATTGAAGACACAAAGAAATGGAAAAACATTCCATGCTCATGGATAGGAAGAATAAATATAGTTAAGATGTCATTACTACCCAAAGCACTCTACACATTCAATGCAATTCCAATCAAAATTACACCAGCATACTTCTCAAAACTAGAACAAACTATCCAAAAATTTGTATGGAACCACAAAAGACCCCGAATAGCCAAAGTAATACTGAAAAACAAAAACCAAAATGGGAGGTATCACCATCCCAGACTTTAGCCTCTACTACAAAGCTGTCATCATCAAGACAGTATGGTATCGGCACAAAAACAGACACAAAGACCAAGGGAACAGAATTGAGAACTCAGAAGTGGACCCAAAAGTATACAGCCAACTAATCTTTGACAAAGCAGAAAAGAATATCCAATGGAAAAAAGACAGCCTTTTTAACAGATGATGTTGGGAGAATTGGACAGCAACATGCAGAAGAATGAAACTAGATCATTTTCTCATACCATGCACAAAAATAAACTCAAAATGGATAAAGGACCTGAACGTGAGACAGGAAACTATCAACACCCTAGAGGAGAAAGCAGGAAACAACCTCCTTGACCTCCACCACAGCAACTTCTTACTTGACACATCCCCAAAAGCAAAAGAATCAAGAGCAAAAATAAAGGATTGGGACCTCATCGAGATTAAAAGCTTCTGCACCGCAAAGGAAACAATCCATAAAACTAATAGGCAACCAACAGAATGGGAAAAGATAGTTGCAAATGACATATCAGATAAAGGGTTAATATCCAGAATCTATAAGGAACTCACCAAACTCCACCCCTGAAAAACAAACAACCCAGTGAAGAAATGGGCAGAAGGTATGAACAGACTCTTCTCCAAAGAGGACATCCGGATGGCCAACAGACACATGAAACGATGCTCAGTATCCCTCCTCATCAGGGAAATACACATCAAAACCACACTGAGATACCACCTCACGCCAGTCAGAGTGGCTAAAATGAGCCAATCAGAGAACTCTAGATGCTGGCGAGGATGTGGAGAAACGGGCACCCTCCTACACTGTTGGTGGGAATGTCAACTGGTACAGCGCCTCTGGAAAGCAGTGTGGAGGTTCCTCAGGAAACTAACAATAGAACTCCCCTATGACCCAGCAATAGCACTGCTAGGAATTTACCCAAGGGATGCAGAAATGCTGATGCATAGGAGCACATGAACCCCAATGTTCATAGCAGCACTCTCCACAATAGCTAAAACATGGAAAGAGCCTAAGTGTCAATCGACGGACGAATGGATCAAGAAGATGTGGTTTATCTATACCATGGAATACTACATGGCAATGAGAACAATGAAATCTGGCCATGTGTAGCAACATGGATGGACCGTGAGGGAATTATACTGAGTGAAATAAGTCAGGAAGAGAAGGACAAATATCATATGTCTGCACGTATAGGAGGATTAGGAGGACCTTAATGCAGGATGATGCGGGAGAAGAAGGGGAAAAGGCCTTGTGCTTGGTTTAAAGCTCTGCTGTCACAGCCTTAAAATTCTCAATAATTTTTGAACAAGTGGCTTCACATTTTAATTTTGCACTAGGGCTTACAATTTATACAGTTAGTCCTGCCTAAGTTTCTGACATGTATCCAACTTCCCATTGAACACTTTCATCTCTCTTTGTCCAAATCTGTACTCATATCCTTCTATCTCAATGTCCCTAATATTCTGATATTCTTATCTTTAATCAATGGTAACATCTGGTCACCCAACCCAGAGCCATCCTTTATTTCATCTCCTCTCTACATTCAGTCAATGGTAACATCTCTTCTCTACATTAGTCAATGGTAAAATCTGGTCACCCAACCCAAAACCCAACCCAGAGCCATCTTTCATTTCACCTCCTTTCTACACTCAGTCCCGCCACCTAAACTTTCTACCTTTTCCTTAAAATTATTTCCTTAAATTGTTTTTTTTATCTCCATTACTGCTGCTAGTTCAGCTCCTCATTATCTTTTGTATAGAATGTTGCAGTAATCCTCTTTAAAAGTTTATCCTGCTTCTAGTCTTTCAAACCCATCCTTCATACTGTTGCAAAGCAGGGCTGCCACGTTGCATAACTCCAAGTAACATTACTCATAAGGTGCAATGTAGTGGCTCTAATAACAAAACTGATTTTGTTATTTAAATGCAAATATGGTTATGTTAATACCCCACTTAAAACTCTTCAATAGCACCCCATCAGCTAAAGGATAAATTCCAAGCTCTTTACATTCCATTCAAGTACACCATGATCCAGGCCTCAACAACTCCTTTCCTTCATCTCATGTTCTATCAACAAAGACCAATGCTCAGAATTCCCTGTCCACACTATGCTTTTTTTCTCTGCCTGTAATGCCCTTTCCTTGGCCTCCTTTTCCTTAATCCTTTTCATCGGTGTAATTTCTATTTCTGCTTCAGAACTACATTCAAACAATTGCTTCAGGAAGGTTACTCTGAACCTTGACCCTCAACCCCAGGCTGGTCTACGAATCCTTTCCTTGATTATAGCACTTATTATAACACTCTGTGATCATTGTCTGTTTATACATTAGCTTCCCCCACTGACTACAAGCTCCTTAAAAGCAGATATTCAGTGTCCTCAGCACCTATCAAAGTACCTGTCTGAGCTGAACTGACCTCAGCAAAGGAAAAATTCTACACTAACTTCAAGATAGGAAATGGTTTTACAGAAATCCTCTTATGACTGTTAATAGTAGCAAACACTGTTTAACAAGTAGCACCAGCAGAGAGGAAGAAAATGATAAATATATCCAGGGCTTATATGAAGCTGGGATGCAGTATTGTAGCCATACTGATTGTAAAAATATTGAAACATTTTCATAGCAACCAGTAAATACCTATTTAATACTCAAGCTCTCCAACTGCCTCCAACACTATCCTAGGGCCTCCCATATGTATCTCCTAGACTCTGCCATGACCCAGTTCAACAGGGGCTTAAGGAACCTTACTCTAGCACTAATATCTGTTCCGATTGATTACTGCCCAGGCTAAACCAATTGTTACATATATTGACAATTACCTCTGAATTTACTCCTCTGCAATTGTGCAACATTTCCTCCAATAACATTTTCAGCTTATCTTTATGTTTCAGGGCCTGGAGACCCATGATGCTTGACTTAGAACCTAAGCTGAACAACCAAACACCTACTAGGAAAACTCAGCTATAGTCAAAAATGGATATTTAGCATCATCAGGATTGATATTTTTCAAGATTTCTGTGGCATTGGACACCCCCATTTTTTAAATGAAATTTTTATGTGTGTGGCAGGGCAATACTCTACTCAATGTCCTACTACCTTGCTCTTTATCTTTTCAGTAATCCTTCCCTGAACTAAAACCCTAAGCTCTGACAACCACTAAACTATTCCCAATATCTATGATACTGCCACTTCAACCATTTAACTAACTGGAATCACACAGTATGTAACTTTGGTGGATTGGCTTTTTTTTTTTCATTCAACATAATTACCTGGTGGTTTTTTTCCTATTAATATATTTTTAAGTTTGCTTTAGGCTCTTTTGTTATAACTTCAATTTCTTTGCTGAGATTTTCTTTTTTTTTTTTTCATTTGTTTCTAGCATGTTCATAATTGCTCACTGAAGCATTTTTATAATGGCTTCTTTAAAATCTTTTTCAGATAATTCTAACATGATTCATCTCAGTGTTGGCGTCATTCGATTGTCTTTTCCTCATTCGAGTTATTTTCCTGATTCTTGGTATGACAGGTGATTTTTTAATGTATCCTGAATATTTTGGCTCTTGTGTTAGGAAACTTTAGTTCTATATAAATCGTCTATTTTAACAGGCAATCTCCTTGTTTAGGTTTAGCACATAGATCCTGGCCTACTTTTATGTGCTGTGGTCTCAGTAACAGTTTAATTTTCAGAGCCTTTGCTGTGCTTTGATCTGCTTAGGCTATCTGGTATCTCTGGGGCTCCCACTGGTCTGTGCTGGTCTGCCTGTGAAGGCAGAAGATGCTTCCTAAAGCTAGGTTGTGTGGTGCCTCTAGGTGGGGAAAGGGAGTTTCCATTAGGAGCACATTCTGCACTTGGCCATTTTTGTGGCAGAGCCCTCCTCTTAGGGCAGCCTGGCCATTCTGTGGGGGGGAAGTGATTACTAGACCATTGAACACAAAAAAACTTCCAGGATGGCTCACTTCCGGGATGGTTCTGAAGGGATTCCAATTGCAGGACATTCCCTGGCTACCCAAGGCCTCTCAGTGGAGAACGGGGAGTCTCAAGGACCACAGGAATAAGGTGTTTTATTTCCACTATTTATAGTTGTATCTAGTAAGTAGGAGTAGGGAAAATGATTCTATTCCATCTTATTTGGACCAGAAGACCTCTGTATTCCTTTTTATGCTAGTTAAGATGTCTTAGCATTGAACAAATCTCGTGCCTCTTCTAAATTGTATAAAACATTTTAGAACATATTGTTCATATTTTCCAGTTAAGAAACTTAACATCATTTCCCATTTCTATCACCAGCTGGATTATTCACCAATAAGTTAACTGAGAGACATTGAGGTTTTGTTCAATATTGTCACTTACAAAAAGAAAAAATTGTTGAGGTATAACACACAGAAAAGTGAACGAATCTTAAGTTTATACACTAGTAAATGAACAAAATGAGCATTCTCATATAGTATTTTATTTGCTTAAAAAATAATCTGGAGATCTATTCCACAAAAGTGTGAAAATACTTAATGATACTGAACTATACACTTAAAAATGGTTAAGAAAATAAATTTTATGTTATGTGTTTTTTACCAAATTTTAAAAAATGAATCTGGGGAGACAAAACAGCTAAATTCTGAAAAATACCAACAATGACTCCAGACTCACAGGCTAGCAGAAATCAATGGAGCAAATTCCTAGCATATAGACCCTATGTCTTTAGCTCCTTTTCCTCCTACATATTTGGGGAAATAGTTCTTCATGTTTTATTAGCTATAAAGAAAAAAAAAAAGAAATGTGGCACCCATTGCACCTTAAGTGTTGTGGGAAAAGCAAAGCATAACTGCTCTAGTTGAACTCAGGGCAGTGTAGCAGCCCTGCTCTTTTTACTTGACTTTTCACCACACAGTCACCCTGTCATCAGGACTGTTGTGCAAATTAAGTGAAATAAAATAAAATAGGTAAAGGGTTTGCTATATGGTAGATGTTCTTTAAAAGTTTGTTGAATATGGAGATGAAATGAGAGAGTAATACAGTCTTGCTCATATTATAAACACATGCTGCTCTCTAAAGAGGAAACCTAGGGAAGAACAGTCAAAGAGTAGGACTTACTTTGTGTGCCAAGCACTATGAAAAGTGATTTATAAATGAGATATCATTTAACCTTCTACAGTTAGTGCTAAGAAAGTAGTACTATTGGGGCGCCTGGGTGGCTTAGTCGGTTGGGCGTCCGACTTTCGCTTAGGTCATGATCTCTTGGTTCGTGAGTTCGAGCCCCGCGTCGGGCTCTGTGCTAACTACCAGCTCAGAGCCTGGAGCCAATTTCAGAGTCTGTATCTCCCTCTCTCTCTGACCTCCCCTGCTCGCTCTGTCTCTCTCTCTCTCTCCTAGAAATAAATAATAAAACATTAAAAAAAAGAAAAAGTACTATCAATTTTCCCACTTGACAGATGAAAAAATTAAGGCTCAGAAAGGTTAGGTAACTTGCTGGCTGATACACAGAAAAAGAAAGAGACAGAGAGAGAGAGAGAGAAAGAAAAAAGTAGCTGAACTAGGATTTGAGTGTCTATCTTCTACTTCCCTCAGCCAACCATTAGACATTTATACCCTGCTGTTTCCCACTTCTATACTTTGTTCCTACTGTCCTCAATTTGGCCCACTCTTCCTCTCCCATTTACATGGCTAAATCACCTCTTTTGGGAAATCTTCCCTGTCCATGTGTCCATAACTCAGGCACCCTTATAACTCCTACTTATTCCCTGTGCTTATTTATATTGAATTGCCAATGTATATTTACATTTATGTGAACTCTTTGAAGGCAAAAACCATTTCTTTTTACAAATAGTTTATTGTCAAATTAGTTTCCACATAACACCCAGTGCTCATCTCCACAAGTGTCCTCCTCCATGCCCATCCCTCCTCCCCCCCACATCCATCAGTCCTCAGTTTTTGTCAGCATTCAAGAGTCTCTCATGGTTTGCCTCTCTCCCTTTCCCCCACCATTTCCGCCCTTCTTCTCCCCCTTGGTCCTCTGTTAAGTTCCTCCTAATCCTATACGTGCACACATATGATATTTGTCCTTCTCTGCCTGATTTATTTCGCTCAGCATAACACCTTCAAGGTCCATCCATGTTGCTACACATGGCCAGATTTCATTGTTTCTCATTGCCATGGAGTATTCCATGGTATAGATAAACCACATCTTCTTGATCCATTCATCCATTGATGGACACTTAGGCTCTTTCCATGTTTTAGCTATTGTGGAGAGTGCTGCTATGAACATTGGGGTACATGTGCTCCTATGCCTCAGCATTTCTGTATCCCTTGGGTAAATTCCCAGCAGTGCTATTGCTGGGTCATAGGGGAGTTCTATTGTTAGTTTCCGGAGGAACCTCCACACTGTTTTCCAGAGGCGCTGTACCAGTTTCCATTCCCACCAACAGTGTAGGAGGGTGCCCGTTTCTCCACATCCTCGCCAGCATCTAGAGTTCTCTGATTTGCTCATTTTAGCCACACTGCCTGGCATGAGGTGGTATCTCAGTGTGGTTTTGATGTATTTCCCTGATGAGGAGGGATGCTGAGCATCGTTTCATGTGTCTGTTGGCCATCTGGATGTCCTCTTTGGAGAAGTGTCTGTTCATATCTTCTGCCCATTTCTTCACTGGGTTGTTTGTTTTTCGGGCGTGTAGTTTGGTGAGTTCCTTGTCGATTCTGGATATCAACCCTTTATCTGATATGTCATTTGCAACTATCTTTTCCCATTCCGTTGGTTGCCTATTAATTTTCTGGGTTGTTTCCTTGGCTGTGCAGAAGCTTTTAATCTTGAGGAGGTCCCAACAGTTTATTTTTGCTCTTGATTCCCTTGCTTTTGGGGATGTGTCAAGTAAGAAGTTGCTGCGGTGGAGGTCAAGGAGGTTGTTTCCTGCTTTCTCCTCTCGGGTGTTGATAGTTTCCTGTCTCACGTTCAGGTCCTTTATCCATTTTGAGTTTATTTTTGTGCATGGTGTGAGAAAATGATCTAGTTTCATTTTTCTGCATGTTGCTGTCCAGTTCTCCCAACACCATCTGTTAAAAAGGCTGTCTTTTTTCCATTGGATATTCTTTCCTGCTTTGTCAAAGATTAGTTGGCTGTATACTTTTGGGTCCATTTCTTATTCATCTATATTGTGTTTTACATAATTCCTGGTACATACTTGTTATGCAGAAAATGCTTGTTGAATAAATAAATGATTGAATGAATGAATGAATGACTCTAAGCAGTGATTTTTTTTTTCCTCTTCAACCATTCACTTCTCCTGTTCTGAATTTTGGAGACCTGTTTTTGTACTAATTCCCTTCACTGATTATTTGCTTAATATTTTTCCTCACTCAAGTCACTTGCAATATTTTAAATCAATTTAGTCTTGTTCTAAGCAGTATTTGGGTTTTTTTTTAATTTTTAAATATTTTATTTATTTCTGAGAGAGAGAGAGAGACAGAGACAGAGAGACAGCATGAGTAGGGGAGGGTCAGAGAGAGAGGGAGATACAGAATCGGAAGCAGGCTCCAGGCTCTGAGCTAGCTGTCAGCACAGAGCCCGACGCGGGGCTCGAACCCACGAACCGTGAGATCATGACCTGAGCCAAAGTCGGACACTGAACTGACTGAGTCACCCAGGCGCCCCAGCAGTATTTGTTAAATTATGGCTTGTATGTACTGGAGATATATAAATATTATATATATGTATTAAGATGAATACATAAGTATTCAAATAAAAACGCTCATCAGTTTACCACCTAAATCATCTTGTGAACCTCCAGTGGTATATATACCACATGTAAGGAAATAATTATCTAATGATACTGATGCTGTTGCATGAAGCCTGGATCTGATGGGCAGAGGAGTAAGGGAAAGTGAATGGCAGTGGGATATCTTTGGGATAATTACCACTAAGGCAGGTATTTGACTGAGACAGGAAGTCCCTAAACAGCAGCAGTTTCTCATGGTACTGCATGACCAGTCTCTGGAATATGGCATCCCAGACTTGACCTCAGGATGCCTATGTGGTACAAGAGGCTCATCCCAAGCCACACGTGGCCCCATCACAATGCACCTGTTCTGATAAAATTGAGTTTTTACCTCCAAGTCCTGAGTGCAAGCTTTTTCCTTGTGGCACACAGTACGTGGTATGGAATGCAAGGCAGTGTAGCCTATTGTTGGTTCTTAACTTGGTGACCTGGTGCATATTTTCTGAACTTAATTTTTCTCATCTGTAAAATGTTTTTCAAGTTTTCCAATGTGTAGCTAAGGTTGAGAATTAATGAGTTCACTGGAGAATTAAATGAAAGCATGTATAAAGCACTTGGTACACAATAAATACGCAAGAAATGTAAGCTATTATTAATATTATCATCATTACTATTAGACCTATTCATTGGTTACCTTTTCTAGTTTCCATTCTGGTAACCTATCCACAACCTCTTACTCTGGCAAGCCCACGCATCACTGACCCCAAAGACCAGGCCAGCTGTCTGAATCATGTTTTCTGATGATGGCTTTGCACATTATCCTTTGCCCTCTTAGCAGAACCTCTGTAAAGAGCCCCTGACACTGGGACCACACATATTCCATACACCCTGGGTTGAAACCACTCAGGGTCAGGTTTGTGGGTGACTGTGAATAAGCCCCAATTCCTTGCTTCTCTCTGTGGAATCGGAGATGCAGCGGGTGGCCATGGCAATCACACATTGCCTCTCTCCCCCTCCTTCTTATCCAGGGACATCAGGTTACAAGAGAACAAGCTGTTTTTCTGTCTTAGTAATGGGATGGGGGAAGGGGAAGAGACCAGCTGTATGCATATGAGTTGCATATGAGCTGCATATGAACCTCAGGTGAGTTTGTTATTATGAGGGTGTTTTGCTTTTTTAATACCATCAGCTACCAAACCTGTTTTTGAGCCTTTAGGCCTTCCTTAAAAGGCTGTTAATGTGGCTATTTGCTAATGATCACCCTGAAAACACTAGTTAATATTTATTGGATGTCATGTACTGTCTTAAAGCACTTATATAGGGGTGATCTTATTTAACTTCCAGAGCAACTTTTGGAGACAGGGTATATTTTTATCATCTTTATTTTTAAGGAAGAAAGCTAAGAGGCCCAGAAAGGTAAAAAGTAACTTGTCTCAAAGTAGTAGGTAAAGGATCCTAAGAAATATGGCTCCAGAGATTGTGCTTTTACCCAGATCTCTAGACTTTGTCATAGAGATGCAGAAGACCTGAGAAACCATCCTTTACAACCCTCTTATGTTATCAATGGGGGAAACTAAGACTTATCTAGGGAAAGGAACATTTTTCTGAACCATGGGAATCTTTTAAAAAATTCATTTAACAAATATTTATTGAGTACCCACTAATGCTAGGCCCTGTGCTAGGTGCTAGAGATAAATGGTTTTAAAAAAACACAAAAACTCTTACCGTAATAAAGCTTATTTTGCAGGGAAGGGATGGATTATAAAGAAATTAATAAAATAAATATAATATATTAAAAGTTGATAAGTACTATAAGAAAAATAAACTAGAGAAGAGGAAAAAGGAGTATAGGGGTAGCTTCGACTTTAAATAGAACAGTCAGGGAAGATCTCACTGAAAGGGCATTGTTTTTATTAATATATGAATGTGAAGGGGTTAATTATTTAAGTATTTGGGGGAAGATTTTTTTTTCCAGACAGAGAAAACAGCTGGTCAGAGCCCCTGTGGCAGTGAAAGTCTGGTATGTCCAAGGACCAGCAAGGAAACAAAGATGGCAAGATGGCTAGAACAGAGTGAACATGAGACAAAGTAGTAGAAGCCAATGTTATAGAGCAAAGATCATGCAGGGGTTTGTAAGCCACTTTAAGGTCTTTGATTTTTCTCTGAGTGAGATAATAAGTCATTGGAGGATTTGTAGCAGAGGAGCGATATGATCTGACTTGAGAAATAAAAGCATTCCTCTGAGGAAGTCAAACTTTCACTCTTCGCAGATGACATGATACTCTACATCGAAAACCCGACAGATTCCACCAGAAGCCGACTAGAACTGATCCAAGAATTCACCAAAGTTGCAGGGTACAAAATCAACGTACAGAAATCGGTTGCATTTTTATACACCAACAATGAAGCAACAGAAAGAGAAATCAAGAAACTGATCCCATTCACAATTGCACAAAAAACCATAAAATACCTCAGAATAAACCTAACCAAGGATACAAGAGATCTGTATGAGGAAAACTATAGAAAACTTATGAAGGAAATTGAAGAAGACACAAAGAAATGGAAAAACATTCCATGCTCATGGATAGGAAGAATAAATATAGTTAAGATGTCATTACTACCCAAAGCACTCTACACATTCAATGCAATTCCAATCAAAATTGCACCAGCATACTTCTCAAAACTAGAACAAACTATCCAAAAATTTGTATGGAACCACAAAAGACCCCGAATAGCCAAAGTAATCCTGAAAAATCAAACCAAAACGGGAGGGATCACCATCCCAGACTTTAGCCTCTACTATAAAGCTGTCATCATCAAGACAGTATGGTATTGGCACAAAAACAGACACATAGGGGCGCCTGGGTGGCTTAGTCGGTTAAGCGTCGACTTTCGCTTAGGTCATGATCTCGCGGTTCGTGGGTTCGAGCCCCACATCGGGCTCTGTGCTGGCTGCCAGCTCAGAGCCTGGAGCCTGTTTCAGTCTGTGATTCCCTCTCTCTCTGACCCTCCCCTGCTTGCGCTATCTCTCTCTCTCTATCCTAGAAATAAAAATTTAAAAAAAAAAATAAAAAAAAAAAAAAAACCAGACACATAGACCAATGGAACAGAATTGAGAACTAAGAAGTGGACCCAAAAGTATACAGCCAATCTTTGACAAAGCAGGAAAGAATATCCAATGGAAAAAAGACAGCCTTTTTAACAGATGGTGTTGGGAGAACTGGACAGCAACATGCAGAAGAATAAACTAGATCATTTTCTCACACCATGCACAAAAATAAACTCAAAATGGATAAAGGACCTGAACGTGAGACAGGAAACTATCAACACCCGAGAGGAGAAAGCAGGAAACAACCTCCTTGACCTCCACCGCAGCAACTTCTTACTTGACACATCCCCAAAAGCAAGGGAATCAAGAGCAAAAATAAACTGTTGGGACCTCATCAAGATTAAAAGCTCTGCACAGCAAAAGAAACAACCCACAAAACTAATAGGCAACCAACGGAATGGGAAAAGATAGTTGCAAATGACATATCAGATAAAGGGTTGATATCCAGAATCGACAAGGAACTCACCAAACTACACGCCCGAAAAACAAACAACCCAGTGAAGAAATGGGCAGAAGATATGAACAGACACTTCTCCAAAGAGGACATCCAGATGGCCAACAGACACATGAAACGATGCTCAGCATCCCTCCTCATCAGGGAAATACAAATCAAAACCACACTGAGATACCACCTCACGCCAGTCAGAGTGGCTAAAATGAGCCAATCAGAGAACTCTAGATGCTGGCGAGGATGTGGAGAAACGGGCACCCTCCTACACTGTTGGTGGGAATGGAAACTGGTACAGCGCCTCTGGAAAACAGTGTGGAGGTTCCTCCGGAAACTAACAATAGAACTCCCCTATGACCCAGCAATAGCACTGCTAGGAATTTACCCAAGGGATACAGAAATGCTGAGGCATAGGAGCACATGTACCCCAATGTTCATAGCAGCACTCTCCACAATAGCTAAAACATGGAAAGAGCCTAAGTGTCCATCAACAGATGAATGGATCAAGAAGATGTGGTTTATCTATACCATGGAATACTACATGGCAATGAGAAACAATGAAATCTGGCCATGTGTAGCAACATGGATGGACCTTGAGGGTGTTATGCTGAGCGAAATAAGTCAGGCAGAGAAGGACAAATATCATATGTTTGCACGTATAGGAGGATTAGGAGGAACTTGACGGAGGAACAAGGGGGAGAAGAAGGGGGAAATGGTGGGGGAAAGGGAGAGAGGCAAACCATGAGAGACTCTTGAATGCTGACAAAAACTGAGGACTGATGGATGTGGGGGGGAGGGGGGGATGGGCATAGAGGAGGACACTTGTGGAGATGAGCACTGGGTGTTATGTGGAAACTAATTTGACAATAAACTATTTGTAAAAAAAAAAAAAAGCATTCTTCTGAGTACTATAAGGAAAACAGATGGTAGAGGGGCAATGGTAGAAAGAGAGGGATGAATATAGAGGCTATAATGAGTGAACAGTACCTTAGAACAAAGTGATAGTTGTGAAAAGGATGAAAAAGTGATCAATTTATGAGAAAATTTGAAGGTAGAAAATTACCCAGTTGTAAGGGAAGAAGAGTTGTGAGGTATGAGAGAGAGAGGAGTCAAGAATGTCTGGTTCACACTCCTCTAGCACTCTCCCTTTTGGGCCCAAAAATTGTTTTGACCAAGCAGCTGCCATTAATTTTCATCCTCCCTTCTTGTTCCAGTTTTAATCCAACTCCATGGATCCTCCAGGGAGATTACTGCCCTGTAGGGAATCATGGGAAAGAGCTGAAGCCAGTAGAATCATTGAGTCACTGTAGTGAAGGTGAGCAATGTGGCCTAGTGTTCCCTATCCTAACCTGCATTACCTGCCCCAGGACCACTGCAAGTAAGGAGAAAATTCTGAAATTGGAGGCCATATGTGCTCATTTGCCTCCTGGGTGAAGCAGCCATTATGGCCCGAGTAGGAATCTCTTGTAGATGGTCATCAGAGACCTATCTGACAGTGTGCAGACAGAATCTCAGAGGAAAGAATTCACCCTACTTCAGTTATAGGTCATCTTTAGGAAGTCCCTTAGATCCTGTGACAGACATTTAGAACCTACAAAAGAGAAAACCTTTTGGTTTTCTATTTTAGGTGACAGCTGTACACTGAGATATTTGGAGGCACGTGAAAAGTGAAAGGTTTTGCTCCTCCTCTCTCTGAGTTTTGGTTTTGACTACTAGGATTTGCAGTTTTAAGGTTCTTGAGAATAGCAGCTAATTCTAGTCATGCTTTCAATTATGTACCTCTAACAATTGCATTTCCAGGAAGATATCAGGCAGACTAAGAGTTTCCTTGGCAAACCCAAAAAATAAAATGACACCATTAAGGAGGAAAGAAGATGTACTAGCAAATGGGGAGAGGCCAAAGTTCCAGCAAGATGCCAGACCATGTGTTTCACAGTTATTCATTGCTATCATCCCAGAACTAGACTGATCTTGATAAAAGAGACTGAGCAATGCAGACATCTCTAGAGTCTAGCAGTGACATGTGGACCAATATCAAGAAGAGAAGTTAAGATATAGCTTCCTTCCCCTCTATCTCTCCTCACCCCAATGGTAGCACCCCAAAGGGAGCATTACCTCTTAGGAATGGTGAGTACACATATGGAACAATTTCCCTAACTCAAACCAACTGAAAAATACCAGCAACCCAAGGCTGCAGAATGTCCAATTGTCCACAAGCTATGAGGAGAAGAAATGGTTTTTATTTTTATTATTTTATTTTTGAGAGAGAGAGAGGATGAGTGGGGGTAGCAATCTGTTCCTCAAAGCAGCCTTACAGAATGGCATTGACGTACCCATTGGAAAGGTTAGGAAATGGAGGCTACCACTGATTTTGTCTTATGTCACATAACTAATCAATGTCAGATTCAGGATTTAAAGGTAGATCTGCCATTCTTGTTCTACAATTAATATAACTGTCTCTAGAAATCAAGATCCTTTGAGATTGGCTCCCTCCTTACCTATCACCCTCTCCTGTCTCATGGCTTCCCAGTGTCTGTACTCTAGTTGTGCTTTTAACAGCACACGTCTTCATTAAAAAACCGTGCACACTCCAGTAGGTAGGTGGATTATTAATTAAGGCTGTAGGTGCTGGAACCAGATTGTCTGGATTCATGATGTTATATTTTGTCACTTCGTTGTGTGAATTGGGATAATTTGTTTCCTCATCTGTAAAATCTGGATAATAATAGTCTCTAGATCACAGGGTTGTTTTGAGGATTAAATGAGATAGTGTACATATATCTTAGAATGATGTTTGGAATAGAGTAAGAATTATTGAAGTGTTAATTATTATTCCTAGCTCTGAGATTTTCCTATTTCTGTTACACGTTATTTGAAGAATAGTCCCCACCATCTTCTTTCTAGTCAGGTGCTTCTTAGCAAACTCATGAAGCCCACCTCAAACCCTGCATCCTTTAAGATTTCTTTGACTTTTTCCTTTAAGGTCAGGAACAAGACAAGAATGTCCTGTCTCACCACTTTTGTTTAACAGAGTACTAGAAGTCTTAGTCACTGCAATCAAACAACAAAAGAAATGAAAGGAATCTAAATTGCTTATGAAAAAAGTAAAACTTTCACTATTTGCAGATAACATGATACCATAAATAGAAAACCCTAAAGACTCCATCAAAAATCTGCTAGAACTGATAAATGAATTCAGTAAAGTCTCAAGATACAAAGATTAATGTAAAGAAATTATTGCATTTCTATACACCAATAATGAAGCAGCCGAAAGAGAAATTAAGAACAGAATTCCATTTACAATTGCACCCAAAAAACAAAAATACATAGGAATAAACCTAACCAAAGAGATGAAAGACTTGTACTCTGAAAACTATAAAACACCGATGAAAGAAATTGAAGATGACACAAAGAAAGGGAAAGACATTCCATGCTCATGGATTGTAAGAACAAACATTGTGTCAAAATGTCTATACTACCCAAAGCAATCTACACATTAATGCAATCCTTATCAAAATACGAACATTTTTTTCACAGTGCTAGAAAAAACAATCCTAAAATTTGTATATAACCACAAGAGACCACGAATAACCAAAGCAACATTGAAAAAGAAAAGAAAAGCTGGAGGTATTACATTTCTGGATTTCAAGATATATAACAAAGCTGTAGTGGTCAAAACAGTATGGTACTGGGACAAAAATAGATACGTAGGTCAATAGAACATAATAGAAAATCCAGAAATGAATCCACAATTTTATGGTCAATAAATCTTCAACAAAGCAGGCTTCAACAAATGGTGATGGGAAAATTGGTCAGCTAAATGCAAAAGAATGAAACCTAACCACTTTCTTACACCATACAAAAAATAAATAAATTCAAAATTAATTAAAGGCCTAAATGTAAGACATGAAACCATAAAAACTCTAGAAGAGAATACAGGCAGTAATTTCTTTGACATTGGCCAGAGAAACTTCCTTCTAGATATGTATCCTGAGGCAAGGGAACTAAAAGCAAAAATAAACTATTGGGACTTCATCAAAATAAAATCCTTCTGCAAAGCAAAGGAAACAATCAAGAAAACTAAAAGATAAACTATGGAATGGGAGAAGATATTTGCAAGTGACATATCTGACAAAAAGCTAGTATCCAAAATATATAAAGAACTTATAAAACTCAACACCCCCCAAAGAAACAAATAATCCAATTAAAAATGAGCAGAAAACATGAATAGACATTTTTTCCAAAGAACACATAGAGATGACCAACACACACATGAAAAGATGCTCATCATTACTTACCGATAGAGAAATGCAAATCAAAACTACAATGACAGGAGCATCTGAGTGACTCAGTCAGTTAAGCATCTGACTCCTGATTTTGGCTCAGGTCAAGATCTCATGGTTCATGAGATCTCTCTCTCTCTCTCTCTCTCTCTCTCTCTGTCTCTCTCTCTCATAATACAAAAATAAATACATCAACTTAGAAAACTACAATGACATGTCACCTCACACCTGTCAGAATGGCTAAAATCAACGACGCAAGAAACAACAGGTATTGGTGAGGATGCAGAGGGAAAGGAACACTCATGCACTGTTGGTAGGAATAAAAACTGGTGCAGCCACTTGAGAAAACAGTAAAGAGGTTCTTCAAAAAGTTAAAAACAGAACTACCTTAATATCCAGCAATCACTTTATATTGACCCAAGGAATACAAAAACATTAATTTAAAAATGTGCACCCACCTTTATGTTTATAGCAGCTATATTTACATATCTTATTTACATAAGATATGAAGGCAGCGTAAGTGTCCACTCATTGATGAATGAGTAAAGAAGTTGTAGTGTGTATGTATGTATGTACACACACACACACACACACACACACACACACACACACACACAATGGAATGCAATTCATCTATAAAAAAGAATGAAATCTTACTATTGGCAATGGCATGGATGGAGTTACAGAGCATAATGCTAAGCAAAATAAGTCAGTCAGAGAAAGAAAAACCCATATGATTTCATTCATATGTAGAATTCAAAAAACAAAACAAACAAGCAAAGGGAAAAAAAGAAAGAGAGAGACAAAGAAAGAAACAAATTCTTAACTATAGAGAACATTCCGATGGTTACCAGAGGGGAGGTAAGTGGAGGAATGGGTTACATAGGTGATGAGGATTAAGAAGTGCACTTGTCATGATGAGCAAAGGGTGATATATGGAAGTGTTTAATTAGTATATTGTGCACCTGAAACTAATATAACAGTGTATGTTAACTAACTGGAATTAAAATGAAAATTTAAATTAAAAAAAAGATTTATCTGATCATCACAATTTGCCATTATTTCCTGTCTGAACATATTACTCACTGTGTGTTCACAGTCTCTAACCTATGCCTGGAACCTAGAAGGTGCTCAATAAATCCTTGTGGAGACATACAAATTTGTGAATAAAGAAGTCATATTGCTAGCTGTTTTTCATACATAAAGACTCTTTCCAGCTGCCCTCCTGTCTAATTAGGCAATACAGGCATTCTTGCTCTTTAATAGCTTAGCTTAACAAGACTTCAGTTTCACAGTGGGATTTTTTTTTCCCCAGGTAAATTGCTCATTTCTCACTCACTGATTAACCTAAGTTGCTAACACTTTGCCTTCCTGACCAGATGCCTTAGCTATATAGGGTGAAAAGTGTAACTTTCCTCCTTTTTACTGGTCTGAGAACTACTGGAAGACTCTGACTTAAGGTTTTGAAGCTTCTCTTCCTAGTCCAATTCATGGTCCCTCTTCCCATCCCACCCTGTACTCTACCTAGGGGATCACATCCATTCACATAATTTTAATTAGAGCTTCTATGTGAATGGCTCCCATGCAGTGGTGCACTGTTAAACATTTAACCACTGGCTCTGAGGAAAAAATACTTCCTGATTTATATGTAGTGTTTGCTAATTTCCCTTGTGTAAATATTTCCACCATGGCAGATTTCAAGTTATCAGCATGATATCACTGAGTACAGAGATGGGAGGAGATGTACAATAGCATAACGTTATATAACATTTCCACTATATAAATGTGATACATTTAAATTACCTCAAGAGCATAGATAATGATAAAATAAATAGGAGGTGATGAGTTTTGAGTATTTACCTTGTTTTTAATATAATTTATTTAATTATAATTTTATATAACTTAATTTTTAATAGTTGCTATGTATGACAACAAGCTCATTAATCTTTGAAAGTTTAGCAGTATCTCATGAGCCATTACAAGTAGGCTCCAGCACCAATGCTCCCATGTGACTATCTCCCAAACGTATGTCTCCAGCCCAGATTGTTCTCCTAAATATCAGACATATGTACACAAATGACAACAATTCAACTCTATTTAATTTTTAACAGGCATCTCCAACACATTTCAATAACTATATTTTCCATCAATTCCCACGGTCTAAAGTCTACTTCACACTTTGCCTTCCTCATCTCAATACATGGCACCACTAGTCTCTCAATCCAAAACCTGTGAATTACCTTTGGCTTCTCTCTCTTTCTAAGTTACCCAACATTCCTAAGCTTTTTAAAGTATAACTTATTATCCTCTTTTCCCCTCTATTGCCTTAGTTTAGGCTTCTTTCTCTCATCCTGAGAACATAATGACAATCTCCTAACTGGTCTCCCAGTATTTCCACCATAACTCCCTACGAAACTATTCCACACAGAATAACTAGAATGAAATTCAAAATTCACCATGTCACTATCAAACTTAAAAACTCTTCCATGAAAGTTGACTTCCATTGTGACAGTATGAAGAACTCCACTAACCCAGGGAAACTAGTAAAAAAAATGTTTTTAAAACAATCATTTAAATCTCTGTAAATTGTTCTAAGAGCAAACAGCAAATGAAAAAAATCTATTAAAGAAAATCTGCAAAAATTCCGTAAGAAAGGAGGGAGTCTGTGGTGTTTGAACCAAGACTGCTCCCTCCATCCTCCTCCCAGCTCAGCAGGAGATCTCCACCTCAGACCTCTGCAGCTGAGAAAAACAGCTCCTTTTCCACCAGCCCCCAATCAGAGGGTTATCTTCCCATGAAAAGTAGGACTTCAGCATTTCTCATCCTATTTCCAGCTACCTATTGCTAAGGCCAAGTCTGGGTGACTATGGTCAAGAGGTGTCTCACATCTTCTACCCAGTCTCCACTCATGGAATGGAGACTGCCTTGGGTGAGGCATGCTAAGAATACTAGGAGCTTGATCACCATTTCCCTGCCTCATGAGGTGGTAGTTACATGGCAGGAGAGGAAAGCTAAGAGAATCTCAGGTTACTAACTACCTCCCCACACCAAGGGATCAGCTCCTAGAGTGGGAATATTACTTAGAGAGAAACAGGTCATCTTCTCATTCCCAGCTCCAGAACATTGGCTCAGAGAACCTAATCTCTTACCAAAGGACTGAATTTATTTCAACAGAGCTTGAAGAGGTCCAAGCTTAAGGAAACTCTCAAGAATAGTGGAGGATGGGGGCGCCTGGGTGGCTTAGTCGGTTAAGCGTCCGACTTTCGCTTAGGTCATGATCTCGCGGTTCGTGGGTTCGAGCCCCGCGTCGGGCTCTGTGCTGACTGCCAGCTCAGAGCCTGAGCCTGTTTCAGTCTGTGACTCCCTCTCTCTCTGACCCTTCCCTGCTCACGCTGTCTCTCTCTCTCCTAGAAATAAATAAATAAATAAATAAATAAATAAATAAATAAAAAGAATAGTGGAGGATGTGATGAAAAGTGATTGGGAAGAGGTTCATGGATATAATAAAGATACAGTCTAGACTGTAGGCCAGATAGTTTTCAGGAGAGAATTGGGGAATAAGACAGCTGGCAGGAGCTCTCCTGAGATCAGAACAAATATCAAGCACTAACCTCAGAAACCATTGCTTCTGAGAAAATGGAAATTCTGGACATTAAAAGTATAATAATTTGGGGGTGTCTGGGTAGCGCAGTCAGTTGAGCATCCGACTTTGGATTAGGTCATGATACACGGTTTGTGGGTTCGAGCCCTGCATCGGGATCTGTGCTGACAGTAGCTCCGAGCCTGGAGCCTGTTTTAGATTCTGTGTCTCCCTATCTCAGCCCCTTCCCCGCTCATGCTCTGTCTCTCTGTGTCTCAAAAATAAATAAAACAAAAAAAAAAATTTAATGTATAATAAATAATTTGGGGCAGCTGGGTGGCTCCATCAGTTAAGTGTCTAACTCTTGGTTTCAGCTTATGTCATGGTCTTACAGTTCTTGAGTTTAAGCCCCACTTTCGGCTCTGCACTGGCATCAAGGAGTCTGCTTTAGATCCTTTGTCTCCTCTCTCTCTCTCTGCCCCTCCCCCACTCATGATCTATCTGTTCATCTCAAAATAAATAAACTTTAAAAAAGTATAATTGGATTTCCTGTTTCCAGTTCCTTATAGGGAACTGAGAAATTGCCACTCCATCCTAGCAACAAAAAGCTGGACAGACTGAAAAATCAACAAATCTTGGATTCATAAGAGATATGAGAACATGGGCAAACTGCTTCCCCCAAGGTCATAGAGACAGATAGGCACAACCTTCCAGAGTAGAGACTCATGAGCTGAAATCACCAGGAGAACGAGTACTGATAGGAAATTTTGAACTCTAATTGATGAATTGCTGGAGGCCAAGTGTTTAAATCTCGGAGAGTTAAAAAGTCCAAAAGGACCCAGTTATAGGGTTTCGCAATATTGTGAGACATACTTCCAGGAGCTGGACCAGTTTCCTTGGTAAGTATCAAAGAAAAATTCCCTTAGGCTTCTGCAGGGAGATGGGAAAAGGGACCATTTTGAAATACACCAGAGAATTCTATTCCTCCGCCCTCAGGAGAATCTAGTTAACCAGAGTCCAACCTGCTGGAGTATATCAGAGCTTAACTGAAAAGTTAAGCTTTGCAGGGGAAGGGAAATATCCAAATCTACCTATGTCTAGCCATCCTCTCCCACCTAAGAAAGGAGACAAAAACTGAGTAACATTTGTGAAATTCAAAGTCCAGAGGTATAAGCTTACTACAAGACTGAGACCTAATCATAGAACTATAGAATGCATCCCCTTCCCCTCACACCTCACTACCACAATACTAAAGTCCTGTCAGCTGCTGTTTACTTTACCTGGTACATTATATTCTGCTATCAAGGAAAAAATACAAGGCACAGAAGTAAAAAACACAATTTGAAGAGACAGATCAAGCAACAGAATGAGACATGGAAGGAATTCTGGAATTATCAGGCTGGGAATTTAAAACTACTAAAATTAATTTATTAAGGACTTTAAATGGATAAAGTGGATATCATGCAAGAACAAACGAGCAATATGAGCAGAGTGATGGAAGTCCTAAGGGAAAAGATGCTAGAGATAAGAAAACACTACTAAAAATAAATGTCTTTGATAGGCTAATTTGTAGACTGGATGTAGCTGAGGAAAGAACCTCAGTGCTTGAGAATATATGAATAGAATACTTAAAAACCTAGAAAAGAAAACCAAGACTGAAAAAACAGAACAGAATAGCAAAGGACTGTAGGACAATTACCAAAAGTATAACATACACATAATGGGAATATCAGAAGAAGAAAAAAGAAAGGAATGGAAGAAATATTTAAAAAAATAATGTCTGAGAATTTCCTCAAATTAATGTCAGACACCAAACCACAGATCCAGAGAGCTCAAAGAACACCAAGCAGGATAAATGTCCAAAGCTATACCTAAACATATCATATTTAAATTACAGAAAATCAAAGATAAAGAAATATCCTGAAAGAAGCCAAAGTGGGGGGAGGGGACTCTTACCTGTAGAAGACCACAGATAAGAATTACATGCAATTTCTATTCAGAAACCATGAAAGAAGTTGAAAGAAGAGTCAAATATGTAAGTAAAGTATGAAGAGAAAATAGCCACCAACCTAGAATTCTGCACATTGCAAAATTATCCCTCAAAACTGAAGGAGAAATAAGAGCTTTATCAGACAAAGAAAAATTGAGAGTATTTGTTACCAATAGACCTGGTTGCAAGAAATGATAAAAGAAGTTTTATGGAGAGAAGGTAAATAGTATAGCTCAGAAACTCAGATCTACATAAAGAAAGAAAAAGCACTGAAGAAGGAATAAGTATAGGTAAAATAAAACCTTTTTATTTTTCTTAATTGATTTAAGAAGTAACAGCTTATTCAAAATAAAAATAGCAACAGTGTTTAACTATGTATGTTAATTTATGTGTCTTATGTGTATATATATATATATATACTTATGTATGCTTATAAGTAAATAATGACAATATTGAAACAAAGACTAGGAAGAAGGAATTAGGATTATATTTTGTTATTATAAGGTACACTGCCTATGAAGTGGTATAGTGTTGTTTGAAAGTAGACTTGGATTAGTTGTAAATGTATATTGCCAACTCTAGGGAAACCACTAAAAAAATTTTAAAGAAGTATAACTCAATTCTGTTCCATTAATCTGAGTGTCTGTTCTTGTGCCAGTACCATCCATACTGTGTTGAAGATTACAGCTTGGTAATATAGCTTAAAGTCTGGGATTGTGATGAATCCTGCTTTGGTTTTCTTATTCAAGATTTCTTTGGCTATTCAGGGTCTTTTCTGGTTCCAAACAAATTTTAGGATTGTTTGTTCCAGCTCTGTGAAGAATGCTGGTGTTATTTTGATAGAGATTGCATTGAATATGTAGATTGCTTTGGGTAGTATTGACATTCTAACAATATTTGTTCTTCCTAACCAAGAGCATGGAATATATTTCCATTTTGTTGTGTTTTCTTCAATTTCTTTCACAAACTTTCTATAGTTTTCAGTGTATGGATTTTTCACGTCTTTGGTTATGTTTATTCATAAGTATTTTATGGTTCTTGGTGCAATCGTAAATGGGATCAGTTCCTTGGTTTCTCTTTCTGTTGCTTCATTGTTGGTATATAGGAATGCAGCCAATTTCTGTGCATTGATTTTATATCCGGCCACTTTGCTGAATTCTTGGATCAGGTGTAGCAGCTTTTTGGTGAATCTTTTGGGTTTTCCATGTAGAGTATCATGTCATCTGCGAAGAATGAAAGTTTGACCTCCTCTTAGCTGAGTTTATTTCTTTGTGTTGTCTGATTGCTGAGGCTAAGACTTCCAATACTATCTTAGATAACAGTGGCAAGAGTGGGCAGCAACATGCAGAAAAATGAACCTAGATCACTTTCTTACACCATACACAAAAATAAACTCAAAATGGATAAAAGACCTAAATGTAAGACAGGAAGCCATCAAAATCCTCGAGGAGAAAGCAAGCAAGCACCTCTTTGATCTTGGCTACAGCAGCTTCATACTCAGCACATCTCCAGAGGCAAGGGAAACAAAAACAAAAATGAAATATTGGGACCTCATCAAAATAAAAACTTCTGCACAGCGAAGGAAACAATCAGCAAAACTAAAAGGCAACTGACAGAATGGAATGGGAGAAGATATTTGCAATCGACATATCAGATGAAGGGTTGGTATCCAAAATCTATAAAGAACTTATCAAACTCAACATCCAAAATACAAATAAATCCAGTGAAGAAATAGGCTAAAGACATGAACAGACACTTCTCCAAAGAAGACATCCATATGGCCAACAGACACATGAAATGATGCACAACATCACTCATAATCAGGGAAATGCAAATCAAAACCACAATGAGATACCACGTCACAGCCATCAGAATGGCTAACATCAACAAGTCAGGCAAAAACAGATGTTGGCAAGGATGTGGAGAAAAAGCATTTCTTTTGCATTGCTGGTGGGAATGCAAACTGGTACAGCCACTCTGAAAAACAGTATGGAGCTTCCTCAAAAAATTAAAAATAGAACTACCCTATGAGCCAGCAATTGCACTACTAGGTATTTATCCAAAGGATACAGGTATGCTGTTCCAAAGGGACACATGCACCCCAATGATTATAGCAGCACTATCAACAATAGCCAAAGTATGGAAAGAGCCCAAATGTCCATCGACGGATGAATTGATAAGAAGATTAGTGTATATATATACAATGGAATATTACTCAGCAATCAAAAAAATGAAATCTTCATTTGCAACTACATGGATGGAGCTAGAGGGTATCGTACTAAACGAAATTAGTCAGTCAGAGAAAGACAAATATCATATGACTTCACTCATATGAGGACTTAAAGATACAAAACAGACGAACACAAGGGGAGGGAAGAAAAATAATATAAAAACAGAGATGGGAACAAAAACATAAGAGACTCTTAAATATGGAGAACAAACAGAGGATTACTGGAGAGGTTGTGGGAGGGGAGATGGGCTAAATGGGTAAGGGGCATTAAGGAATCTACTCTTGAAATCATTGCTGCACTATATGCTAACTTGGATGTAGATTAAAAAATTAATAAATTTCTGCCAAATAAGAAAGAGGTATGACTGATATGCTAAGAAAGGAGAGAAAATTGAATTACATAAAATGCTCAAATAAAACAATAAAAGGCAGAAAAAGAGTGGAAGACAAAAAGAGAAACAAAGGCAACAGATAGAAAATAATGATTAAGATAATAAATATTAATACAACTATGTCAATAATCACTTTGAATATCAATGGTCCAAATGCACCAAATACAAAGATTGTCAGTGTATCAAAAAACACAACACAACACAACTATATGTTGACTATAAGAAACCCACTTTAAATATAATGATACATAATGATCAAAAGTAAATGGATGGAGAAAAATATACCATGCTAACACTAATCAAAAGAAAATAGCGGGGGGGTGCCTAGGTGGCTCAGTCAGTTAAGCATCCGACTTTGTCTCAGGTCATGATATTACAGTTCGTTGGTTCAAGTCCCATATTGGGCTCTGTGCTGACAGCTCAGAGTCTGGAACCTGCTTAAGATTCTGTGTTTCCCTCTCTCTCTGTCCCTCCCCTACTCTCTCTCTCTCTTCCCAAAATAAATAAACATTAAAAATTTTAAAATAAAAATGAAAATATAAACAGGTATATTAATTTCAAGCAGAGCAAAATTCAAAGTAAAGTTGTCAGAGATAAAGAAAGCCATTACATCAAGACAAAGGAGTCAGTTCTTTGAGAAGACAACAATTCTTAACATGTATGTTCCTAATATCACAATATGAAATCACATGAAGCAAAAACTGAGAGAATTACAAAGAAAAATAGATGAACCCACTATCATAGTTGGAGGCTTCAGCCACCCTCTCCCAGTAATGGGCAGATAAAGCAGACAGAATATCAGTGAGGACACAGAGGTATTCAACAGCATCATCAACCAGATGTAACTAACATCTACATACTACTTCATCTAACAGTAGCAGAATACACATTTTTCTCAAGCTCACATGGATTATTCACCAAGATATACCACATATTGGGCCATAAAATACACCCTAACAAGTTAAAAAACAAACTATTTAAATCATACAATGTCAGTACTTGGACCACAGCAGAATAAGACTAAAAGTTAATAACAGAAAGATAATTGGAGCTGAGGGTAGGCATTTGGTCTGACTGCTGACACCACACAACTACAAGCCCACAGCAGCCCCATACTGGTTCTTTAACAGCACAGAGACCACCCAGGCTCACAACAAGCAAAGTGGGTCATTGCAGCCTACTAGAATGAAGGCAAACAGTATTTAACACAACAGTAGGCCCATGCAATCTACATAGGTCACACCTCTGAATGGCCTGGTTCTGGTGAACAAGGGACATTGCACCATAGGGCACCAGCAGATCTCTTCTTCATAAGGTCACTACATTCAAGATCAGGAGCCATAACTGATGTTCCTAATACATAGAAACAAACACAGACAATGAGACAAAATAAGGAGAAATAGGAATATGTTCCAAATAAAAAAGAACAAAAACATAGCAATGAAGCTATATGAAATGAAGATAACAAATATGTATGATAAACAATTAAAAGTAATGATCCTAAACATACTTACTGGACTTCAGAAAAGGGTGGAGGATCTCTATGAGACCTTCAGCAAAGAGATAGATATAATATAAATATAAATAAGAACCAGAGATAAAGAGCTTAAGAGCTGAAATTAAAAATACTAAGAGGAAATCAATAATTAATTAGAGGATGCAGAAGAACAGATCAGCAAGCTGGAAGACAAAGTAATGGAAAGCAACTAAGCTGAACAGCAAATATATGTATATATATACAATAAAAATGAAAATAGGTTAAGGGAATGCAGAGACAACATCAAACATAATAACATTCACATTATAGAAACCTCAGAAGGAGAAAGGGGGAGAAAAGGGAGCATAAAATAGATTTAAAGAAATAATAGCTGAAAACTTCCCTAATCTGGGGATGGAAACAGACAGCCAGATCCAGGAGGCATAAAAAGCCTCCCAGAAACTCAACTTAAGGAGGTTCATACTAAGACACATAATAATTAAAGTGGCAAAAACTAGTGATAAAGAAACTAATTTGACAATAAACTATTTGTAAAAAAAAAATTATGCACCCAACATGAAAGTATTTATTTAAAAGTATTTATTTAAATAAGTAACTACTAATTTATATAAAGGAATAATTTGATGGTAATACAATAATAGTAGGGGTCTTTAACACCCCACTTACATGGATACAACATCCAGACAGAAAAACAAGGAAACAGTGGTTTTGAATGACACATAGGACCAGAGGGACCTAATGGATATATTCAGAACCTTCCTTCTAAAACAGCAGAATACATTTTCAAGTGCACATGAAACATTCTCTAGAATAGATCACATGTTAGTCCACAAAATAAGTCTCAATAGCTCAAAAAGATTGAAATCATATCATGCATCTTTTCCAACCATAATGGAAACTAGAAATCAATCACAAAAAATGTGGGAAGAACACAAACACATGGAGGCAAAATAACATACTACTATAAACAATGGTCACTGAAGAAATCATAGAGGAAATAAAGTACACGTGAAGACAAATAAAAGTGAAAACAAAATGGTCCAAAATCTTTGGCATACAGCAAAAGCTGTTCTAAGAGGGAAGATTATAGCAATACAGATCTATCTCAAGAAGCAAGAAAAGTCTCATATAAACAACCTAATCTTACACCTAAAGGAGCTAGAAAAAAGAGAGCAAACAAAACCCAAAGCAGGTACAAGGAGGGAAATAACAAAGATTAGAGTAGAAATAAATGAAACAGAGCCTAAAAAAAAATATGTTGGGAGCCATTCTGAACTCACTAGCTGAGAATACTCCTTGTGAAGTTAAGGCAGACTTTGCAAGGTCTCATGCCGTCAGATGGCAACCTGTAGCTGCCCCTTTTTTCTTAACGTGTCTGCTTGAGCACTGTACCCCGGAGTGCTTTGTTGGTTGAGATCAGGAATGACTTGTCCCCTCGTTCTGGCCCTGGTATGATGATTGCACCTGGTTAGGGACTTGTGATATGGAGTGACATTGATGTTCAGTGGCCTGGGAATTATGACTAGAGCTGAGCAACTGATTAAAAGGTCAGATCCCACACTTTGTTTAACAATTAATAAAATAATATTCCCATATAGAGTAACATGCTATTCCTGGGTATATGGATGACGTTGTAGGAACTATGGGCCCTATGGCTAATGCTAAAGATATCTTCTTTTGAGGTTGTGAGAGCAGACATTGTGTCTCTGGCAGATCCTGTTTTCCTCGATACTTCTCTTGAGCTATAAACAGGCTAATGACCCTTACTCATAAAAAATTGACCTTTACGTATACAATTCTGTTTGCTTCTTGGTAAAAGGTTTTTCTCAAGGCTATGCTGGAAACATTGTATATCTTACTTTTGCTTAAATGTTGGAAAAATCTATGTTATTCATCTACTAAGGCAAATGCCACTTTTCTTGTTCCCTGTACCTTCACATATAAATAGAGTTGAGAACCCAGACTGAGCAGAGATGCCGGCCTGGTGATCAGAAAGAATCTTAGGGCTCTCTTATCACTCTCTCACCAACACTGTCCATCTTTCAGGGACCCCTGGACTGGCTGGAGCTGGACTCCAGCAACAATAGAACAAAACAATGAAAGCAAAAACTCGTTCTTTGAAAAGTTAAAAAAAAAATTGATAAACCGTTAGACAGACTCAACAACAACAACAACAAAATAAGAGACAGGACTCAAAGAAATGAAATCAAAAGTGAATAAGGATAAATAACAACTGACACCACAGAAATACAAAGAATTGGAATATTATAAAAATTATATACCAATAAATTGGACAAACTAGAATAAATGGATAAATCCCTAGAAACATATGACATAACACTCAATCAAGAAGAAATAGAAAATTTGAACACACCAATTATTAGCAATGAAATTGAATCAGTACTCAAAAAATTTTTTTTCAACAAATAAACATCTAGAACCAGATAGCTTCACTGGTGAATTCTACTGAACATTTACAGAAGAGTTAATACCTATCCTTCTCAAACTATTCCAAAAAATAGAAGAGGAAAGAAAGGTTCCAAATTCATTCCACAAGATCAGCATTACCCTGATACCAAATCCACATAAAGACATTACAAAAAAGAAAATACAGTATCTCTGATGTACATACAGTCAAAAATGCTCAATAAAGTATTAGCAAACCAAGCCTATAATACATTAAAAATATTCATGATCAAGTTTCCTGTAAGATTAGGCACAAAACAAGGATGTTCATTCTCACCCCTTTTATTTAACATAGTTCTGGAAGTCCTATGCAATTAGCCACAGAAATCAGATAACAGAAATAAGTAAAAGGCACCTAAATTGGTAAGGAAGAAGTCAAACTTCCACTATTAGCAGATGACATGACACTGTAGATAAACATCTCTAACAACTCCATATAAAAACTACTAGAACTGGGGGGCGCCTGGGTGGCTTAGTCGGTTAAGCGTCCGACTTTCGCTTAGGTCATGATCTTGCCGTTCGTGGGTTCGAGCCCCGCGTTGGGCTCTGTGCTGACTGCCAGCTCAGAGCCTGTATCCTATTTCAGAGTCTGTATCTCCCTCTCTCTCTCTGACCCTCCCCTGCTCACGCTGTCTCTCTCTCTCTCTCTCTCTCTCTCTCTCTCCTAGAAATAAATAAAAATATTAAAAAAAGAAAGAAAGAAAGAAAAACCTACTAGAACTGGGGGCGCCTGGGTTGCTCAATCGGTTTAGCATCCGACTTCATCTCAGGTCATGATCTCACTATTCGTGAGTTTGAGCCCCGCATCAGGCTCTGTGCTGACAGCTCAGACCTGGAGCCTGCTTTGCATTCTGTGTATGCCTCTCCCCCACTCACACTCTCTCTCTCTCTCTCAAAAATAAATGAACATTAAAAATTTTTTAAAAAACTACTAAAACTGATAAATTAATTCAGTAAATTCATGGGGTATAAAATCAACATACAGAAATCTGTTGCATTCTGTACAGTAATAATAAAGTAGCAGAAGGGGAAATTAAGAAAATAATCCTAATATATAATTTCAACAAAAATAATAAAATATGTAGGAATAAATTTAACCTAGGAGGTGAAATATCTGTACTCCAAAAACCATAAAACATCGATAAAAGAAATTGAAGACAACACAAACAAATGGAAAGCTATTCTATGATCGTGGATTGGAAGAACAAATATTGTTAAAATTTTCATACTACTTAAAGGTATCTACAGATTTAATGCAATCTCTTATCAAAATACCAACATTTTTCACAGAAATGGAACAAGTATACCTAAAATTTGTATGAAACCACAAAAGGCCCTGAATAATCAAAACAATCTTGAAAAGTATAACAAAGCTAGAGATATCACAGTACCAGATTTCAAGATACACTACAAAGCTATAGTAACCAAAACAGTATAGTAATGGCAAAAAAATAGATACATTGGTCAATAGAATAGAATAGAGTCCAGAAATAAACCCACACTTTTATGGTCAACTAATCTAAGACAAAAGAAGTAAGAATATCCAATGGGAAAAAGAAAATCTCTTCAACAAATGGTGTTTGAGAAACTGAATAACTACATGCAAAAGAATGAAATTGGACCACTTTCTTACACCATATACAAACATAAAATCAAAATGGATTAAAACCCTAAATGTGAGTCTTGAAACCATAAAACTAGAAGAAAATATAGGCAGTAATTTATTTTACATTTGCCACAGAAACATTTTTCAAGATATTCCTCCTCTGGCAAGAGAAACAAAGGAAAAATTAAACTAATGAGACTACACCAAAATAAAGTTTCTACACTTCTGCACAGAGAAGTAAATTATTAACAAAACAAAGAAACCTATTGAATGGGAGAAGATATTTGCAAGTGATATATCCAATAAGGGGTTAATATCCAAAATATTGAAAGAACTTATATAACTCAACATCAGAAAAACAAATAATCTGATTAGATTTTTTTCAAAGAAGATATACAGATGGCCAACAGACACATGAAAAGATTCTCAACATCATTAATCATCAGGGAAATGCAACTCAAAACCACAATGAGATATGACCTCACACCTGTCAGAATGCTTAAAATAGAAAGAGAAGAAATAACAAATGATGGCAAAGATGTGGACAAATAGGAACTCTCATGCACTACTGATGAGAAGGGAAATTGGTGTAGCCATTGTGAAAAACAGAATGAAGTTTCCTCAAAAAATTAAAAATAGAATTGCCATAAGATCTAATTTTTTAAATTTATTTTTTAAGTTTATTTTTCTTTCATAGTTTATTGTCAAGTAGGTTTCCATATAACACCCTGTGCTCATCCCCAAAAGTGCCCTCCTCCATGTCCATCACCCCCCTTCCCCTCTCTCCCACCCCCATCAGCCCTCAGTTTGTTCTCAGTATTCAAGAGCCTCTCATGGTTTGCCTCCCTCCCTCTACCCAACTATTTTTTCCCCTTCTTCTCCCTCATGGTCCTCTATTAAGTTTCTTCTGATCCACTTATAAGTGAAAACTTATGGTATCTGTCCTTCTCTGTCTGACTTATTTCGCTCAGCATAACACCCTCAAGTTCCATCCACGTTGCTACAAATGGCCAGATTTCATTCTTTCTCATTACCATGTAGTATTCCATTATATAGATAAACCACATCTTCTTTCTTTTGTTTGTTTTTTATTTTTATTTATTTATTTATTTTTACAAATAGTTTATTGTCAAATTGGTTTCCATATAACACCCAGTGCTCATCCCTAGAAGTGCCCTACTCCATGCCCATCTCCCCCCTGCTCCCCACATCCATCAGTCCTCAGTTTGTTTCTCAGCATTCAAGAGTATCTCATGGTTTGCCTCTCTCCATTTCCCTCACCATTTCCCCTCTTCTTCTCCCCCATGGTCCTCAGTTAAGTTTTTCCTAATCCTCCCATACGTGCAAACATGTGATATTTGTCCTTCTCTGCCTGACTTATTTCACTAAGCATAACACCCTCAAGGTCCATCCATGTTGCTACACGTGGCCAGATTTCAATGTTTCTCATTGCCATGTAGTATTCCATGGTATAGATAAACCACATCTTCTTGATCCATTTGTCCATTGATGGATCCATTCATCAGCTGATGGATGCTTAGGCTCTTTCCATGATTTGGCTATTGTGGAAAGTGCTGCTATGAACATCGGGGGTACATGTGCCCCTATGCATCAGCACTACTGTATCCCTTGGGTAAATTCCTAGCAGTGCTATTGCTGGGTCATAGGGGAGTACTATTGTTAATTTTTTGAGGACCTCCACACTGTTTTCCAGAGGGGCTGCACCAGTTTACATTCCCATCAACAGGCCATAAGATCTAATTGAAAAAGATGTATGCACCCCTATGTTTATTACAGCATTATTTACAGTAGCCAAGATATGAAAGCAACCCAAATGTCTACTGACAAGTGAATGAATAATGAATTGTGATATATATACAATGGATTACTCATCTGTAAAAAGAATAACATCTTGTCATCTGTAAAAACATGGATGGACCTAGAGGATATAATGCTAAGTGAAATACCTCAGTAAGAGAAAAACATATGATTTCACTCATATGTGGAATTTAAGAAGCAAGAGAAACAAAGGGGAAAAAAAGACAAACCAAAAAGACAGACTCTTAAGTATAGAGAACAAACAGATGGTTACCAAAGGGGAGGTAGGCGGGGGGATGGGTGAAATCGGTGAAGGGTATTAAGAATAACATTTCTTGATGAGCACTGAGTAATATATGGAATTGTTTTATCAGTATATCATACACTTGAAATTAATATAACACTGTATGTTAACTACATTGGAATTAAATAAAAAAGAAATCTACAATTATTATCCTAACCTTCCACCTTAAAACATTGACAAAAGATGAGCAACATAAACCTAAAGCAAGAATAAGGAAGGAAATAATAATGTCAGAATAAAAATTAATAAAGTATAAAATAGAAAACAATAGAGAAAATCAATAAAGCCAAAGCTGTTTCTTTAGAAAAATCAACAAAATTAACAAAATTTTGGCTAGACTGACCAAGAAAAAAAGTCAAATTACTAGAATCAGAAATGAGAGGATATACAGAAGACCTTACAGAAATAAAAAAGATTAAGAAGTAATAATATGAACACAAACAACTAAGAAAACTTAGATTATGTATTAGTTTCCTAGGACTACTGTAACAAGGTATTACAAACTGGGTGGCTTAAAACAATAAAATTTACTCTTTGGAGAATAGAAGCCTGAAATTGAGGTGTCAGCAGGGCCATGCTTTCCTAAAGCTCTAGGGGGTGGATCCTTACTTGCTTCTTTCTAGCTTCTTGTTGCCTGCAACCTTTGATGCCTCTTGGTTTATAGACGTGTCACTAATGTCCCCTTCTGGCATCACATAAGATTCTCCCTGTGTGTTTGTGTCCACATTTTCTTCCTTTTATAAGGACATCAGTAATTGACTTCGCACTCATCCAAATCCAGTACTATCTCATCTTAATTGATTCCATCTGCAAAACCCTATTTCCAAATAAGGTCATCTTCACAGGTTCCAGAAGTTAGGACTTCAGCATATCTTTTTTGAGGATGCAATTCCACCCATAAAATATTAGATGGAAATTTTCTAGCAAAACATAAACTACTGAAACTGACTCAAAAAGAGATAGATAATCTGAATAGGCTTATAGCAAGTGAAAAGATTGAATTACTAATAAAAAATATTACCTACTAAGAAAATCCCAGGCTGAGATGGATTTAATGCTGAATTTTACCAAACAATTAAAGAATGTCAGTTATTCTAAAGCTCTTCTAAGAAATAGAAGGGGGGAACAATTCTCAACTCATTTTATGAAGCCAGATTGTCCTGATTCTAAATCCTGACAAAGATATCAAAGAAAAAGAAACTACAGCCCAACATCTCTTATGAAAATGGATACAAAATAGAACCAAACCTAATCCAGAAGCACAAAAAATAATAATATACCATAACCAAGTTGGATTTACCCCAGGTATACAAGGTTAGGTTAACATCCCAAAATAAATTAATATAATGCACCAGATCAAAAGAATAAGAAACTAGAAACAGAAAAGCATTTGTCCAAATCCAACTTTCTCAACAAACAGGAATTTTGAAAATAGGAGTATTCTCAATATAAAAAAGAGTATCTATGAAAATACCACAGCTAACATCATACTTAATGGTGAAAGTCTAGATCCTTTTTCTCTAAGATCAAGAATGAGACAAAGATGTTTGCTCTCACTACCTTTATTCAAAATTTACTATCCAAGGAGATTAGACAAGCATAAGAAGTAAAAGGCAAACCATGAGAGACTCTTAAATTCTGAGAACAAACTGAGGGCTAATGGGGGTGGGGGCAATGGGAATGGGAGTGATGGGCACGGAATCTTTAATGATGAGAACAAACTGAGGACTGATGGCTGTGGGAGGGGAGGGGCGAGATGGACATGGAGGAGGGCACTTGTTGGGATGAGCACTGGGTGTTAAATGGAAACCAACTTGACAATAAGCTATTTAAGAAAAAAAAAGGCAACCAGATTGAAAAAGAATAAACAAACTATCTCTATTCCCAGAAGACATGATCTTATACATAGAAAATCCTAAGGAATCCATTAAAAAATAATTAGAACAATAAATATGTTCAACAAAGTTGCAAGATACAAGATCAATATACAAAAATCAGTTGTATTTCTACTGCATCTGTAACAAACATTCCAAAAATTAAATTAAAGAAACGACACCAAAAAGAATAGAATACTTAGGAATAAATTTTTTTTACAATTTTATTAATTTTATTATTATTTTTTTTCTTTTAATATCTTCTTTTTTTTTTTACAAATAGTTTATTGTCAAATTAGTTTCCACATAACACTCAGTGCTCATCCTCACAAGTGTCCTCCTCCATGCCTATCCCCCCTCTTAGGAATAAATTTAACAAAAGAAGTGCAGAACATATTTTGAAAACTACAAAACATTTTTAAAAATCTACCTTTTATTGAGGCAGAAATGACATACGGTATTACATTAGTCTCAAATGTACAACACATGATTCATAATATGCTTACTTTGATAATTATTTCTCATTTTTGTTTTATTTTTAGATTCCACCTATAAGTGAAATTATGTAGTATTTATTGTTCTCTGTCTGATCTACTTCACTTAGCAAAATCCACTCAAGGTCTGTCCTTGTTGTTGCACATGGCAAGATTTCATTCAATCTTATGACTGAGTAGTATTCCATGATACAGAGAGTCTTTAGGATTGGTAGAGTCTTTAGGATTTTTTATATATAGTATCATTTCATCTGCAAATAGTGACAGTTTTACTTCTGCCTTTCCAATTTAATGTCTTTTATTTCTATTTCTTGCCAAATTGCTGTGGCTCTGACTTCTAATATTATGTTGAATAAAAGTGGTACAAATTGGCATTCTTGTCTTGTTCCTAATCGTAGAGGAAAAGCTTTTGGATTTTCATCATTTAGTATTATGTTACCTGTAGCTTTGTCATACATGGCCTTTATTACGTTGAGTCACATTTCCTCTATTCTCACTTTGTTCAGAGTTTTTTTTTTTTTAAATCATAAATGGATACTAAATTGTGTAAAATGCTTTTTCTTCATCTACTGAGATGATTATATTATTTTTATCTTTCATTTTGTTGATGTGGTGTATCATGTTGCTTGATCTACAGATATTAAATCATTCTTGCAGATCTGGAATAAATCCCACTTGATTATGGTATTTGATACACTTTTAAGGCACTCTTTTTTAAAAATATTTTTTAATTTATTTCTAGGAGAGAGAGAGAGACAGCATGAGCAGGGGAAGGTCAGAGAGAGAGAGGGAGACACAGATCTTCAGTGCCGAGCCCGTGCTCCCCCGAGCCAGTCAGCACAGAGCCCTACTGGGGCTCGGCAACCCACGAACCGCGAGATCATGACCTAAGCGAAAGTTGGACGCTTAACCGACTAAGCCACCCAGGCGCCCCTTTTGAGGCACTCTTTAATTTAGTTTGCTAATATTTTGTTGAGAAGTTTTGCATCTATGTTCATCAGAGATATATTGGCCTATAATTTTATTTTCTTTCTTTGTCTTTTTCTTTCTTTCTTTCTTTTTTTAATGTGGTGTCCTTGTCTGATTTGGGTATCAGGGTAATTCTAGCCCCATAAGATGAGTTTTGAAGTGTTTTTAGAAGAACATGAAAAATATAGGTATTAAATCTCCTTTGAATCTTTGTTAGAATTCACCATTAAAGCCATCTGGTCCTGGAATTTTGTTTCTTGGGAAGTTTTTTGTTACTGATCCAATGTTCTTACTAGTAATTGGTTTATTAAAATTTTTTATTTCTTCATGATTCAGTCTTAGAAGATTGCATGTTTCTAGGAATTTATTCATTTCTTCTAGATTTTCTAATTTGTTGGCATACAATTGTTCATTGTATTCTCTTATGATCCTTTGTATGTCTGTTATCAGTGATAACTTCTCTTTCATTTCTGATTTTATTTATTTGAGCCCTCTCTTTTTTCTTGATGAGTCTAGCTAAATCAATGTCTATTTTGTTTATTCCTTTTCAAGGAATCAACCTTGGTCTCATCAATCTTTTATATTATCTTTTTACTCTCTATTTCATTTATTTTTACTCTGACTTTTATTATTTCCTTCCTTCTACTAACTTTAGGCTCTTTTTGTTCTTGTCTTAGTTTCTTTTGGTGTAAAGTTAAATGGTTTATTTCATATAGCTCTTATTTCATGAGGTAGGCTGCAGTTCACTTATTTTTTAAGTTTATTTATTTATTTTGAGAGAGAGAGAGAGAGAGCAGGGGAAGGCCAGAGAGAGAGGGAGAGAGAGAGAATTCCAAGCAGGCACTGCACAGCCCAGTGCAGGAGTTGAACTCATGAACCATGAGATCATGACCTGAGCTGGAGTCAGACACTTAACCTACTGTGCCACCCAGACGCCCCTTGAGGTAGACCTGTATTTCTACAAACTTCCTTCTTAAAACTGCTTTTGCTATATCCCATAAATTCTGGTGTGTCATATTTCTGCTTCCATTTGTCTCCAGGCATTTTTTTTTATATCTTCTATGACCCAGAAGTTGTTCACTAATGTAATGTTAAATCTCCATTTTTTTTTTCTAATTTTGTTCTTGTAATTATTTTCTAGTTTCATTCTATTGTGGTCAGAAAAGAGGCCGGATATGATTTCAGTTTTCTCAAATTTACTAAGACTTTTTGCGAACTAACATGTGATCTATCCTGGAGAATGTTCCATGTACACTTGAAAATGTGTATTCTGCTGCTTTTTGAATGGAATGTTCTATATGTATCTATTAAGGTGATCTGGTCTAATGTTTCTTTTAAAGTTGATGTCTTCTTGTTGATTTTCTGTCTAGATGTAAGTGGAATGTTTAAAAAAAAAACCCTAATATTATTGTATTGGTGTCAATTTCTCCATTTAGGTCTGTCAATATTTTCTCTATGTATTTTGGTTCTCCTATGTTGGGTGCATATATATTTATAAATGTTATATCATCTTGCTGGCCGAACCCCTTTTTCATTATGTAGTGTACCTCTTTGTCTTTTATTACAATCTTTGTATTGAATTCTATTCATTCTGATATGTGTATAGCTACAACAGGTTTCTTTGAATTTTCATTTGCATAGAATATCTTTTTATTGCTGTCTTTACTTCTGACGTGAATCCTTTGTAGGCAATATATAGATTCACTTTTTTTAATCCACTCAAACACTCTGTCTTTTAAATGTAGAATTTGGCTCTTGGTGAGAGGAGGGGCCAACATGATGGAGAAGTAGGGGGATCCATACTTCCCAAGTCTCTCAAACAAAGAAAGGTTGAAGCCAAAGGACTTTGAACCGCAAGAGTCTGGGAGGAAAAGAGACCGAGTCTAAAGGAAAGAAACTGGAACAACCTAACAGCCCATAGGTGCATGACTGCAAACTAGGGGAGATACAATGGGCTTTGTGGGCACAGAGGGGAGGGATCCCCTTCTGTGGAGAGACAAAGGGATGAGAAAGACTGGCTGAGGAAATATAAGACTACGTCTGGACAAGAGAAAAACCTTAGACCAGGACAGAGAGAGATCCCATCTCTAACTGCAGGGCTTTTGGAGAGGGATCTCATCTCTAACTGCAGGGCTTTCTGCAACTAGGGTCCGCTGCCATGTTCACACACCGGGGGAGTAGGGGAGCCACCTCCAGGTTCGGTGGTTGGTCAGAGGCGCAGTATGCAGCAGAAGAAACCAGTCCCCTCCCCTTGAAATGCTTCAGCACAGGACAAAACCAGCCAGGAAAACATATCGAGAGGCATAGGGAAGCACTTCCCCAGTGCTAGGGTGCATGGAGCAGGAGATTAAATTCCAGCCAAGTGGTGGGACATGGGAGTCAGCAGACTGAGAAAGACTGCCCAGTCTGCACCTGTGGCACAGTGAAGACAGCTTAACGGAGTCAATTGGTCCATGAAAAAGAGACTGGGGGGTCGTCATTTTTCTCCCCATCACCACCAACATGGGGCCTCAGGGATCAGTCCAAAGGGCCCACAGTGGAGGCAGAACTAGCCTACACCAAACCATGCCCCTCTTCATCTGGGATTTGTATTATCTACTACAGCAGGACAGACGCTGAGGAACCAGACAATCTCCTCCTCCAGATCAGTACAGTGCCATTGCTTGGATTAATTCTAGGACAATTCCTGTTATTTAAATATATTCTTCCTTTTCTCCTTCTTATCTCTTTCCTCCTCTAGGCTAGTTAATCTGGTTATTGGTTTTCTTAAACAGACATATCTAATCCATTCTCTTGATACATGCTCTACACCTCCTTCTTTACTTTCCTTTCTCCCTCTCCATGGAATAATCAAGACATATACTTTCTCTCTCTGAGCAACTTTATCTTCATTTATTTTTCCTTGCCTTCTTCCTTATTTTCCTTTCTCTCTCTGTGGATTAAGCCTTTTAGTCTCTCTGCCTAGTTAATGTTTATTTTCTCTTTTTCCCCACTCCTGTCATTTCTCTCTTTGTATGTGCTCTCCCATCAGCACCACTTCCACCCTGTTCTTTACTTGTAGCTGGTGTTGCTGGTTTTGCTTTTTTGTTTTTGTTTCTTTGTTTTATTTGTTTGTGTGTTTGTGTGTTTTTGTTTCCTGTTTGTTTGTTTTTCTTTTCAGGTCTACTTCAAAGAAGAAAAAGAAGCATACCTTGTGGAGGGTCCAAAACATTACTACAAGTAGGGAAATAAAATAACCAAAGTCACAAGAGAGAGCAAGAAACACTCTCCAAAAAATACCTCCTGAATGGCCTGGCCCTGAAAGGTGCATGATCCCCCTTTAATATAGCAGTGTTCACAGAGGCAGAGAACATAACAAGCTTTTAAAACTCAAAAGGGACAAAAAACTATGAAAAATGATGAAACAGAAGAATTCTCCTTAAAAAGTTCCAGGAAGAAGTGACAGCTAAAGAATTGATCAAACCATATATAAGCAACATAACCGAGCAAGAATTTAGAATAATAGTCATAAAATTAATCTATGGGCTTGAAAAAATCATAGAATACAGCAGAGACTCTATTCCTGCAGAGATCCAGGATCTTAAAAAAAAAAAGCCAGAATGAATTTAAAAATTCTATAATTGAGGTGCAAAATAAAATGAACATGGCCACAGCATGGACTGAAGAGGCAGAGAGGAGAATAGGTGAATTAGAAGATAAAATGATGGAAAAACAGGAAGCTGAGAAAAAGAGAGATAAAAATATCCAGTGTATGAAGGGAGACTTAGAGAAATAAATGATACAATCAAACAGAACAATATCCATACCATAGGAATTCCAGAAGAAGAAGAAGAAGAGAGAGAAAGGGGCTGAAGGGGTACTTGAACAAATCATAGCTGAGAACTTCCCCAATCTGGGGGAGGAAACGGACATTGAAATCCAAGAGGTACAGAGAGCTCCTCTCAGACGTAACCTGAATCGATCTTCTGCATGACATATCATAGTGAAACTGGCAAAATACAGGTATAGAGAAAATTCTGAAAGCAGCTAGGGATAAATGGGCCTTAGCATACAAAGGCAGAAACATAAGGGCAGTAGCAGACCTATCTACTGAAACTTGGCAAACCAGAAAGGAATGGCAGGAAATCTTCAATGTGATGAACAGAAAAAATATGCAACCAAGAATCATTTATCCAGCAAGCCTGTCATTCAGAATAGAAGAAGAGATAAAGTTTTCCCAAATAAACAAAAACTGAAGGAATTCATCACCACTAAATCAACGCTACAAGAAATTCTAAGGGGATGTTGCAAGGAACACAAAGTACCAGAGACATCACTAAAAGCATGAAACCTACAGAGAACACAATGATTCTAAACCCATCTTTTTCAATAATAACACTGAATGAATGCTTCAATCAAAAGATATAGGGTATAAGAATGGATAAAAAAAAAAAAGACCCATCTATTGGCTATCTACAAGTGACTCATTTTAGACCTGAGGACAGGAAGTGTGTGGATGGAGAATTGTCTATTATGCTACTGGAAGTCAAAAGATGAAGGAAATTGAAGAAGACACAAAGAAATGGAAAAACATTCCATGCTCATGGATTGGAAGAATAAATATTGTTAAAATGTCAATACTACCCAAAGCAATCTACACATTCAATGGAATCCCAGTGAAAATTGTACCAGCATTCTTCTCAAAGCTAAAAGAAACTATCCTAAAATGTGTATGGAACCTCAAAAGACCCAAATAGCCAAAGTAACAATGAAGAAGAAAACCAAAACAGGAGGCATCACTATCCCAGACTTTAGCCTCCACTTCAAATCTGTAATCATCAAGACGTATGGTATTGGGACAAAAACAAACACATAGACGAATGGAATAGAATAGAGATCCCAGAATTGGACCCACAAATGTATGGACAATTAATCTTTGACAAAGTAGGAAAGAATATCCAATGAAAAAAGACAGTCTCTTTAACCAATGGTGCTGGGAGAACTGGACATCAACATGCAGAAGAATGAAGCTAGACTACTTTCTTACATCATACACAAAAATAAACTCAAAATGGATGAAGGACCTGAATGTGAGACAGGAAACCATCAAAACCATAGAGGAGAAAGCGGGATGTTAGCCACAGCAGTTTCTTACTCTACACATCTCCAAAGGCAAGAGAATTAAAAGCAAAAATGAACTATTGGGACCTCGTCAAGATAAAAAGCTTCCGCACTGCAAAAGAAGCATTCAACAAAAGTAAAAGGAAACTGACAGAATGGGAAAAGATATTGGCAATGACATATCAGATAAAGGGTTAGTATCCAAAATCTATAAGGAACTCACCAAATTCCACACCCGAAAAACAAACAATCCAGTGAAGAAATGGGCAGAAGAGATGAACAGACACTTCTCCAAAGAAGACATCCAGATGGCCAACAGACACATGAAACGATGCTCAACATCCCTCCTCATCAGGGAAATACAAATCAAAACCAGACTGAGATACCACCTCATGCCAGTCAGAGTGGCTCAAATGAACAAATCAGAGAACTCTAGATGCTGGCGAGGATGTGGAGAAACGGGCACCCTCCTACACTGTTGGTGGGAATGGAAACTGGTGCACCCCACTGGAAAACAGTATGGAGGTTCCTCAGGAAATTAACAATAGAACTCCCCTATGACCCAGCAATAGCGCTGCTAGGAATTTACCCAAGGGATGCAGGAGTGCTGATGCATAGGAGCACATGTATCCCAATGTTCATAGCAGCACTCTCAACAATAGCCAAAACATGGAAAGAGCCTAAGTGTCCATCAACGGACAAATGGATCAAGAAGATGTGGTTTATCTATACGATGGAATACTACATGGCAATGAGAAAGAATGAAACCTGGCCATGTGTAGCAACATGGATGGACCTTGAGGGTGTTATGCTGAGCGAAATAAGTCAGGCAGAGAAGGACAAATATCATATGTGTGCACGTATAGGAGGATTAGGAGGAACTTAACAGAGGACCAAGGGGGATAAGAAGGGGGGAAATAGTGGGGGAGAGGAAGAGAGGCAAACCATGAGAGACTCTTGATGCTGAGAACAAACTGAGGACTGATGGGTGTGGGGGGAGAAGGGGGGAGATGAGCATGGAAGAGGGCACTTGTGGGGATGAGCACTGGGTGTTATATGGAAACCCACTTGACAATGAACTATTTGGAAAAAAAATAATTTAAGATATCACTCTGACAGTTCTGTACACAAAAACTGACTTATAAATTAGAATGATTATTAAAAAATAAAAATAAGAGGCGCCTGGTGGCTCAGTTGGTTGAGCATCCGACTTCGGCTCAAGTCATGATCTCATGGTTTGTGGGTTCGAGCCCCACATCAGGCTCTGTGCTGACAGCTAGCTCAGAGCCTGGAGCCTGCTTCAGATTCTGTGTCTCCCTCTCTCTGACCCTCCCCTGCTCACGCTGTCTCTCTCTCTCTCAGAAATAAACATTTAAAAAATAATAATAATAATAAATAAATAAATAAATAAATAAATAAATAAATAAATAAATAAAGCAATGATAATCAAGGCCGTATGGCACTGGTGCAGGGGTAGACCTATATATCAATGGAATAGAATCTAGAATCCAAAAGTAAACCCATATATTTATGATCTACTGATTTTTCACTAGAGTTCCAAAGACATCCTATGGGGGAAAAGTGGTCTTTTCAAAAAATGGTGCTGGGACAACTGGATAGCTATATGAAAAATAATGGTTTTGGATCTTTGCCTCACACCATATTTTAAAAATTAATTCAAAATAGATCAAAGATGTAAACGTAACAAATAAAACTACAAGAAGAAAACAGGAATAAATCTTAATGAACTTGGATTGGTAAAAGATTCCTAGGTATAACACCAAAACATAAGCAACAAAAGGAAAAAAATATAAAAATAAACTTTATCCAAATTTAAACTTTTGTGCTTCAGAGGATATAAATAAAGTGAAAATATAGCCAAAAGAATAGGAGAAAATATTTGTAGATTATATATATGATAAGGGACCTGTATCAGGAATATATAAAGAACTCCTACAATGCTATAATAAAAAGACAAAATATTTAACTAAAAATGGACAAAAGATCTGAATAGACATTTCTCCAAGGACGATATACAAATGTCCAAAAAACATATGAAAGGATGTTCAGCATCCTTAGTCATCAAGAAATATTTTTTAAAAAGACACACAATGAATTACCACTTCATTTCCACTAAGATGACTAGAAAAAAAAGTCAGATAAAATCTACTGTACACTGAAAACTATAGAAAACTTATGAAAGAAATTGAAGAAGACACAAAGAAGTAGAAAAAGATTCCGTGTTCATGGATTGGAAGAATAAATATTGTTAAAATGCTGATACTACCAAAAGTAATCTACACATTCTATCCTTATCAAAACAACATCAGTATTCTTCATAAAACTAGAACAAACCATCCTAAAATTTGTTTTGAATGAGAAAAGTCCCTGAATAGCCAAAGTAATATTGAAAAAAAAATCCAAAGCTGGAAGCATTACAATTCTGGAATTTAAGCTGTGTTAAAAAGCTGTAATCATCAAGAGAGTATGGTATTGGCACAAAAACATACACATAGATCAATGCAATACAATACAGAACCCAAAAATGTACCCACAAATATATGGCAAACTAATCTTTGACAAAACGAAAGAATTTCCAATGGAAAAAAAGACAGTCTCTTCAGCAAATGTTCCTGAGAGAACTGGACAGCAACATGCAGAAGAATGAAACTGGACCACTTCTTACTCTATACACAAAAATAAACTCAAAATGAATGAAACACCTTAATGTGAGACAGGAAACTATCAAAATCCTACAGGAGTAGGGCACCTGGGTGGCTTAGCCAGTTAAGCCTCTGACTTTGACTAAGGTCATGATCTCACGGTTTGTGAAGCTCTGTTTCTCTCCCCTTCAAAAATAAATAAGTATTTAAAAAAAATTTAAATTCTACAAGAGAAAACAAGTGGCAACTTCTTTGACCTACGCCACAGCAATTTCTTATTTGACATGTCTCTGGAGGCAAGGGAAATAAAAGCAAAAATGAACTATTGGGACCTCATCAAGAGAGAAAGCTTCTGCGCAGCAAAGGAAACAATTAACAAAACTAAAAGGCAACCTATGGAATGGAAGAAGATATTTGCTGATGACATATCGAATAAAGGGATATTATACAAAATCTATTAACCAAATCTATGAGTTTACCAAATTCAACACCCAAAAAACAATTAATCCAGTGAAGAAATGGGTAGTAGACATGAATAGGCACTTCTCCAAAGAAGACATACAGATGGTGAACAGACACATTGAAAAGATGTTCAACATCACTCATCACCAGGGAAATACAAATCAAAACCGCAATGGAATACCATCTCACACCGGTCAGAATGGCTAAAATTAACAACACAGGAAACAACAGATGTTGGCAAGCATGTGGAGAAAAGGAAACCCTTTTACACTGTTGATGGAAGTGCATACTGGTGCAGTCATTCTGGAAATAAGTATGGAGGTTCCTCAAAAAATTAAAAATAGAATCACTGTACAACCCAGCAACTGCACTATTAGGTATTTATCCAAATGATATGAAAATGCTGATTCGAAGGAGCACATGCACCCCAATGTTTATAGCAGCACTGTCAACAATATCCAAATTATGGAAAGAGCCCAAATGTCCATCAACTGATGAATGGATAAAGAAAATGTGATGTATATACATATCATATATATCATATATCATACATATCATATATACATAAAGAAAATGTGTATATATACATATACATATATACAATGGAATACTATTTGACAATCAAAAAGAATGTAATCTTGCCATTTGCAACAACGTGGATGGAACTAGAGTGTATTATGCTAAGCAAAATAGGCAGAAAAAGAAAAATATCATATGATTTCATTTATATGTGGAATTTAATAAGCACAACAGATGAACATAGGGGAAGGGAAGGAAAAAATAAAATAAAAACAGAGAGGGAGGCAAACTATAACAGATTCTTAAATACAGAGAACAAACTGAAGGTTTCTGGAGGAAGATGGGTGCGGGGGTACATTAAATGGGTGATGGGCATTAAAGGAAGGCACTTGTTGGCATGAGCACTGGGTGTTATATCTAAGTGATGAATCACTGGGTTCTACTCCTGGAACTGATATTACACTGTATGTTAACTAACTTGAATTTAAATCAATAAATTTTAAAAATAAAATAAAACAGATTAGAAAATTTTTTAAAACCTAGTGTAGGTGAAGATGTGAAGAACTTGGAACCCTCATGCACTGCTGGTAGAGATGTAAAATTATTCAGTCACTTTGGAAGTCAGTCTGGTAGTTCTTCAAATGATTAAATAGAGTTACCAAATATCCCCACACAAAAATTTGTACATGAATGTTAGAGTTGTATTACTGATAAAGGTCAAGATGTAAAAACTCCAAATGCTCATTAAATTGTAAGTGAATAAGCAAAATGTGATATAACCACTCAATAGAATATTATTCAACCATAAAAAGGATGAAGTACATGTTACAGCATGGATGAATATCAAAACCACTGTGCTGTGTGAAAGAAGCTACTTACAAAAGACCATATGTATGATTCATTCATATGAAAGTTCAAATTTGGAAAATCTGTAGACACAAGAAATGTATTAGTTGTTCTTTAAACCTCATGGTGTGAGGGAGATGGAGAGACAAGATGGTTATAAAGTGTGCAAAGTTTCTTTTTGAGGTGACAAAAATGTCCTAAAATTTACTGTGATGATGGCTGTACACATCTGTGAATTTACTAAAAACTATTGATTTGTATACTTTAAATGGGTAAATTGTATACAATGTGAATTATATCTCAATAAGGCTAAAATAATAACTCTTTAGTTGCTCACAAATGCCTACACAGGTTAAGTCTAAAGACATGTAAAACAGACTGGCCTCTGAGATCTCCAGAATCTGCCTCCTGCCTTCTTTCTCAGGTTCTGCCTGTGCTAGTCATGGCACTATTCTTTGGAATTTAACCTTTGTCCATGCTGATATCCTTGCATTTCCTTAATTATGAAGAACTTTCCAAAAATTCTATGTCTTTGCAAAAGCTACGCCCTTCTCTCGGAATGCCATTTCCTCATCTTCCTTTGACAATTTCAAGTATCAGCTCAGATGTCTGCACCTCCATGAAACCTTTATAGGACTATCTCTTATGTAAAATTCTATAGCATCCTCTACTCTTATTTTGTACTTACCACACTATACCTTAGTGTTTTTCCCACTATACAAGTAACTTGAAGGTAGAGACATCATTTCTTAATCTCTGTATCTCCAGCTCCTAGCACAGTACCTGTCTTATAAGAATTTTCAATAAATATGTGTTAAATGAATAAATCAACTCGGTCATATCCCATCTCATTATATGTTATCAGAGACCTTGCTCCATTGGTTACCTTACCCTCTTAGATCCCATACACATCATTTATTCTTCCTTTCCATTGAATCTTTCCTTTAACCTACTGACTTTTCTTACCACTCTTTTTAAATGAGTCTTTGGAGCACCCATAGGCATTCTCTCATCACCCACTGCTTTCAGAATTCTGCAAGGCTACCAGAACTCTATGGAAACTGCTCTTTTGAAAGTTTTCCTGCAGCAAAATTCAAAGGCCCTTCCTCAGAAACTTGTTCTTTGTTAGTCTATCCTGAATCTAATTTAACAAACCCCCTCCTTACACACACACTTTCCCAATTCTTCCCTTTCTAGTCTTCCATAATAGAACCCTATCCAGATTCTCCTGCCTCTTTGCCTTCTTCACGGTCATCTCTTTGGTCTCTCCTCAGATTGGTGATGATACCCCATGTATGATCTTGGCCCGCTACATCATAATCACCACACTCCAGAAAATTTTCTGTCTTATGGTTGTATTTCTTCCCCCACTTTCCTCTCAGCTTTATTTCTCTGATTCCAGATTTCCCATAGACACTCCATGTAGATACTCATTTCCTCCTCACCCACTGAACATTTCAGAACCAGATTTGTAAGCTCCCCCTGCCAATAAGCATTCTCAGCCAACTTTCTTTCCTCTTTAAAAGAGGATTTAAAATGTTACTGTCATCTTTGACTTCTCTATTGCCTTTAGTCTCTAATGCCAATTGATATCTATATATAAGCATTTTTTCCTTAAATAGTTTATTGTCAAGTTGGTTTCCATATAACACCCACTACTCATCCCCACAAGTGCCCTACTCCATGCCCATCACCCTTCTTCCCCTCTTCCCCACCCCCATCAGCCCTCAGTTTGTCCTTAGCATTCAAAAGTCTCTCATGGTTTGCCTCCCTCCCTCTCCCCAACTATTTTTCCCCTTCTTCTCCCCCATGGTCCTCCGTTAAGTTCCTCCTAATCCACCTATACGTGCAAACATATGGTATCTGTCCTTCTCTGCCTGACTTACTTCACTCAGCATAACACCCTCTAGTTCCATCCATGTTGGTACAAAGAGTCAAATTTCATTCTTTCTCATTGCCATGTAGTATTCCATTGTGTAGATAAATCACATCTTCTTGATCCATTCATCAGTTGATGGACACTTAGGTTCTTTCCATGTTTTGGCTATTGTTGAGAGTGCTGCTATGAATATTGGGGTCTATGTGCCCCTATGCATCAGCACTCTTGTATTCCTTGGGTAAATTCCTAGCAGCGCTATTTTTGGGTCATTTTTATCTCTTCCTTTCATACCCCTTTCTTTCCAGGTCCACTATTACCATACTTTTATTTACCATCAATATGTTATGCTTGGTATTTTGTCACAGTCTACCTGCTCTCTCTACCTCTATTCCTCTGCCTTGTCATTGGCTTCAACCACTCAGTGAAAATTATACAAGCAAAAAATATAATCACTTTTACCCAAAGACAAGAACACACAAGAATGTTCATAACAGTGTATTTGTAACAGCTCTAAACTCATTACAATCAATAATAGAACAGACACATATATTGTTAGCCATACACTGTAATACTAACCTGATTATGAAAATGGAGACATATATACCTGCCTGAAACAAATGGATAGAACTCAGAAACAAAATATTGATCAAAAGCTACAAGACATAAAAAAGTACACAGTATATAATTTCATTTATATAAAGTTTAGAAGTGGGCAAAATTAATATATGGTCTCAAAATAAAAGAGTGGTTTTCCTTAGTAATAGTGCCAAAAAAGGGCACGGGAGGCCTTCTGGGAATCGGGTATGGGGAAAGATAATGTTCTATTTCTTTTTTTTTATTTAATTAGTTTGTGTATTTATTTATTTGTTTATTCATTCATTCATTCATTCATTCATTCATTCCCTCATTCATTCATTTATTTTGAGAGACAGTATGTGAGCAGGTAAGGAACAGAGAGAGAGAGGGAGAAAGAAAATTCCAGGCAGGTTCTGTGTTGTCAGTATGGAGTCCAACGCAAGGCCCAGTCTCACCAACCATGAGATCATGATATGAGCAGAAATCAAGAGTCAGGCGCTTAACCAACTCAACTACCCAGGTGCCCCAATGTTCTATTTCTTAATATGAATTTTGGTTACATAGATGTGTTCAACTTGTGATTGTTTAATGACTTTATCACCCATATGCTTTTCTGTATGCACATTATACTTTAATCAAAAAATTTAAAAACATTACAATTCTGAGGTCAGTAAACTTTATTTTTTTAATAGTTTGTTGTCAAGTTGGTTTACCTATAACGCCCAGTGCTCATCCCCACAAGTGCTCATCTCCCCCCTCCCCTCCACCCCCTTCAGCCTTCAGTTTGTTCTCAGCATTCAAGAGTCTCTCATGGTTTGCCTCCCTCCCTCTCCCCAACTACTTCCTCCCTTCTTCTGCTTTGCCCTCTGTTAACGTCCACCTAATCCACGTATATGTGCAAACATAGGGTATTTGTCCTTCTCTGCCTGACTTATTTCGCTCAGCATAACACCATCTAGTTCCATCCATGTTGCTACACATGGTCAGATTTCATTCTTTCTCATTGCCCTGTAGTATTCCATTGTACAGATAAACCACATCTTCTTGACCCATTTGTCCGTTGATGGACACTTAGGCTCTTTCCATGTTTTGGCTCTTGTTGAGAGTGCTGCTATGAACATTGAGGTCCATGTGCCCTTATGCATCAGCACTCCTGTATCCCTTGGGTAAATTCCTAGCAGTGCTACTGCTGGGTCATAGGGGAGTTCTATTGTTAATTTTTTGACGAACCTTCATACTGTTTTCCAGAGGGGTTGCACTAGCTTACATTCCCACCAGCAGTGTAGGAGGATGCCCATTTCTCCACATCCTTGCCAGCATCTAGTCTCCTGATTTGTTCATTTGAGCCACTCTGACTGGCGTGAGGTGGTATCTCAGTCTGGTTTTGATTTCTATTTCCCTGATGATGAGGGACACTGAGCACCATTTCATGTGTCTATTGGCCATTTGCATGTCCTCTTTGGAGAAGTGTCTGTTCATCTCTTCTGCCCATTTCTTCACTGGATTGTTTGTTTTTCGGTGTGGAGTTTGATGAGTTCCTTATAGATTTTGAATACTAGCTCTTTATCTGATATGTCATTTGCAACTATCTTTTCCCATTTCTTCAATTGCCTATTAGATTTCTTGATTGTTCCCTGTGCCGTGCATAAACTTTGTATTTAGATTAGGTCCCAATAGTTCACTTTTGCTCTTGATTCCCTTGCCTGTGGGGATGTGTCAAGTACGAAATTGCTGCAGCTGAGGTCAAGGAAGTTATTTCCTGCTCTCTCCTCTAGGGTTTTGATGGTTTTCTGTCTCACATTCAGGTCCTTTATCCATTTTGAGTTTATTTTTGTGTATGGTGTGAGAAAATGATCTAGTTTCATTCATCTACATGTTGCTGTCCAGTTCTCTCAGCACCGTTTGTTAAACAGGCTGTCTTTTTTCCATTGGATACTCTTTCCCGCTTTGTCAAAGATTCGTTGGCCATACATTTGTGGGTCCAGTTCTGAGTTTCCTACTCTATTCCATTGGTCTATGTGCCTGTTTTGTGCCAAAGCATACTGTCTTGATGACTACAGCTTTGTAGTAGAGGCTAAAGTCTGGGATGGTGATGCCTCCCGTTTTGGTTTCCTTCTTCAATATAACTTTGGCTATTCGGGGTCTTTTGTGGTTCCATACAAATTTTAGGATTGTTTGTTCTAGCTTTGAGAAGAATGCTGGTGCAATGTTGATTGGAATTGCATTGAATGTGTAGATTGCTTTGGGTAGTAATAACACTTTAACAACATTTATTCTTCCGACCCATGAGCATGGAAAGTTTTTCCATTTTTTCTGTCTTCTTCAATTTCCTTCATTAATTTTCTATAGTTTTCATCATACAGATCTCTTAGATCTTTGGTTAGGTTTATTCCTCGGTATTTTATGGTTTTCTGTGCAATTATGAATGGGATCAGTTTCTTGTTGCTTCATTGTTGGTGTATAAAAATGCAACCGATTTCTGTACGTTGATTTTGTACCTTGCAACTTTGCTGATCTCATGGATCAGTTCTAGTAGGCTTCTGGTGGTGTCTGTCTGGTTTTCTATGTAGAGTATCATGTCGTCTGTGAAAAGTGAAAGTTTGACTTCTTCTTTACCAATTCTGATGCCTTTGATTTCCTTTTGTTGTCTGATAGCTGATGCTAGGACTTCCAGCACTATGTTAAACATAGTTTAACATCGAAGGAAAATTTCCAGACTCATTTTATGAAGCCAGCATCACTCTGATTCTCAAGCCAGACAGAGATCCAGCAAAAAGAGAACTACAGGCCAATATCCTTGATGAATACTGATGCAAAAATCCTCAACAAGATACTTGCAAATGGAATCCAACAGCACATAAAAAGAATTATCCACCATGATCAAGTGGGATTCATTCCTGGGTTACAGGGCTGGTTCAATATTCGAAAATCAATCAATGTGATACATCACATCAACAAAAGAAAAGATAAAAACCATATGATCCTGTCAATAGATGCAGAAAAAGCATTTGACAAAACACAACATCCCTTCTAAATAAAGACCCTCGAGAAAGTCGGGATAGGAGGAACTTACTTAAACATCATAAAAGCCATCTATGAGAAGCCTTCAGTTAACATCATCCTCAATGGGGAAAAACTGAGAGCTTTCCCCCTGAGATCAGGAACACGACAGGGATGTCCACTCTCACCACTGTGGTTTAACAAAGTGCTGGAAGTCCTAGCATCAGCCATCAGACACCAAAAGGAAATCAAAGGCATCAAAATTGGCAAAGAAGAAGTCAAACTTTCACTTTTCGCAGATGACATGATACTCTACATAGAAAACCCGACAGAATCCACCAGAAGCCTACTAGAACTGATCCCAAAATTCAGCAAATTGTAGGGTACAAAATCAACATACAGAAATGGATTGCGTATTTATACACCAACAATGAAGCAAAAGAAAGAGAAATCAAGAAACTGATCCCATTCACAATTGCACAAAAAACCATAGAGTACCTAGGAATAAACCTAACGAAGCATATAAGAGATCTGTATGATGAAAACTATAGAAAACTTATGAAGGAAATTGATGAAAACACAAAGAAATGGAAAAACATTCCATGCTCATGGATTGGAAGAATAAATATTGTTAAAATATTATTACTACCAAAGCAATCTAAACATTCAATGCAATTCCAATCAAAATTGCACCAGCATACTTCTCAAAACTAGAAAAACTATCCTAAAATTTGTATGGAACCACAAAAGACCCCGAATAGCCAAAGTAATATTGAAAAATAAAACCAAAACGGGACGTATCACCATCCCAGACTTTGGCCTCTACTACAAAGCTGTCATCATCAAGACAGTATGGTATTGGCACAAAAACAGACACATAGACCAATGGAACAGAATTAAGAACTCAGAAGTGGACCCAAAAGTATACAGCCAAATAATCTTTGACAAAGCAGGAAAGAGTATCCAATGGACAAAAGACAGCCTCTTTAACAGATGATGCTGGGAGAACTGGACAGCAACATGCAGAAGAATGAAACTAGATCATTTTCTCACACAATACACAAAAATAAACTCAAAATGGATAAAGGACCTGAACGTGAGACAGGAAGCCATCAAAACCCTAGAGGAGAAAGCAGGAAACAACCTCCTTGACCTCCACCGCAGCAACTTCTTACTTGACACGTCCCCAAAAGCAAGGGAATCAAGAGCAAAAATAAACTGTTGGGACCTCATCAAGATTAAAAGCTTCTGCACAGCAAAGGAAACAATCCATAAAACTAATAGGCAACCAATGGAATGGGAAAAGATAGTTGCAAATGACATATCAGATAAAGGGTTAATATCCAAAATCTATAAGGAACTCACCAAACTTCCACGCCCGAAAAACAAACAACCCAGTGAAGAAATGGGCAGAAGATATGAACAGACACTTCTCCAAAGAGGACATCCAGATGGCCAACAGACACATGAAACGATGCTCAGCATCGCTCCTCATCAGGGAAATACACATCAAAACCACACTGAGATACCACCTCACGCCAGTCAGAGTGGCTAAAATGAGCCAATCAGAGAACTCTAGATGCTGGCGAGGATGTGGAGAAACGGGCACCCTCCTACACTGTTGGTGGGAATGGAAACTGGTGCAGCCACTCTAGAAAACAGTGTGGAGGTTCCTCAAAAAATTAACAATAGAACTCCCCTATGACCCAGCAATAGCACTGCTAGGAATTTACCCAAGGGATACAGGAGTTCTGATGCATATGGTCACATGGACCCCAATGTTCATAGCAGCACTCTCAACAATTGTCAAAACATGGAAAGAGTCTAAGCGTCCATCAACGGACAAATGGATCAAGAAGATGTGGTTTATGTATACAATGGAATCCCACATGGCAATGAGAAAGAATGAAATCTGGCCATGTGTAGCAACATGGATGGACCTTGAGGGTGTTATGCTGAGCGAAGTAAGTCAGGTAGACAAGGACACATACCATATGTTTGCATGTATAGGAGGATTAGGAGGAACTTAACGGAGGAACAAGGGGGAGAAGAACGGGGGAAATGGTGGGGGACAGGGAGAGAGGCAAACCATGAAAAACTTTGATAACTGAGAACAAACTGAGGACTGATGGGTGTGGGGGGGAGGAGGAGAAGGGGAAGATGGGCATGGAGGAGGGCACTTGTGGGGATGAGCACTGGGTGTTATACGAAAACCAACTTGACAATAAACTATTTGTAAAAATAAAAAAAATAATAAAAGAATAAAATCTTGCCATTTGCTGCAACGTGGATGGAACTAGAGTGTATTATACTATGCGAAATTAGTCAGAGAAAGACAAATACCATATGACTTATCCCATATGTGGAATTTAAGCTACAAAACAGATGAACAGAAGAGAAAAAAAAACAAAAATAATATAAAAACAGCGATGAGGAGAAAACATAAGAGACTCTTAAATATAGGGAACAATCTGAGGGTTGTTGGAGGTGTTGTGGGTGGGGGAATGGGCTAAATGGGCAATGGGCATTAAGGGAGACACTTGTTGGGATGAGCACTGAGTGTTATATGTAGGGATGAATCACCGGATTCTTTCTGCTCCAGAAATTATTGCACTATATGCTAACTAACCTGGGTGTAAATTTTAAAAATAAATAAAAAAGAAAAGAAGTATAAATTAGAAATTATTAAAATCATGATGACATAAAGGAGAGGATAATTGGGAAATTCCTGAAGAATTCTTGGAAGAAGTCCTGTTTAAGGTGAAAGCATGATTTTCATCAATCTTCTCAATGGTTAGTCACTTAGAAATAGAGCCAAATACATAAATTAGGAGACATTCAACATTGGGGCGCTCAGCTGCATATTCAGTTGATCCTTTTAACCTGACTCCCTTATATATCTACATACCACCACCATCCTCATCCCCCTAAATCTGCCCAATTATGACTGCAGAGGGGCAAAGATTGCTGGAATCAGTGGAAAGGAAGGGCTCTGTGGCAGTTAACCTCCAAGTGAACACACTTCCCAAAGTTCACACCAATGTATGTTCCCCTCCAACATTGACTGGCCCTGTGACTCATTTTCACCAATAGTATGTGGCAGAAATGATGCTTTGTAACTTTGATCCTTAAGAGATCTAAATTTTCTGTTTTCACCACTTAGTAAACTCTTTCATGAACCTTGCTGCTTTGCTGTGAGGAAGTCCAAGTAGCAATTGAAGAGGCCTGCATGAAGGAAAGCCAAATCTCAGCCAAAAGTCCAGCTGAACTCCTAGCCAACAGATAGCACCAATTAACCACCATGTGAATGAGACTATTTTGGACCTTCCAGCCATCCCAGTACTTCATTTGATACTACATGAAGCAGAGCTGCCAAGTCAACACACAAAGTCATGAAAAATAATAAAACGTTTTTTTAAGTAACTAAGTTTTGCAGCAATAATTGAAATGTCTTTACACCCATGAAAGACCAAAAGTAGGAAAATGTGTTAAGCCAAAACTTCATAAAATAGTCTTTGTGTTCTTGGGTTTTTGTTTATTTTGTATTTACCAACCTGTTTTTCTTTCACAGTGATCAATAATTGCCTTTATAATGAGAAAAAAATAAACATTTAAAGAATTTTAAAGTAGGATCATTCCTGGGTATAGCGTTGGCCAGAGGCTTGAGTAGTCAGCTTGACAGATGACTACTCACACAGTCCCCTTCCTGACTCTCTGTAGTCTGCACCAATGAGGGCTGCATGTTTTTTTTTTTTTAACCTAATTATTGCTGTATTGGTAAAGTATCTTGTTGATTCATATGAGTCCAGGCAATTGTTTGGAGGTGAATAAAAGGCACCCCTCAATTATTTGGATATTTGGAACAGAATGGAATAAAGAAAGAAAACAAGTTCAATAATACAAGAAAAGCATGTCATGTAGCTAAAAGAGGTTGAAAATTCTGAGGTCTTGAGCAAAGACCTGTAAATTTCTAGTAACAGTTAAAACCCTTCTATTAGGAGAAAAATTTGGTGCAGACCTTTAAGTATCTTAAAAGGACTTTCGTCCCTCTTAATACTGGCCTTCTTTTTACTGAATTTCTTTGTTTGGCAAGATGTATGCAGGTAATGCAGGTAATCTTCAACTTCCCAAATAAGCAGATCAAAATGATAGCTGCCGAACTAATATTCTCTATCAGACAAGAATCCCTTCTTCTCTTGGTAAGAAGATATTTGATTTGGCAGCCAGAAGCTTTATGACAGCAAAACGATGAAGAGTAATTGAACACAAAACTGCATTTTCATGTCACTTGCCACAAAAGCAGTAAGTGTTGGAAGTTTATATTTCAGCCTTAAAAAAAAAAAAAAGAAAGAAAAAAGCTTTCTTCGATTTACCCTTTTGTCAAAAGAGAGGTGAATTTAAAAATTTTCCTCCCCGGGGCGCCTGGGTGGCTTAGTCGGTTAAGCGTCCGACTTTCGCTTAGGTCATGATCTCGCGGTTCGTGGGTTCGAGCCCCGCGTCGGGCTCTGTGCTGACTGCCAGCTCGGAGCCTGAAGCCTGTTTCAGTCTGTGACTCCCTCTCTCTCTGACCCTCCCCTGCTCACGCTGTCTCTCTCTCTCTCTCCTAGAAATAAAAAAAAAAAAATTTTCCTCCCTTTTATTCCATTCAATTAGCAAGTGACAATCCATTTCCATCCAATCTGTTGATTAAGTGTGCATCAACTCAGGGCGCCTGGGTGGCTCAGTCGGTTAAGCGTCGGACTTCGGCTCAGGTCATGATCTCACAGTTCCTGGGTTTGAGCCCCACATTAGGCTCTGTGCTGACAGCTCAGAGCCTGGAGCCTGCTTCGGATTCTGTGTGTGTCTCTCTCTCTGACCCTCCCCTGCTCACGCTGTCTCTCTCTCTCAGAAATAAACATTAAAAAAATTTTTTTTTAAAAAGTGTGCATCAACTTATTCAGATTCAGTCAACCAGCAACTTTGGTGAGAATCTTCTCTTCAGTGTATAGAAATATAACATAAACAGATATTCACAACCTGATTATATTCTTCTTTAATAACATGCAAATGTTATTTATTGCTCACTTCCAAATTAGAAGTAAACTAAATCAAAGCCTAGTTCAATATTCAAAGTAAGACTGAGGTTATTATGAAATAGCAGAATAAGAGAAGAAATGCTTTAACAATTTCAAGACAAATCATCAGTCCCAAATTTCTGGTTTTGAGAATAGCTTTGCTAAATCTCTCTTGTTAAAAGAAACAGCCAGTTCAAGTCCCTGTTTGGGCACCAAAAAATAAAAATAAAACATAAAAGAAGCCAAATAAACATACAAAGGGATATGATTGGTAAATTCCTATTTCATACCTTGATAGTGTGGGTGTTGGACTGTGTATAAGCTGATGGTGCAAGATAATGGACTCTTAATAGCAAGAATTTCTCTACTTCTTATTCAATCAATTATGGTTTCAAAATACTCTTCTTTGTACATTATACTAGAATTACAAAAATGAAATTAATACACATATGTGTTTTGGTTCAGGCAAATATCTGAGTGGGAAGACTAAGGTTTGTGAAAAAAAGGAACTTGGCCTCAATGACACCTAGTAAAACTAGTAAAGAGGTGACTGAGAGATGAGGGCTGTTGGAGAAAATATGGGTTCTGAAATTAATGATGAAAGCCTTAAAACCTGACTAGTTCAGGTATAGTTACTTCAGGGGTTTGGTACATAGGGAAGGGTCTTGTTATAGATGATTCTGTAAATAGCATTTGAGGAACTTACAATATTTAGAACTTTGCAGAAAGGTCTTATTTAGTGAGTTACAAGAAGAGCTGTAAGAAAAAACTCTAGTTTTATATGCAAAGTAATATTCATTCATTGATTTATTCAAAACACATTTATTGGGTTCTTACTCCATGCCATTTCCTGTTATAGGTTCTGGGGATATAGCAGTGAGCAAAACAAAGTCTCTGCTCTCACAGAATCTACAGTTTAGTAACTAAATTGAAAATGGCAGTGAACAAAATTTTTAAATGGTTGTAAAAGTGGGCTCCATATGTGGGTGATGTCTGTAATATCACTTTTACAAGCTGTATCTGAGTCCTGAACAGCTGATTTATATTGCCTTATGGGCATCTCTATATCAACATCAGTAACCACTCTCAATATTCTTCCTTTTCTGCTTTAGTTCCTAATTTCCCATCCCTCATTTTCCAATGCTGACTTTTGGGGATCACTATACATTAAGAAATGAATACTGACTTTACCTTATGGAATAGGCCCCTCAGCCTGTCTTGGCCTCCAAGGAATGGGCTTGAGTGTACCAATCTGTTGACTGGTATCTTATCACATAAGGAAAGCTAGTGAATGTGAAGGCAGGCCAGAAAATGGGGACCTGAATTCTGACTCTGGTTGGTTACTTAACTCCTAAGAGGCACTTTGCCTTGGGACTGTAAAACCAAGAGTATATGATACTGTGCAATAGTTGTCAGAAAGATATAAACATAGAGAAGGACCATGCGCAGATAGAATGAATCTGAGATAGAATGCAAATTATTATACTCTCTAGGTTAAAGAAATTTTATCTTCTCAATTAAAAAAAAAACTGCATGCATTTGCTACCTTTGTGAGCCTAGAAAAAATTCATACTGAAAAATAAAGCAACCTTAATCATAGCTGTTACACATAAGTGTAATGGTAAAACACACCTGTACCAAGATGTAATTTTAAATACATTCTGAAGTGAAATTAAACATAAGAAATAGTTAGCATTATCAGGCTCTAGTGCCCTTGAAACTTTACAGAAACCCTCTTCAAAATTTCCACAAAACTCTCAATCTACCTCTTCATCGTTCTCTAATTAAACCTGATTTTTCTCAAGCACTGGCATCCCAAATACATAAAATAATTCCTTATTCAATTATATTCTTTTCTTCTTTACTTATTTAAGAATATCATTTTATTTTCCTTTGCATCACAAATTCTCCAATTTCAGCTACATTATAAACTAAATTGGTTTGATGGACTAGCCTCAGAACCTAACAATTTATAAAAGATTTCCTTTCTTTATTTTTGTACAGACATATTTATTACCCTGTAATTCAAGAAATATTTTAGACTTTTTCTCATAATGGGTTTTGAATTTCAGTATTTTTAGACTTTTGCCCCCAGCTTTATTGAAGTATAATTGACAAAATTGTAAGATATTTTAAGTATACAACATGATGACTTCTCATGCATTTACATTGTAAAAAGAGTCCCCCATCTAGTTAATCAATGCATCTATCATCTCATGTATATATATATATATTAATGAGAATCTTTAAGTTTTACTCTCTTAGCCAATTTCAATTATATAATACAATGTTAGCAACTATAGTCTCTACATTATACAGGTCTAAGATCCCTAGACCTTATTCATCTTATAACTGAAGTTTGTACCCTTTTACCAATCTCTCCCTATTTTCCGCAATCCCCTCCCCACTACTGCCCCCTGGTAACCACTATTCTATTCTGTTTTTATGAGTTCAGTCATTTTTTAAGATTCCATATATAGGCGATATCATGCATTGTTTGTCTTCCTCTGTCTGACTTATTTCACTTGGCATAATATCCTCAAGATCCATCAATATTGTTGGGGCGCCTGGGTGGCTTAGTCGGTTAAGCGTCCGACTTTCGCTTAGGTCATGATCTCGCGGTTCGTGGGTTCGAGCCCCGCGTCGGGCTCTGTGCTGACTGCCAGCTCAGAGCCTGGAGCCTGTTTCAGAGTCTGTCACTCCCTCTCTCTCTGACCCTCCCCTGCTCACGCTGTCTCTCTCTCTCTCTCCTAGAAATAAATAAAACCTTAAAAAAAAAAATAAAAAAAAAAAAAAAAAAAAAAAAGATCCATCAATATTGTAACAAATGGCAGGATTTTATTCTTTCTCATAGCTGAATAATATTCCTATATATCACATTTTCCTCATATGTTCATCCTTTGACTGACATTTTGTTTGTTTTCATACACTGGCTATTGTGAATAATGCTGCTATGAACATGGGAGTACAAACAATCTCTTCAAGGTAATGATTTTGTTTATAAAATATTTTGTATAGAAAATAAATTCGGTATTCCAGACAACTGATGTACAACTGAGCTTTGCAGTTCAGACTATTTATAAATTATCTATGGCCTGTTTGTGATTGATAAATGTCAGTTGAGTGTTGCAGACAATAAATGTTATTGGAAATCAGATGGAAAGAGCCTTCTATATTAATGATTCTGGGAAGAGTTTTACAGAGGAGATAAGAAAACATCCTAAGCAAGTGAAACAGTAGGATCTAGGGCATTAAAGCAGAAATTGCTCAGGGTATATTTAAAAGTTATTGCTGCAGTGAATACCTTGGATGGAAAATCTTGGGTTGAACCAAATCATAAGTATGTGTGAGGGTCTATTACAGTAATAAGAGCATATAGAATTCATATGATCTCCCATGTTAGTAATGTCAAGCAAGTTGAATACAGAATAATGCACACCTTTACATATGTATGCATGGAAATAATTACCTTCCCCTCCAAATTACGATCTATCCTTTTACTATACTCTTAATCTCAGTGAATGACACCACATGCACCCATCTGTACCAGGTAAAACTCTGGGAACTTTTTCTTGACACATTCTACCTTTTCATTCCCACATACACATCATCAGCAAATCTTGTAAGCTTTACCCCGCAAATGTATCCAGAATTTACACACTTCTCTCCTGCCATACTATCTTCCACTGCTACCTCCACAGTCCAACCCATCAACATCTCTCACTGAACTACCTCAATATCCTCTTGTATCCATATTTGCCACCCTCAATTAATCCATTCCACACTGTAGTCAATGACCTAAATAGAAAACCAATGTGATTGTGTTACACACATTTTAAAGCCCTCAATGGTTTCTCATTGCTTTTAGAAAACAGAACTTTTTTAACATGGCCTTTTACAGTTTATTCCCTACTATGTCTCCCGTTACAGCTCAAAGCTTACACCCCCTACTTTCTATACAGAGCCACACTAACCTTCTTTCAGTCGTTTTTCCTTCCCATGTCACTACTGCCATGGGGATTTTGAACACCCTGTTTTCTCAGTCTGAAGTGTTTTTCCTTTTCTTCACTCTTCACTTACTCAGCTCCTATTCATTTTCAAGAACTCTATTACATAGCAATTCCCCTAAGAAGCCTTACTTGATCTGCCAGTCTAAATTAGGCCTTCATATTATTCTTTCACAGCATGTGAAAATTTTCCTTCTCAGCACTTTTCAAAGTTAGACCTTCATGTTTACCTGTGTAATAATTTAATTAATGTCTATTTCCCTCATTAGACTGTAAGCTTCAGGGGGCAGTAACTGTATTTGTTTTACTTTCCATTGTATCACTGATGCTTAACAGAGTGAAAGACATACAATGGATGCTCAAAAGAAATTGGAACCCAATTTCTTTAATTCCTTTCACTCCATACTATTCCATTAATCTACTCCTTGAATACTCCTGTGCAGGAGCTTTGGTACTTGCCATTATTTTGCCTAGAAAACTCTTCCCCCAACTCACTCTCTCACATCATTCAGGTCTCTGCTCAAATGTCTCCGCTTTGAGCAAATATCTGTGGTGTGCATCCTTGCACAAAACGCTGCTATATAGTGATGGTGAAGATTATTAAATACAGCCCCAGTGGAATATAAGCCTTACAAAAGCAGAGATTTTTATCTGTTTTTGTTTTCACTGCTATATCCCCAATGCCTAGAGCAACACCTGAAATACAGTTGGTACTCAACAAATATTTGTTTAAAAAAATAGATTATCCCAGACACCTAATCAAAGCCGTCTATATCATGTAATAAGAAAATTTGAAAGACCATTGAAAAATGAAGATCACTGGAGAATTAGTGGAAAGCTATCTGAAACAACTTGTGTGAGAAGTTGTCAGATTTACCAGTTTTTGGAAATTTTCTTGAACTTAGATTCTGTTAATGGGGAGTACATTTTGAGGTCTCTTAGAGAGTCTCTCAAGTTTGGGTATGAAGGAATTCTCAGTTTATATTCTATTCCTCCCAGAATTATGTAACATTAACTTGAAAGTTGTTCTCAGAGAGATTAATCTGTTCTTCCTAACTACTATAGATTGTAAACTCCTTGAGATAAGGGACTGTGTTTCCTCATATCTCCAGAAGAGACTCAATGGTTGTCAAAATGCATGGAGTGAGCTCCATTTAGGAAAATGCTTCTAAAGATTCCTTTTTGCTTCTGTGTGCACCAGTGTTCCCCTGTCTTTGTCTCCCCTTTTCTCAGAAATACTATGTCATGGGAAGAGAGAGATGAAGACATAATGATTGCTACAGATATAATCTCTCAGTGATCTCAGATGAATAAGAATACTGTTTTTTTCCCACATAAGGGAAAAATAGTTTATTAGCAAAATAGAAAAGAAATGTATTTCTTTTTTTAAAATTTTTTTATGTTTTATTTATTTCTGAGGGAGAGAGAGAGAGAGAGAGAATGAACAGGGTAGGGTCAGAGAGAGAAGGAGATACAGAATTCGAAACAGGCTCCAGGCTCTGAGCTAGCTGTCAGCACAGACACGTGGGGCTCGAACCCACGAACTGTGAGATCATGACCTGAGCCAAAGTCAGATGCTTAACCAACTGAGCCACCCAGTGCCCTGGAAATGTATTTCTTAATATAGTTAAAAGAACTATAGCTTCTGCTCAATCCAAATGATATAGACTAAAATCATTTGCTGGAAACAAATGAGGTAACCAATTCAAAACTTTGTAGCAAGTTTCATAACTCACATCACTGACAGAGGGGCCTGCATGATTCATCTAATCAGTGTCAAAGGGCCCTGAGTATGGTTCAAACATTAGAGACCAAATATAAAGTGAACTAAAAGAAATCCACCAGCTTTCCTGAGGTTACTAGTTAACAAAAGATTTTATTTGTTTATTTGCTCTTCTATGGGCTCTGTGTCCTTCAACCTTCTTAAAAAGAATATAACAGAATAATAACTATGGAATGCAAATAGCCAGACATTGAGGTTCTTGGATGAATATGAACCTCAAACCACTCCAAACTATTCTTCCTAGTTATTCTAACAACAAGAGGAAACACACACACACACACAAAAAGAGGATATCTTTTCCTTTATTCTTATAAAGATAAGACATCAACTGAGCATTGTCACGTTGTCATTATAGAGCTGACATGACAGGCAATTACACTAGAGAAAGAACCAAACACTGCAATATACACCTTTCAAAGCCTTCAACATACCAGGCCAATTTACAGTGGCCCTAATGTGTGGGTATGAAAGGTGACAAAGAGGGGTCTGGATTGGCACTATGAATTGATTCTTTATAGCTTCCAATCTCATGTAGAGATGATCACTTCCCACATGATAGTCTCCTGTAAGCCTGTTCTGACATGGGAGACACATTAAAATACCCCAAGGTATATGGACAGGAAAATGTGATGTATGTAATCTGGAAATTTTAATTAATTATGAAATCAAAATCATAATATTGAACAAGAAACCAGCTTTGTCATCTTACATTTTTGTTTTGTTTTGTAAACCCAACCTCTCTGTTGTTAACTATCTTGTCTTATGACTAAGTTAGTAGTATCTGGAACCAGGCTGCTTCAATTCAAATCTCAGCTCCTGTGTCCTAGCTTTGGGCAAGTGAATTAACTCTATGTATCCATTTCCTTCTCTGTAAAATGGGAAATATAACAGTACCTACCTCATAGGGTTTTTATGATAAGAAGATGTGTTTATCAAGGACTTAATATAGTGTCTAGCTCATAGGACTTTGATGTTAAATAAAGTGTAGCTATTGTTATTCATTTAACTAAGGAACAGGTAATTAGTTGTATCAGCCAAGACAAACTGGGCCTAAACTTAAGGTCAGACAGCCATGATTTATAAGCTTCTTTCTTTCAGTACACTGGCATCTTGCTTGCTTTCCCTTGGTTTCCAATTTTTTTTTAATTGCTTGTTTTCAAATTGTATCTCTACCACTTAGTGTGTGACATTCATTAATTTATGTAACCTCTCTGTTTCAGTTTCTTCACTTACAAAAAGAGAATAATAATAGTATAGTAAGGTCATTGTGTGTATTAGATAGGTAATTTCCCATAAAATACTCAAAACAATGCCTTCTAGAAAGACTGAATTGGGACTAGGGCAAGATTGAAAAAAGCTGGGGTCACAATTTTAAAGATGAAGAAACTGGAGTACAAAGAATAACTTGTCTAAAATCTTACTGCTAGAAGTGGTGGATCCAGGATTTGACCTTGGTCTGAATGCATTTTTTCCATAGAGTTTCCTTCCCCTTCCTTTATTGTCTAATTCACTTTTACATAAACTGCTTCTTCAGAGTAGTAAATTCACTGGTCCTCAAATGTACATTGCCCCAGTACATCTTTGCACATGCTATATCCCTTACTTGAAATGCCTTTTCCCATTTCTTTACCCCAACTCTTAATCAAGGCCTAAGTGAAAATCCACCTTGCAAGCTGGAGTCCCACTCACTTGATCTCCAGCTCACACTGATCTCTTTACCTCTCAATTCTGGAATTCTCAGTGTCTACATTAAAGCCTTGACATCACCACTAGTAACCAATACTAACTGCCTACTGTGTACTTCGGAATCAGCTAATGCATGGTCTCATTTAATCCTCCCAAGAAACCCAGAGTTAAGTACTGTTATTAAAAGCCTTATTGTATAGATGAGAAAATTGAGGCTCAGCAAGCCTAAGTAATTTTCTCATGGGTAGTAAGTGGAGGAGACAGGGTTCCAGTCCAAGCCATGTTATCCCAAAGACCACACTCTTCCCTACAACATTCCACTAATTGGTATCCTTAGACTTCTCTGTACATGTTTCTCTCAGCTTCCCAGCTTTATTCTGAGCTAACTGAGGGGGAACAACTGTGTCTTTATTTCTCTTTATAGTTCCAGTGTGCCTAGTAGCATAGTGCTTGGCCAGGAATAGGTATCAGAAATATCTATTTAATAAGAATCAGCTTCCAACTTAATCCACAATTTCACCTTGAAAATCAAACAGAAACAGACATGAATCATGTTTATGGATGAAATTAGGCAAGGTAGTGTGGCTTGATCATCAATTCCATTAGTTATTAGTGGCAAGGTGATGTCTGCATATTCTGGAACCTGAGAAGCTTTTTTTGTCCTTCTGTCTTTCTTTCATCACTCACTCATTCAACAAACTATAATAGAGGTAAAAGCATAGGGGGCTGAGGGAGCATAGAGAAAAGAACTAACGGCGGGGGGGGATGAGTAGAGGGTGGGTACTGGGGAAGGTTTCTCAGAGAAGGTGGCATAACCCCATTCAGCAGCCACTGCAGTACCATTTCAATAAGTGGATGCATAATAAATGGCAGTAATAATACCATTACCTAAATAAATAATGGAAATGGAATAGAGTTGGCAGAGATCACTTGATTTTAGAATTCTTAGTGAAAGCAAGTTAGGAAAAACTATCTTGAGGCTTAAGGGCATGGGATTTGCCAGGGCTTAAAGCATAGGTTCCTTGTAAGTAAAAGATGGGGGAATAAAAAAAGATTCCCCAGCTATTCAATGCCTCTTAGGTACCAGATGTTTGATATATATTATTTCATTTAGTCCTCAAGGTAATCATGTGAAAATGAGGTTTTACTTCCATTCTACAGTAACAATGCTGAGGACAGGAAGGTGAAGTGACTTTTAAATTAAGATCAGTTGCACTTGTTTTAGTGCTCTTTCCATGAATACTGGTAACAAACTCATATAGAGTTTATTAATTACAAAGCATGTTTCTTTTGTTAATTTTAATGTGTATTTATTTTTTAGAGAGAGAGAGAGACATCATGAGTGGGGGTAAGGGCAGAGAGAGGGAGACACATAATCCGAAGCAGGCTCCAGGCTTTGAGATGTCAGCACAGAACCCAATACCAGGCTCAAACCCACAAACTGTGAGATCATTACCTGGACTGAAGTCAGATTCTTAACCAACTGAGCCACCCAGGTGCTCCACAAAGCATGTTTCTTAGCATGTTACATTTATTATTTAATTCTCTCAATACCCCCAATACAGTAGCCATTAATATCATCATATTATTTTACAGATAATGACAATGAGACACTAGGAAATTAAGTAATTTTCCCTAGATCATATAGCAAAGAAAATGATGGAGCTAGAATTCAACACAAGTCATCTATCTCTTAAACTATGTACATTAGGCTGCTTCCATTATGTTAGGCCTAGTTAGCTAGAATGAGGCATTTGCCTTCCCAATTCTACCAGGCCATTAGCACAAATTCTTCTTGTGAAGGTGACTGATTAGGGATAGTGTGATGGAAAGTAGAAAAAGAGATTTGGTGTCAACAGAAGAAATCAGCACTTCTTTCTATCTCTTTTCTTCCTCTGCTTTACCCCCAAGTCGAAGAGGTGGGTGTGTGGCAGTCTCAGGGCATAAACGTCACAAACCACATCCTCACCTCTGTCCCTGAATTTAACAAGGGCAGAGTCCATCTTTTCAGAGATTTCCTATGACTAAACCTCTTCAACCTCATCTTAGAGAATTCACAATGATTGGTGTTAGAGCATTAAATTTCTCCTCAGTTTTCCCTCTTTACCACCCAGGATAAGTACCAGGCCAAAGAGAAATGTAGAGTTAACTCATGATGGGGGTGTCCCTTTTAAGGAATTTTGAACTTATTTAGATTCCTGTTTCCTCTTTGTTAGGGGGTAGAACACAGTTTAGGGGAGAGGAGGCATGTCATTTTCTAGTTTTGAACTGCAGGGATCCAAGGTAAGGAGTGTAAGAATATTATAGACCTGAGCTAGTCCTATGAGGACTTGCTGTCCTTCCAGCAACAAACCTATTGAATTGTCCTGATATGAGTGGTCAAAATAAACATTTTTCCTTACCCCTTACTGTCCAACTTACCTTTTGTTGCCTTGTTTTTTGACAAAGTAGCTATTATGTCATCAACATTTCTCATGTCACTTTGACAAATGAGTTTTAGTAATGTTTTGTTAGTTGGTTTTAGTGTATGGCCCAATAGAACAGACAAGAATCTAGTCCAGACTCTGTCTCCTAAATGCACTTCTATCTGACATACCTCACTGCATGCCACTCAAAGACATTCAACTTAACTTCCTCCACATATTTAGAATTGAGTTTATCGTGCCTAGGCCCCCAGTGAGTTGGCTGGGATACCTCTGCTTACAGAAAGGTATATACTAATTGAAGTGGGTACCCCCCCCAGTCCTATCGTGAATAAGAAATGAAGCATATACTTGATTCCCCTGCACAAGTTTCCAATGTGCAAGGCAATACAGAGAGTGGTTTGTAACAAGCCAGAGAATTACCTTTCTAAGTGTTTTCTGCAGCTTGACTTTATTACACCTTTAATTAAGTCAATGTTTTGGCACCCACCCTCAGTAGAGATGATGAAGGGCAGTTAGCACAGAGGATTTCTGGAGGAATAAAGGGATTCTCCAACCAGTAAACAGAGAATAGTATTGACTGAAACCAAGCCTTCAGCAACTATTGTGGGAAAGAAAAGAGGGAAAAAGGAGAGGTAGAGGAAGGGAAATAAGAGGTATGTATGGAAGTATGAGAGTGAGTGGAATACTGGATACCCAAGATCAGAGAGAAGGTGAAGGATGCAACAGCTGCTGATCTATCCCCATGGCACAGAGCTGAGATATTTGGAAAGTTTTTTTTTTCCCCTCTGGGAAATAACCAGATCAGTGAGCATATTAAGAAACTCATTGGGCAGAACTGTGGTTACACCTGCTGGAGCTATGGAGTAGAGAGGGCAAGAGACAAGCTCCTGGATGTGGGAATTAATTCAAGGGATTGGGAATGGAGGAAGATGGAGGATGGAAGAAAAGCTGCAACAGTTTCTAGGAGAATAGGAAAAACATACTAAAGGTGGGACTCATGTTGACATTCTCTATGCTGTTTGGTGTCAGAGTCTCATGGGAGAAGAAAGAATTGCACAATACTCAAGGTGAAAAGAAGACACGTGCAAAATCACTGAGGGGAAGAGAAAACATCAGTAAATCATTCAAATGATGATTTGTTGTCAGGATTAGATACCCAGTGATATAAGTAAATATTCACACAGAGACTGTGTGGTGGGAACATTAATAATTCATACATTGGGATGCTTCCTGGGGATCTATTTGCTATGATTCAAACCTGAGGCGTGACAGAATTTGATGTAAGTTGGAGGCCCCAGGGACAGCTGCATATTGTGGGGTTTGAGATAATGCTTACAAAGGAGAGAATCAGATAAATTTTAGAACTAAGGAATCAGCTAATTGAATCCTCCCTTTGACAGATAAAGCACTGTGGCTCAGAAAGGAGAGGAATTTGCCCAGTGAATTACTATGGGATCTGGGCTTTCAGGCCAGGAACCTGTGTTCATCTCCATACAATTGGTCACTAGTGCCATCTGTGTGGATACAGAACTGAGGAGAATTGGGACAAAGAGACACTGGAACTAAATGCAATCCCTCACCCCACCCCCATCTCCAGGATTCAGAAAGTAAATAGATATTAACATGGGTAATAAGAGATAAAAATGCCTGTAAGAAAGGCTGGGCGATCATAGCAAGAAAGAAACAGGCTTTTCATCTCATTATCTGTATTAATTAAATGGAAACATCATCAAATAACTTGCAGCTAAAATGAGGCACTAGCATCATCTATAAATTGAAAAATACATTTTGAGGTGCTTCTATGTATTCTATACTATGTGAGGCTGTGAGAGATAAGTGAGAAATGATTCTTAATTTGATTTCTCAAAGGAGACTTCCATGTGGGTGGAGAAAAGAGCTCTAGCAAATGAAATGTGGACCTGGATTAACATCAAACACACTGGTTAATAGCTTTGCAGAATCCTTCTTTGTCCATTTTTTTTTGAAAGTCAAAATTTTAATGCCTTTGGCATTGCTACCAAAAGCCATGGATTTTACAGGTCAGTTCTCATTTAAAATATTCAGCTCCATGATCACCTTTGTATATTCATAGTTGGAAATCAACATCTTAAACCACTTGATTTAGAAATTTTAGTCACTCATTCATTTAACATATACTTATTGGGTGTCTACTCTGTGGCAAGCACTGTACAAGGTGCTAGGGATCCACTTATGAACAAAACACAGTTGTTGGCTTTATGGAGCTCACAGATTGTTGAGAGATATAGACAACTAACTACAGTCATGGTCATGGGATAGGTTTATTATGGAGTGAAACATACAGTACTATAGGAACATAGAGGAGGGGACAATATTATGCCTCCTGGAGGCTGAAAAGACTTCTGAGAGGAAGTGATAGCTAGGTAAGGATTGAAGGACAAGTAGGAATTAACAAGGCAAAAAGAGAATGAGGAAGGGGACAGAAAGATATTCCTGTCAAAGGAAATAGCATGTGCAAGGTCCCCAAGGCAAGAAAGAAAACTTTGGAAGTTATTTAATATCATCTAAGTATTAAACTGTGGGTTACAAACATTAAGTATAGTACAAGGAAAGAAAAGGAGGAAATTAAAGCCTTTTTGGGGGGGATGGTAAGAGGGAACAAAATCTGGAAGAAAGTCCAAATACAGAAAATAGGCAAATAAAATTTTGACTTTCAAAAAAAAAAATGGACAAAGAAGGATTCTGCAAAGCTATTAACCAGTGTGTTTGATGTTAATCCAGGTCCACATTTCAAAATGCATTGTTAGGGGATTGGTTTAAAAAAAAACATTGTTTAAAAAAAGAAGGAAGGGGCGCCTGGGTGACTCAGTGGGTTAAGCATCTGACTTCAACTCAGGTCATAATCTTGCGATTTGTGAACAAATCAGAAGACTGTAGATGCTGGCAAGAATGTGGACAAACGGGCACCCTCCTACACTGTTGGTGGGAATGGAAACTGGTGCAGCCCCTCTGGGAAACAATGTTTCCCCTTAAAAAATTAACAATAGAACTCCCCTATGACCCAGCAGTAGCTCTGCTAGGTATATACCCAAGGGATACAGAAGTGCTGATGAATAGGAGCACATGTACCCCAATGTTCATAGCAGCACTCTCAACAATAGCCAAAACATGGAAAGAGCCTAAGTGTCCATAAACAGACGAATGGATCAAGAAGATGTGGTTTATCTATACGATGGAATACTACAGGGCAATGAGAAAGAATGAAATCTGGCCATTTGTAGCAACATGGATGGAACTAGAGGGTGTTATGCTGAGCGAAATAAGTCAGGCAGAGAAGGACAGCTACTATATGTTTGCACGTATAAGTGGATTAGGAGGAACTTAACGGAGGACCATGGGGGAGGAGAAGGGGAAAAATAGTGGTGGAGAGGGAAGGAGGCAAACCATGAGAGACTCTTGAATGCTAAGAATAAACTGAGGGCTGATGGGGGTGAGGGAGAGGGGAAGGTGGGTGATGGGCATGGAGGAGGGCACTTGTGGGGATGAGCACTGGGTGTTATATGGAAACCCACTTGACAATAAACTATTTAAGAAAAAAATTAAAAAATTAATCTGCCAATTTGTCTTTGATGTATTTAGACAGTTTGCATTTAATACAGAAAGAGAGGCAAACCATTAAGAGACTTTTAAATACAGAGAACAAACTGAGGGTTACTGGAGTGGTGTTGGGTGGGGGAATGGGCTAAGTGGGTGATGGGCATTAAGGAGGAATTGTTGGAATGAGCACTGGGTGTTCTATGTAAGCGATGAATCACTGGGTTCTACTCCGGAAACCATTTTTAAAAATCGCATTAATATAACTATTAGCATGTTAGAATTTAAGCCTGTGATTTTATTTTTAATAAATCTGTTTTTCTGTCATATGGTGGTTTTATTGTTGTTGGTTTTGGTTTTGGTTTTGGGTGTTTTTTGTTTTGTTGCGTTGCGTTTTATTTCTGTTTTCCCCTTAGCCTCCCTCTAGGTCACTTGAACATTCTTAGTTTAGTTTCATTTTTAATTGATCTTTTTGTATAGCATTTTAGTGGCTGATCTTAGTACTCCCCTATACATGCATAACTTAACACGTTTTACTGGTGTCAACATTTTTCCAGTTACAGTTAAGTGTAGAAATCTTACTTCCCATTATGTTCTTTTATTCTCTTCTATTTACAATATAATTAACTTAAATATTTTCTCTATGTACATTGAACACATCAGTGTTATCATTTTTCTTTAACCACCAAACATAATTTATAAATTCATAGGAAGGAAAGCATGTTACTAGGGCTGCAATAACAAAATGCCACAGATTGGGTGGTTTAAACAGAAATTTATACTCTCACAATCCTGGAGGCTAAAAGTCTAAAATCGCAACATTTTCAGGTTTGAGTTCTTCTGAAGTCTCTCTGCTTGACCTGCAGATGACCGTCTTCTCGCTGTGGCTTCACATGGTTTTTCATTTGTGTGCAAGCATATCTGTGTCTTAATCTCTTCTTCTTGTAAGGAAACTAGTCATATTGGATCAGTGTCCATGCATATGACCTCATTTTACCTTAATTATCCCTTTGAAGTCTCTATGTTTAAATACAATCAAATTCTGCAGACCTGGGAGTTAAGAGCTCAACATATGGATGGGGGACATAATTCAGTTCATAACAGAAAGAGTATTGTATTGGATTTACTCATATTTTTGCTCTTTCTGCCATTTCTTATATTCCAATATCCCTTATTTTATAAATTCCTTTCTGTTTTGTGAAAATCTTTTGCCATTCTTTTAAGGCAAATAGGTATACTAGCCACAAATTCTTTTAGTTTCTTTCCTCCGAGAATGTCTTGATTTCTCCATCATATCTAAAGGATATTTTCAGTAGCTATGGAATTCTGATACACCAGTTGTTTTCTTTCAGCTCAAAAAAAATCTTGTGCCATTTCCTTCTTCTCCCCCATGAATGCATCATTTTTCTATGGCTGCTTTCAAGATTGTTTTTATTTGTCTTTAGTTTTCAGAAGTTTTACTATGATGTGTCTTGGCATGTATTTCCTTTATTATGTTTTATGTTCACTTAGCATCTTGAATCTATAGGTTTATAATTTTTGCCAAATCATGGGAAATTTCAGCTTTTTTGTTTCTCGAAATATTTTAACAGTCCAACTCTTTTTTCCCTCTCCTTCTGGAACTCCAGTGGCATTGGAGTTAGTGAGGCTCTATTTATTACTTTTCCGTCTACTATTCACATTGGAATTTTGTATTGCTCTATTTTCAAGTCTACAGATTCTTTCCTCTTGATTTTTCATTCTGATATGGAGCCCATCCATTGAGTTTTTGAATTTGGTTATTGTATTTTTCAGTTCTAAAGTCTCCATTTGGTTATTCTTTATATCTTGCATTTCTTTGCTGAGAATTTCCATTTCTTTGCTGAGATTTTCTAGTTTTTCATTTGTTTCAAATGTGTTTGTAATTGTTTATTGAAACACTTTTATGATAGCTACTTAAAATATTTTGATAGTTATAACATTGGTGTCATCTTGTTAATGTTTATTCATAGTCTTTTTTAATTCAAGTTGATATTATCCAGGTTTTTGGTATAATAAGTCATTTTTTATTGAAACCTGGACATTTGGGGTATTTTGTTATGAGACAATCTTATTTAAATATTTTGTTTTACAGTTCTCTTCTGATACCACTCTGGAGTGGAAGAGTGGGTGCTACCTCTTTACTGAAATGCTGGGATTGAAATCCAAGTTCTCCATAGTCCTCTAGTGATATTCAGGAGGAAAACTGTTGAAAGTCTCAACTCTCCACAAGACTTTCTCTGATACCACTCCAGCAAGTAAAGTGTAGGGTCCCTCATCACCATGAGGTAGAAATGAAAGTCCAAGCTCTCCTTGTGATTTTCACTGACACCATGGAAGAAGATTGTTGTTACCTTTTGGTGAAGATGAAAAACCAGCTCTCCACTCAGCATTCTCTGACACTTCTCTGGCAGGCAGTGGTTAAGGGTTGGGTGCCTTGTTATCAGGTATAAGTCTGGCCTCCATGTTTGGTCTTTGCTGACAGTGACAAGGGTGGGGCCACAGATTTTTCTGTGGTGTTTAGTTGGAGTTTTCTCTTGCTACATTTTTCCTTTCCCAGTCCTTTGTCTGAAGACAGTAGGCTTTCCTAGGGTATTTTTTTTTGGGAGGGGGGGTTAGGGGAGCACTCACTGTCCATTGTTGCTGGCTTATCCAGCATCCAATGAGTTATGTGAAGCACAGCGTAAACATAGAGTCCTTACCCTGTGTCATTCAGGGGGGTCCAAGGTCTCTAAGGTCTTCTATTCACTTTGTAGGGTCTTATTTTTGTTCTATAGATAATTACCAGGGGTTTTTGCTATATTTAGTGGTGGAAATAAGGGAAAGTATGTCTACTGCATCTTACTGGAAGCAGAAGTCCCATAATCACAAATAATCATTTTATTTTATTTTATTTTATTTCACATTTATTTACTTATTTATTTAGACAGAAAATGTTTTATTTTTTTCTCTTATAGTTTATTGTCAAGTTGAATTCCACATCACCCAGTACTCATCCCAACAAGTGCCCCCTCCATGCCCATTACCTCCCTTCCCTCTACCCCCCCAATCAGCCCTCAGTTTGTTCTCAGTATTCAAGAGTCTCTCGTGGTTTGCCTCCCTCCCTCTCCCCATCCATTTCTCCCCTTCTTCTCCCCCATGGTCCTCCACTATGTTTCTCCTAATCCTCCTATAACTGGAAACATATGGTATCTGTCTGACTTATTTCACTCAGCATAACACCCTCTAGTTCCATTCAGGTTGCTACACATGGCCAGATTTTATTCTTTCTCATTGCCCTGTAGTATTCCATTGTACAGATAAACCACATCTTCTTGATCTATTTGTCAGTTGATGGGCACTTAGGCTCTTTCTATGTTTTGGCTATTGTTGAGAGTGCTGCTATGAACATTGGGGTACATGTGCATCTATTCATCAGCACTTCTGTATCCCTTGGGTATATACCTAGCAGAGCTATTGCTGGGTCATAGGGAAGTTCTGTTGTTCTTTTTTGAGGAACCTCCACACTGTTTTCCAGAGGGACTGCTTCCCCAATAATCATTTTATATCTTTGATTTATTTGACCTCCGTGCAGCATTTGATTCTGTTGATTACACCTTTCTTTTTGAAATTCTCTTTATCTTGATTTTTATCTCACTCTGTGCATTTCTTCCTAATTGTTTTGCTATTTAATCTTAGTCAACACTGTGAGCTCCTTTTCTCCTGCCCACCTGATAGATTTTGGGGTTTCCCAGGTTTCACTATCAGATTCCTAATTTTTCACTCTATATCCTATCATGATTGACTTTCAGATTTAAATATCAAGTTCAATTCTTTTTTTCACTCCCCATCCATATATACAGTTGCCTACACGACATGAACATTGAATAGCTCACAAATATCACAAACTTAACATGTCAAAAATTAAGCTCACCATTTTCACTGAAAGTCTAACTTTTCGCTTGTATTCTCATAGAGGTGGTATGATATAGTGGTTAAACATGCACACTCTGGAACCTAGATTCAGATCCAAGCACAGTTTATTACTAGCTGCATAGCTATGGGCAAAATTACTTAATTTTTCATTGCATTAACTTCATCATCTGTAAAGTGGGATACAACTACCTCATAGGTTGTAGGGTAAATTATTATGACTTAAAATTCCTCAAAGGCTTTTCCTCTCTTTTAAGATACAATCCAAACCCATTACCATGGCAAACAAGGCTTAGTCCCATGTTTGACACCTTTCCTGTCACAACCTCCCCTATCATTACTAATACACAGTCTATACTCTCCTTAGGAAGGTTGTATTCTTCAGAATGTACCATGTTCTTCCTATTCCTACTGCCTGGAAGGTTTTATCTTGCCCCTTTAAAGCAATTTCTCATCTTTTAAGAAGCGGCTCAAATGTTCAAGCTTACACTGCTAATGATCTTTCCTTGATTTACTTGACACTAGCATAACCCCATGGTCAAGGAAGTATGCTAAAAGCTCCATATGCAATAACTCTTTTTTCCCTACAATTCCATTGGTGGATAATATTATTTCCATTTTAATGACAGAATGAGGCACACACAAAGGGATCACACAACTAAGAAGAGACTGTGAATCTATGACTCTAGGATCATCTCTCCCAAACCCAAGCTTAGTCTGGGTACCCCTTTTATGTGTTTCTACATAACCATAGACACACATCTAACTTAGCATTTATCTGTCAGTCTTTTTATTATCTATTCCTTTCACAATATACAAATGAAGGTCAGGCACTGTCTGTATCACAGCATCCAGCATAAGACCTGTACTACTAAATTTTTTCTGAGTGAATGAACAAAACAATGAGTTGAATGAAACAAAATGAAATTTACCAGGAATGAATGTAAGAGACTAACTTTGAGTTCCAAGAACTAGCTTGTGAAGTGCAGTACAGTGCAGTATGGACATCTTTGTCTTCACATCAGACTGTGTAAGAATTATATAGATGTGTGGTTTGACAATAACCTCTATTCCAGCCAACAGTGGGATGTAGCTGTCAAAAATCAAAAGGGATAGCAATCCTCATTAATTCAACCCCTCACAGCCAGAGTCACTGCAACTCAGCCCTGTCCTCATCATGAGCCATCCTGACTTAGGCAAGGCATGTAGAGCATTTCAAGTCTAAAATGGCATCAAATAGAAGTAACATCTAAATTTCAAAAATATCAAAATGAAGAATGGCTGAGGGCCACTTAAGATGCCATTGATTTAAGATCAGTCCTGTTTTCAAATGAAAGAATAGTACTCATCTTAAAGTTGATTAAACACGAGTATCTGCAGCTTTAGCCCAACACTTGGTGGGACTTAAATTAACCTCACTAGCAATCCATTGGCAATGCCTAGGGCTAAACACAAAGCTTTTGTATAATCTCTGATTTACAGTACTTCTTTAAAATGTATTCCCTTTTTCCCACTCCCTCCTACTTCTCTGTGTTAGTCCAGGCATTACAACAGGGCATCTGTCTGTCTGTCTGTCTCCATTCCTTCTTAAATCCTATTCTATAGCCTCATCCTAAAGGTCTTACTCCAAATCCTAGTCCATGTGGATGAAGTTGAATCCAGATCTCTGAACCTTTCAGTCCCCAAACTGAATCTACAGTTAACAAGTTAATTGTCCAGAAACCCTGGCTTTGAGGATCCCTTTACCCATTTGGTTTCTGATTCTCAATCCACTTTTTCTGATAGCCTGAGTCTTTCTTCACTCTTTAAACACTATGCATTAGACCCACTGGGGGCCCCTCAAAGCCTGGCCTCTGCAGCTCGGTTAGTGTCCGCAGTACTGCTCTTCTCTGTTATGAAAAGCAGCCTCACAGCTGCGACAAGAGCAGCTCCAAAAAACACTTCATCATGGCTTGAAGCCTGCCGCAGTGTTTAAAGCACATTCGCCGCTTTATTATCAGCCTGTGGATCATTTATTTTGTGAATTATCTGTGGTCATTTAGAGCCCAGTTTGCCCCTCCTCCCAATTGCAGAGGCTGAATCCAGGCACCTCCACTCCCAACCACCAGGCTCCCTTCTCCCTTTGCCAACAATTCATGTGTGCTCAGGAAATGCAAACTCATTCTAATATCAGCCCAAGAAAAACAGAATTAAGAACAGAGGTAACTATGAAACAAATTCTTAAATGCATCTCTAAGCCAAAAGGAGAGAATTCAGAGCTTATCAGCACCAATGATAACCTCAAGTAGTGCATATAATTAAGAGTAGGCTTGATTATCTGAAGGCACTCTGAAGTACATGCAAACATGTAACCTGATGAAGTCCATGCAGTGAAAATAGACACTATGTATATTTTAGCCGTTCAGAGGTAGATCACATTTGATATCTGGCTGAGAATAGTCTAGAAATCAAAGAACTAGATAAAACCCCAGAGAAAAAGAATACACTGATCTGAAAGCTCATTGCCAGTGAAAAATAAAAGATTTATAAATGCTAAAGTGATAGGGGTGGGGTGGGGAGATAAAGAACTAACAAACATGGTAGAAGGGAGGAGGGGAAGAAGAAAAAGCGGTGGGAGAGGGACTTATAGACTCTCTGGGGATATTTGATGGTAACAATGATGAAATGGAGAGGAAATTAGCAGCACTGACTTTCTCCCAGCTGCAGGACCAGGGCCATGAAGGGGGCTCCAGGGTAGAACACAGTCTGGGCAATTGTAGCAGGCAAGGAGCGGCTCAGAGACATCTACAGGGATGAGCTGTAGATATTTGCATTCATTTGTTAACAGGCTCAAAGTAAAAAGGACAAGCAAGAGATGGGGAAAATGATAAAAAGAAGTGATGAGGAAAAGATAAGGAACAGAAAAACCAGGAAAAGGAGACCTGAAGAGGCTGGGACTAGGAAAAAAGAGAAGCATGTGGTGAAGATTCAAGCTTAAAAGTACTTGGGGTCCAGCTATTTTAAAAGGTGCCTGATATGGAGAACCAAATGAATGCAGCCTTTAGTCATCATTGTGCCTTCCATACCTTGTGCCTGGAATATTGTGAGCATTCACAAACATATGATTCAAGATATGTAAGTGCGCACACGTGCACATGCATATACGTGAATACTCCTATAGAAATTTGAGAGTGGGCTGAAAAATAAAATTCTCTTTAGATATATGCTAAACTAGCAGAATTTATTTTTACCTCTGTCTCCACTAATGCTTGGGTCTCCAGATCATATCAAGCCCTAATAATGCCCTGCTTCTCAGGAACCCAACTGCCCTGTTTATGGCATCTATCTTGCTCTGGGAGTCTGATTATATAGATTGTTGCCTGTTCTGTGCACTCATTGAGGGTAGAGAGCAGTTGCCCATAGCACTGCCTGGAACAGGGCTAGACACCTAGTAGGTGCTTAGGAAAAAAATGGTGGAAAATTCCACTATTCTTCAGATAAATACCAAATTGATCTTTTTTTCCCAAGGACAATTCCTTGGGAAATATATATACTTATATATTCCACCTTAAGGTGGAAAAGGGGGATGGCAACTTCCCAGAAATGGAAGTTGAATGTTGCTTATATGCTGGGAGAACATGGTGGATGGGACAGCTTGCTTAGTCCCTCCACATTTTCCTTCTAGAGAGCATCCTGAGAAAAAAGGTTATACTGGAAATCAGAATACTCCATATCTTCCTAGAAATCTGCCTTGCTGGAAAAACCCTTTGATATTCTTCTAGTGCATGAAGTCAGTTCTGCTGCATGTAAAGTGTGACCTCACATTTTAAGACCAAGTCAATTTTAAACCATTCCTTTTTTTTTTGAACAAGTAAACATCTGGATAATATGTTAAAGAGTTTGTATGCATTTTGCAGGGCTGAATCTCATCTTGCACATAATAAAAAGGGTCATTCCAAATCCATATTTCCAATTGCTTTGCTGGGTGGGGTTAGCCAGTTGTTTACTTTGAAATAATTTGTTAAGCTGCACATTTATGTTTCATGCATTTGTCTGTATGTGTGTTATATCTCACAAAAAAATCTTTAAAAGTTCTATTGTTTCCAATTGACACAGTAAAATATGTACTTGTGGATATTGTTTGAAATCTTAAGATGTAAATAATGATTATAAGGCAGTGCTTTTGAAATATGTAAAAGTAATGGTTGTCCTTGTTATCTCTGGAACAACATAAGTGATAAGACCTCTATTAACTCTGAAAGCCTCATTAAAGGGATAACTTTGCCACTAGCAAATGAAAGCAGTCACCTCTAGCAGATACACAAGGATTAGTTTGGGGTGAAAATCTCTGAAAAAAAATTGTATGTGTGTGATTGTCCTCTAGTATCCTGTTGACATTATATGAAGCTAAATGACTAGATAAAATCCTGCCATGGACAAAACAAGCACCCAAGAATGGTCATCTCACCCCTCTTTCCCAACCTACCCAAGACTAGTTGGAAATATAGGAATGGTGGTAGATTTACTGCATTGTTTGCTATTGGATATTTCTTTGTCTTTACCAAAGATGATTCACTAAGGGTGGCTAAGTGGAAAAGAACCTGATTTCTAAGGAGCAACTATACAAAATCTCCTGGTGCAGATTCAAATGATGGCTTATCCAATAAAACATCAGGAAATTGTTATTTTCATCTAGTCTATTCTTTCTGTCTCACTCCTTCCCTCCTTATGCATACTTCCAACCCTTACCACATGCTGCTTCCTCTGCCTAGAACACAGTCCTCCATTCCTACCCCAGCTGTAACTCAGCTTATCTGTGATCCTCTTTCTCAGCTTAGATGACACCTCCAAGAGGCCAATCCAAGGCTACCCAAGGCTGCAGTTGATGCCATTCCTCTGTACTCCTCTTCTCATAGCCCTGATAACATTTGATCATAATGGCTTATATACAGTCTTGTTCATCATGGTAGTACCAGCAGCTATCAGTTTCTGGCACATAGTGAATGCTCAGTGAAGGCTGTTGAATGAATAAATGAAAGAAAAATTCATTTCTATGAAGCCTTTCCCATCTCTCCCCATCAGAACAAATTGCTCTTTCCATGTTTCATAGCGCTTTTTACAGACCTCTATTCTAGGCTGTCTCATGTTATAACTAGCTGTGTACTGGATGTCTTCCCTCAGAATGTTTCATGCTTCCAGGGGCAGAGAATTAACCTTATTTATCTTTGTATTTTCCCTGGGACATACCTTCTTCCTTATTTGTACAAAGTAGACCTCAATAAATGTTTGTTAAGTTGAATTGAATTTCTCTGCCCTCTGGCCCCACTGCCACACAATTAATGATTAGTAAGAATTGGTTCATGATCTGTAAACAAAAACTTAACTGCACTAGAGACATTGCTATTTAAAAGAACAGGATAGTGAATGTTTGGGGAAAGGAAAAAATGAGTGTGTAATGTGAATAATTATCTCCTAATTTTCTGGTTAGCAAACCCAAGATTTCATAAACAGAGTGTTGGGGCTTTTTTTCCTACAAACATAAACATACTCCTGTGATTACTTTAAATTTTTCAATTTTACTGTTTTTGCTCCTTGGAATATATATTTATATATTAGGTAGAGGCAGAATTAATTTTAGGGAACTAGATGAGAAGATACTGAGATGTCACACATGCACACTCACACACACACACACACACACACACACACACACACACACACACACAGAAAAGGGGTTGTAAGTTAGATAGATCTTTTTGGTCTCAGCTCTAACCTGAGAGGGTCCCAGTTAACTGAGATAAGAGGCAGTATAATGAACATACCGTGACACTTTTGCAAGCCACTAATTTAAACTCAAGGCATGCATATTGAGTCTTTTTAATTCGTTGCTTATACTGCATACTTGTCTGGTCACAACTTTAAAAAATTAATTGGAACATTGCCAGCTCTACTCCACTGGTCTCCCAGAATCTACTTTTTCCCTTGCACAGTCCATTTTGTACACTGCTTACCAGAGTGCTCTCATGAAAACATAAATCATATCATGTATGTACACTGCTTACAACTCTCTAATGACTTCACATGAGAATAAAAATCCACACTTTCTACCTACCAGGCCCTGGATAACTCAATCTCTACTTACCACTCTTAACTAATTATCTACCTTGCTCTGACTTTCTTTCAGTTTCTTGAACAAGCCAAGCTATTCCCATCTTAGAGACTGCAAATACTTTTCCCCATGCCTGGAATGTTCTTCCCATAGATCTTTTCAGGACCGGTGCCTTCTCATCTTTCTGGTCTCAAGTCAGATATCATTCCTTGACCATTCTAGTTAAAGTAACCCTCCATTCCAACATTGGTCACTTCCTAAATCATTACCTTCATAGCACTTATCACCATCTAATATCATTATCTTATTTATATATTTACTTATTCTGTGTCTTCCTCTTTAAGAAAGTCAGTTCTGGGGCGCCTGGGTGGCTTAGTCGGTTAAGCGTCAGACTTTCGCTTGGGTCATGATCTCGCGGTTCGTGGGTTCGAGCCCCGCATCCGGCTCTGTGCTGACTGCCAGCTTGGAGCCTGGAGCCTGTTTCAGTCTGTGACTCCCTCTCTCTCCTCTCTCTCTCTCTCTCTCTCTCTCTCTCTCCTAGAAATAAATAAAAAATATTAAAAAAAAAGTTTAAAAAAGAAAGTCAGTTCTAATAAAGCAAAGTCTTTATCCACTGCTGTGTCCTCAGCAGCTAGAATAGTGCCTCACATAGAAGAAGTGCTTAATAAATATTCATGAAATAAATTATTGTGAAAATCAGTTGGGATCCTTTTCAGTACTGAGTTAGTTCTGCATCTTGCCCAGGGCTGAGCAATTCAATTTGATTATATTTAATTTAGTTCAACAAGCATTTATTTGTTTTATTCACCTCTGATTCTCCAGAACCTAGGAAGCACCTGGCACATTGTAGATGCTCAACTAATAATGATCAAATGAATGAATGGGCTGTGCACCTACTGTGTGCAACATTGAGATAGGGAGAGCCACTGGAAAAGAGGGTCACAATAATGAGGAAAGCAGCCCAGGAGCCATTTGTTCACTGCCAACAGGCCATAGGCAGAGGCTGGGCATGGTCTCCATGGCAACCTTTCAATAGAAAGCATAGGAAGGAATCTATCTTATATCTTCCCACCAGGCCAAATAGAAGTTATAAGGAAGATTAAAAAAAAAAAAAAAAAGGAGAAGTGTTTTGCTGGGTTTTTTTCCCCATGAAGCCCACATCACCTTTCTTTTCCTTTAACAGGGTGTGGATCTCCAAACTGCTTGTGGGGTAGGTTTGGGGGAGAAGCTTCTTCATCAATCTTGCTCCCACTAAAGCTCACTGATGGGAGGAGTGCAGCACAGCGCCAGCTTCCCAGTAAGGTGATCCCTTGGGGCCTACCTGAATCACTGTGGGGGAGGAGTTTCCATGGAGAGGGCTGTTTCCTTCAGCTCCATTAGACCTAGGTGAAAGGTAGGGATGGCAAGGGGGAAGAGGCCTAGCCTAAATTAAAGCTGCAATTTGTGAAGCAGGAGATAGGCTCTGTGCCACCTCAGGGGCTCTTCCTACAGCTGCAGCTCTCTCCTGCTGCCCTAGTTACACTATCAGTGACATCTTTATGGAAAAGCACCATCTATACTACAGATTCTACAGAAGATACTTTCTAAAAGCATCAGTTCAGCAGGGCTGAGCTGAACTACCTATTAAGAATTGGTCCAGGATATATGACTTCTATTTCTCTAAACTCTCCAAAGTCTGATAATACTAGCCCATTTTGCAAATGAGAAAACTGAGACTCAGTTTAAGTAGAAATTTAAAGGCTCAGACTCTGGAGCCAGACTAGTTGAGCTGGGTTCCATCACTATAAGATCTCAGACAACTCACTTAACCTTTCAGAGCCTTAGCTTCCTTGTCTCTAAAGTGAGGGTAAAAATAATATATATAACTCCATAGGGATTATACACACACATACACATGCACACACAATAAACTCTTGAAAATGCTTAGCACATTATCTGGTAAATAGTACATCATTGCTCAATAAATATTAGCTGTTGTCATTAGCCAAGGTTACCTAAGTAGTATAGAGATCAGGTTCAATCTCAGGTCTCTCAGGCCCCAAAGCCCAAATTCCTCCCATGATATCAGGGGTTCTCAGGCTGTAGCAGGCATCAATACAACCTGGAGCACTTGCTAAAACAGGTTACTAAGCTTCACCCCTAGAATTTTAGATCTGGGTAGATCCTGAGAATTTATGTTTCTTAGAAGTTCCCATGTGATGCTGATGCTGCTGGTCGAGGGACCATACTAAGGATCACTGCACAAAACACATAAAATAGAGTTTCACTCTCAAAGAATATCTAAAATCAGCTCATGAGATTTTAGATGACAATAAGGTATGAATGATTCCAGAGCAACTTCATTTTAAATAGGGGATTCCAGAGCTGAGAGACTGCATCTCTGCCTATGGAAAAGCACAAAGTAGGGTTGCTATTTTAGAACAACGAACTTGCCCCTCCAATTACAAAAAGTTGTAAGGCAGTTCTTCATCCAGAGATTATGTAGCTACTGTGCGTAACATGAGAAGGCCCTAGGGGAGAATCTCCTCTTCACTGCTCACCAGAGCCACAATGGCAAACAGCCAACCCTGGGGGGTGTTTTGAGTTGTTTTAATCATGTCCAAACCACACTGTTGGCACTAGTTCAGGCCTAAGCTCATATCTTGGGTATTTAGGAACTAATGGGAGACATGGAGCCTATAGGTATGTTTTAACAGTGAGTCCACTTGGCTGGGATGGACTTTTCCTTCCAGTGGAATGACTACAAAATATCGCCTCGCCAACAATTCTTTCCAAAAAAGGATGGAACTTGGATACATGGACTTTCTCAGTTCTCCCACTAACCAAAGTCTATTCTAAGAAATTCTGTACCCTGGAACATCCATATTAACATTCTTAAACTCCTATCTCTAGTAGCTATGATCAGAAGTAACAATGTACCACACAGGGGTTATGTGAAGCCTCTCTCCCCACTGTTTGTCAAGGTACTTTTCTCTATGCTTAATGTACATAACAGACATCCATTTCCACTGTAGACTCACAGTTATTTAGTTTCCTCCACACCATCACAGGCATCCAAAAACTAGATTTCAATCTCGTGATAGGCAATCTTTCCTTAAATTTTCCCATAAACATTAGTTTGAAATACAGTTCTTTGGCATAGGCTCCTCAAAATGCAAATATCCCTGGCAGAATAAAACTTTGAAGCACAATAAGTCTTAATACTTGAGTGTCAGCCCTTTCCCAGCAAGTTAGGAGAAGATGCATAAGCCTCAAGCTCCTTGAGGGCTAGGCCTATGACTAACACATCTGTATATTCAGTACCCAAGAAGGTCCTGCTTTTATTCTGCCCTGTTTTGTTTCATATTTTGCTATTTTTTTTTTTTTGGAAAAGGCAGTTGAGTGTCTATATGCATTAGCTGCTAAGTCTTTCAAAATACATCGATGCACACTGAAAATACAGAAATTTTAAATTAATGTCCCAGGTCCTTGATTTTTGAATTTTGGAAACAATAGATAGCTTTTTTTTTTTTTTGCAGAGTGAAAGATATTCTCTCCCTCTGTCTGTCTCTCTCACTCACTCTCTCTTTCTCTCTCTTTCCCTTCCTCCTGGTCTCCCTCCCTCCCTCCCTCTCTCCATCTCTCATCTTGTCATGTAATATTACAACTGGAAAGTTGTTAACAATCATCTATTGCCAATGTTTCTTTATTGGAGGTATGTGTTAGAATCAGCTAGGTCAATGTTTAAAACTACAAATACCTGACTCTACTCTATATCTATTAAAGCTGGGTCTCAATACAGGGGAACATAGGGATCTAGATTTAAAAAAAAAAAATGTACCTCCTGTTGCTTCCAATGCACAAACCTAATTGATCTCTTTCAATCTCTTCATTTTAAAGATGTAAAACCTGAAGTCCGGGGAAGGAAGGCACTCGTCCAAGGTTACACAGCCAATTAGTGGCAGAGCTGACTCCCCAGTCCAGTCTTGAAATAACCAATTAATTGTCTTAACTCCCAACTTTGTCCAGAACTGCTCTTTCTCTGTGTAGCTTACAAACTTAAATGTACACAATAAAGGCTATAAAAAGGACATAAAGTGAAGGGATGTTGGAAAAACAGAGGGGAAAAGAAAGTACAGTGGAATTTCAAACTATTCAAGGACTTAGATGGGGATAAGAGCTTGTGAAGGTCTGAAATTTCCAATGCTTACTAGCTGGACAAAATCTGCACAGAAATTGTTTTGAGAGTCACACTGCAAACACTATTGGGAATTTTATGATCCCTAAGCTCAAGAGCTGTCATCTTTGTATTGCTATTAATCAACCAGGCGTGGTCTTCCATTCCTCAGTATAATCCTTCCAATTGTCCCTAGCCCTAGGCTATGCTATGTGATACTTTCACCCCACATTGAGTCCTATCCAATCCTCCGTCTCTTTGTAGGTCACACAGGCTCCCATCCATCCTTTCTGTATTAAAGCCACTTATGGAGTGGCAGAAACAATGTCTCCATGGACCTGACTTACATGATTTTGTTTTCCTTTACAGATTTATTTGGAGGGAAGGGGAACCTGGAAGCCTCCAAACCTTTTTCTACCAATGCACCAATGACATCCCAATCTAGAGGAGGGATTTTTGGCTGTTCACAATTTTTTATTTGAAATAGGATCCTGAAAAAATATTAATTAAGCTATTGTAAATTCAGCATTAAGAAAGTGGTTAAGGGGTTTGTTAGCACCAATTTTTCAACCACCTTAAACTTCTGCCAACACACAAGTAACCCATGCCTTCTGCATTTGTGATTTCTGCTGTTCTAAGCCTGGATAAAAGAGGTCATAAAATGATGTTGAAGTCATTTTATGCATAGCTTTTGGCTCCCCGTCACATTCACCGTAGTATCTATTATATACCTTCTCTGCTAATGCAAGCCACCTCTACTAGATTTTACCTCCCACCTTACTGAAACCAAAGTTACTCTAAATGAGCTCCCTAGAAATCCATTCTCCCTATATTTGTGCCCAACATTCTATTTCCTTCTTTGTATCACTTATCTTCTCTGCAACAACTGCCTATATCCATCTACTTTCCCTTTCCTTAACCTCCAGCACCCTGGCTTCTATCCCCACCACTCTTCTACACTCCTTTACTTTCATCAGTAAACCCATGAAATGAAATAATATTGACACAGAATAAGTACTCAATAACATTGTACATCTTTCCAAACATAAGCAAGCATACATGTGCACCCATGCATTTGCACATGCACACACATACACATACACAGGGTCAATTCCAACGGCTTTTCCTCTTTCTTTACTTCATTGTGGCATTTGACACTGTTGACCACACTCCTTCCATTTTTTTAAGTTTATTTATTTTGAAACAGAGTGTGTGTACATGTGAGTGGGAGAGGGGCAGAGAGAGGGAGAGAGAAAATCCCAAGCAGGCTCCACACAGGCAGTGCAGAGCCCTCCCTGCACTCAAATTCATGAACCATGAGATCATGACCTGACCCAAAATCAAGTGTTGGACCCTTAACCAGCTGAGCCACCCAGGCCCTCCTACTCTCCTTCCATACTTGAAAATTTCTATTTTCTTCCTATCTCTTCCGAATGTGGTCACATCCTAAGATTCACAACTGAAATTCCTTCTCTCTAGATTCTCTTTCATAGATGACATAGATCATGATCTCTTTCATAGATCAAACTATAGTCTTTGTACCAGTGCCCATCAGCACTAGTCACTGATTCACAATGAGATAAGAAGCTTATCCATAATGTAAATTACCCGCGTCAATAAGCACATAGATTAGTTCAACGGAATTTTTTGGTAACAAAGCTTTCTTGATGAAGAAAGCAGTGTATTGATTTACATTCTGCCTCTTGTCATGGCTCTAGTACATCAAGGTCCTTTACACTGTTATGATTTTAGTATTCATCTTTAGTCAAAGAAAGATCATTCAAATCAACATCTCTAATCCCTGATTCTTCCCAGGGCTCCAAATCTGTATCTTAGATGCCTGCTAGACCCCAACCACTACCACCAACCTGGATATTCCATTAGCTCTTTAAGCTCAATAAGTTAAAATCTAAACTCACACCTGAAATTATTTTTGGATACAAATATACAAATAAACAAACCTACTCCAAATATGTCTTTTTTATATCCATTGTAATCATACACATAATACATGAATTCATTTTCTTTGTAAAAATTGTTAAAGTTAAAAATAAAGTCCATTTTGTATACCATCAACAATCAAGGTCCTCTCCTCTCCTCCTCAGGAATAACTGTTGTTGATAGTTTGGGTTTTGGTTTCATTCTATGTCCTTTTCTACACGTTTGCAATACATACACAGAATATGAACTTATAGAAAACATAGGGCATAATTCTTTTCTAAAAATCTCAGTGTTATATCTTAATGTATCGTTCTCAAATTGTTCTTTTCAATAACAAAATATTCACTAGATCTTTCCATGTCAGTCCACATAGATATAATCTCATTCTTTTTTTAAAGTGCTGAATAGTATTCCATAGAAAGGATATCCATAGTTTATCTACCCATTTCCTATTACTAATGGACCTTGTAATATGTATGAAAATAACACATCCTATTCCTAGACCTAGTACTAAAATTGACAACAATTCTATCATGACCATGGGGACCATGTGTGGAAAATGGTGGTATTACATAATGGGAAAAACTGGATCTCTCTCTGAATGACTGTGAGGATGATCCCTCTCCTCACTGACAGCATTAGAATGCCATCTGAGCAAGCAATGTATCTTTATGGTGTTAAGTCACTAAGACTTTAGGATTGTTTATTACATTCATCATTGTTTATCCTGACTAACACAGACCCTTCGTTTGTTTCCAAGTTTTTGCTATTTCAAACAATGCCACAGTGAATGACTTCTGTTTGTGTGCACCTGTTTTCCTATGATAAATTACTTTCTTACAACTTATCATTTGCTCTGACTCAAACCTCATGGTCACTGTTAGCTACTTAAAAAAAATTTTTTTTGCCCTCCTTCCCATCCAATTAGTTACAAAGTTATTAATTTTTACTTGATAATGTCACTTGCATTTTCCCTTTCTCATTTGTTGTAATATAAACCCAGGCCAGGGCCTCAACCTCTTATCTGATCTCATGACATCAATCCTCTACCCATTCTAATTTATCCTCACAACAACAGCTGATCCAAGTTTTGTAAGCTTCCACTTTGATCATGCCACTATTCTTGCTCAAGAAATAATCACAAACTCCTCGTTCCATATCAGATAAAATATAAACTCCTTGACCTGGCACTTAAGGTTGCAACTGAGCCCAATTCTACCTTTATAACTTTACCATCAGTTACTTCCCAAAAGAGATTCCATTTCAGTTGGAAGTACCTTCTTTTAAATATGAATTTGCTGCCTATATTCACAATATGGTTTTTGCTTAGGACCCTTCTGTATTTATTTGAGTCCTAATCATCCTTTAAGACCAAGATTATACCCTCTTTCTTCTGTGAAACCATCTGTGATCATTTGACCTAACTGGAATCTCCACAAATTCCTCCAGCACTTTACTTCCTCATTTGGGTCATGGATACTGTCTTTAAACTTTAGAATAGTTTTATCATGCACATCAAGACCTCTCTGTAGAATAATACAGCTTCCCTGACTTAGTACATCAAATTCTCTGATACCTATCATACACCTTTTTCCTTTCCACTTAGAAGTACTGTGCTCCCCTTAGTGGGATGAGCACTGGGTGTTATATGGAAACCAACTTGACAATAAACTATAAAAGAAAAAAAAAAGAAGTACTGTGCTCCCTCCATTTTGTTTCTCTTCTACCTCTCATATTTCTTCTTCTGGGATTTTTAAAATAAATATTCTCATAACCTCAACCTCAGTTATTCTTTCTCTTCTAGCTCCTTTAGCTCCAGTGACCCAGAAAGGCTCCCTCAACTTCTCTTGCTTAAATTAGTGTAACTTCTCTTGCTTAAATTAGTGTCAAAATGGATACAGGTGGGAATTTACAAGTACAACTGTTGCTACTTCAAGAAAAGTGGGAGCAGCAAAGTTCTTGTGGTCATGTTGGGCAGCTCTTGGGAATTTCACAAAAGATATCAGAGGCTAAATATCAGAATGAGTAGAAGTCACCCTAGAAGAGATGAAAAGAGATGAATGAAGAAATGAAAGGAGATAAGGTAGTGGGGGAAGTGGGAGTGGGGGGGAAAATGAAGGCAGAAACTGGGGAAGATACACAGAAAATAGGCTGCATGGAAACTAGGGACCAAATGTTTAAAAGGTGAAAAGTTTACCACTCCTAGGTAGCCAAGAATCAATGGTGGCCTGAACATTTTCTTCTTTGTTCCATTTGTGTTTCAACCAAAAGCTCTAATTATGGTTGATGAATGTTAAGAGCAGTGCTGATGCAACCAAATTAAAGAATGAAGAGCCACATGCTTTAAAGTGAAATTAGACATGATAGAAAAAAAAAAAAAAACCTGTGCAGCATCCTCTAAAGTCCTTGAAAGTGCGAGAAGTCCTATTCAGAATCTCTACTAAAGCCTTCATCTTACTTTATCCCACTCCTAATTAAACTAGCTTCTCTTAAAGTACCAGCACTAAAACTCATCTTATTCAACTTTATTTTATTTATTAGTACAACAACATTATTTCTAATGTGAATTTTCATAACAAATATACAGTTTCAGCTATGCTATGGGACAAATTGG
>JAESUZ010002670.1:0-69504 GCA_017311185.1 Proteles cristata cristata
TGTTTATAGCAGTGCTATCAACAATAGCCAAATTATGAAATGAGCCCAAATATCCATTGACTAATGAATGGATAAAAATGTGGTACACACACACACACACACACACACACACACACACACACACACACACACACAATGGAGCACTACTTGGCAGTGAGAAAGAATGAAATCCTGCCATTTGGAACAACATAGATGGAACTAGACTGTATTATGCTAATCAAATTAAATATATGATTTCACTCCTATGTGGAATTGAGGAAACACAAAAGATGAACATGGGGAAGGGAAGGCAAAATAAGATTAAATAAGATTTAAAAGAAAGAAGAAGCAAACCATAAGAGACTCTTGAATGCAGAGAACAAACGGAGTGTTGCTGGAGGGGAGATGGGAGATGGGTGGGGGGATGGGCTTGAGTGGGGATGGGCATTGAGGAAAGCACTTGTTGGGATGAGCACTAGGTGTTACATTTAAGTGATGAATCACTGGGTTCTACTCCTGAAACCAATACTACACTGTATGTTAACTAACTTGAATTTCAATAAATAAATTTTAAAAAGGACCATGGCAATAAGGGAGACAGATCCAGGCCACCTTCAAATGCAGCAAAGACAGCTGGGGATTTATAGCCAGTGAGTAGAGTGAGGGAAAAACTCGTACTGAGGTCTAGCCAGGGTGACATCATATATAAGGGAAAGGGGATTCTTGCTATGCTGATTTAGTAGGATTCTTGCGAAATCTGGTCTGTGCAAGCCTAATATAGGGCCCAAGGACAAGATCTAGTCAAAGAGTGGACTCAGAGGAACCTGTCTAAAATTTGGTCAAGGAGACCATCTTTGTCACACTTCGTGATCCAAGATGGCTGTTTCAGTACTTGTCATACTCTCTTTATTCTAGTCACCAAGGAGAAGGGCAAGGGGCAGGAAAAAAAGGTTTCCTTGCCTTAAGGATATTTCTGAGAAGTGTCACAGATGACCTTGCTTTCATTGTGTTGGTCAAAATGTAGTCACGTGACCATGCTTAGCTGCAAGGGAGCTTGGATGTGTAACAGAAATGTATTCTCTGTTCTGGATGGCCATGGGACCAACTCACATTTAGGGTTTTTATTGGTATAAAAGAATAGAAGGAATAATAGGAAACAACCAACAATCTGAAACAATGGGTGCAATTAAGAATTGTGAATTAGATGTGTTTGTTACTCAGCATGAATTACATCTTTTCATTGAATCTGAAAGCAGTTGTCAGCGATTAATTTCAATGAAGCATATAAAAAAAAGCATGTAAAGAAAACACTCTTGAGGCTCAGTCAATTAAGCGCCCAACTTTAACTCAGGTCATAATCTCACAGTTTGTGGGTTCGAGCCCCGCATCAGGCTCTGGGCTGACAGCTCAGAGCCTGGAGCCTGCTTCGGATCCTGTGTCCCTGTCTCTCTGCCCTGCTCCTGCTTGCACTCTGTTTCTGTCTCTCAAAAATAAAGAAAACATTTAAGAAGGAAAAGAGAAAACACTATTGCTATTCATCCTGAATGAATTTCAAAGAAATAGTGACTTAATATTCCTTGTACTATTTACTGATGCTGATAACTAGAAAAAGTGCTGAAAGTGTTTTGTTTTTAATCACCTTTATCCATGAAAATATGAGTTCCCATAAGCGCCACTTTAGGTAAAATGGAAAAAATTACTGACAACTGCCTCTGCTGAGCATGTGAATCCTTCCTTGGTGCATTTAAAATAGTTTATGCAAGTTCAAGTTACATTTTAGAATAAACATCAGCTATATGGTTTATAAAAATTAAAACTAGTATGTGCCTGTATTCAGTGGTACAAGTGGTTTTAAAGAAGTTTTCAAGGACAACATGTTGTCTGTAAGTTATCTTTTTCTAGCATGTGAATACCCAATTTCTTCCCATCAAGATAATCCTCACATTGTCAGAGCAATAATCTTTATAACCCCCCTATTTTATCCACCTATTTTATCCATGTTTTTTTTTTTCTTTTTTGCTGTACTGATTCTATCTCCAATCCCTCTTTTTCTGAATAATTTACCATATTGATAACAGGACTTTCTGCTGTTTTTGAAACTCAAGAAATGTATCCTTTGTATTTTAGATTAGCAACACACTTCCTTCTTCCTCATTGGGCCAGGAAATTGAGGTAATGGTTAATAATATTAATTGTTCTTTCAAGGTGTTCCCAGACTTGGTTCACTCATTACGTATGAGATCAGTTTCTGCTATGATTTTAAGACTATAGTTAATAAACATTTATCTGCTTACGTGGCTTTGTGAAATCTCCTGGTGTATTCCTCTGAGCTGAGTGTTTTATTACCAGGAAGTGCTTGGTGTCATCTGCAGATGTGAAGATTCCACAATGACCTCTATCCTTGAAACAATTTCTAAACACATGAACTTGGTACAGTTCACAAGATTTGTCTAGATAAGTGTTCTTTCAATTTTGTTTTTTTATTTTTCTGAAGTCGCTTTCTATGTGGACAAAACTTTTTCGCAGTTCTCAGGTGGTCTTGATTCTTTTTAATAGTCTTTGGTATAGGGGCATCTGGGTACTCAGTTGGTTAAGCGTCCGGCTTGGCTCAGGTCATGATCTCAACACTTGTGAGTTCAAGCCTCATCTTAGGCTCCCTGCTGTCAGTGCGGAGCCCACTTTGCATCCTCTGTCTCCCTCTCTCTCTGCCCCTCTCCTGCTTGTGCTCTCTCTCTCTCTCAAAAATAAACATTTAAGGGGCGCCTGGGTGGCGAAGGTTAAGCCGTCCACTTTCGCTTGGGTCATGATCTCATGCCTGGGTTCTGAGCGCTCCTTCACGCCTGCCTCTGTGCTGGGACTGCCAGCTCAGAGCCTGGAGCCTGTTTCAGTCTGTGACCCTCTCTGACCCTGCTTCACTAACTCCAATAAAATAAAAGACAGTAAACATTTAAAAAAAAATCTTTGATGTGGAAACTAATCAAAAGCTTTATAAGGTTTATTAGGACCAGAGTCAAGTCATGTTTGTTGAAGAACAGCTCCAGTGAGCAATGTTTGTCCTAAGAAACTTTGTGATAAAAGCTTACTTGGGCAGATGCCATTTTGTGGGAGAAGTCAGGCAAAAACAACCCTTCATGTTTACTGAGGTTTAACTTTTTTAAAAATTTATTTTAGATAGAGTGAGCACAAAAGCTGGGGAGAGGGAAAGAGGGAGAGAGAGAATCTTAAGCAGGCTCCACGCTCAGCATGGAGCCCAGCACGGGGCTATATCCCATGATCCTGGGGTCATGACCTGAACTGAAATCAAGAGTCAGATGCTCACCCGACTGAGCCACCCGGCACCCGACTGAGGTTTAACTTTGAGTGTGTGTACTCAGCATGGCTTTGCACAACTAGGAAAGAAATAGCAGTTACTAATAAGTGCAGTGTCCTTTCTGAGCAAAAATGTGTCAATAGAATAAGAATTAATGAGAAGAATCTGAGGGAAGAATGCAGATTGTGAAATATAAATTTCTGGACCTGAATCCTGACAGCACCACTTAATAACCTTGTGACCCACAGCAAGTTTCCTCTCTGAAATTACTCTTTCTTAGTTATAAAATGGGAATAAAAATGTCTTTCTCATCGGATGCTGCCAAAGCTGAATGACATGACATGTAAAACGGAGTGCCCGACATTATTGTGGCCAAGTGTTGTGCTATTTAGGTTTTAAAAATAGGTTCTGCACACGGAAGATAGAGTCAAAATGAAAAACGTAGTTTTATATTCAGAGTACAGAAAGGAGATCTGATCACTGCTGGATTTTCCTTAGGCAATTATGAAATAGCCCTGGCTTGATGGCATTGCCTGTGGATGTGAATGAAAGATGGGAGTGGTATCAGGCTGCTGTGACATTGTTATTTTAGTAATCTTTATCTCATTGTTTCTAGCTTAACAATACTTTTCATCAGCCACTGTGGTTTTGCTCTCTTAAAGGAATATTAAACTAGTTCTAGGGAAGGAATTGTGTGTGCAGGCATTGCAGCAGAAGCTGAAGCAGAACCTGATAGCAGCATTTTTGTAAGCGTACAACAATGAAAAGACCTCATATTTAATGCGTCATTATTATATTTATTGGAAAATAGTTTTGGCCATAGGTGACAGAAATACATTATAATAATAGCTTAGGGAATGTCTGGGTGACTCAGTTAGCATCTGACTTCAGCTCAGGTCATGATCTCGTGGGTTCATGAGTTTGAGCCCCATGTTAGGCCCTGTGCTGACAGCTCGGAGCCTGGAGTCCGCTTCAGATTCTGGCTCTACCCGTCTCTTTCTGCCCCTCCTCCACTCATGCACTTCTCTGTCTCTCTTAGAAAGAAACAAACATTTAAAAAAATAGCTTCAATAAGATGGAAATGTAAGCCTGGATTGGTCGGCAGCTTTGTGATACTGTTCTGGTGACTCCATGATAATATGGCTCTGGGTGCCTTGCCTTTTTTGTTGTTCCACCACGTTGACAGTTTAGCTCTTAATCCAAGATGACTCATTCCTATGTTCTCATCCCAGCCTCTGGAAGGGAAGAGGGGTTCAAGGGAAAGGACCCTTTCCCACTGGGCTGTGACCTTGAGGCTGCCTATGTCATTTCTGATCATATCCCATCAGCCAACACTGAGTCTCAAGGCAAAACCTAACTGCAAAGAATACTGGGAAATGTAGCCTTCATTCTGAGCGGCCATGAGCCTAGTTAGACATTCCACTAATACAGAAGAGGCGAACAGATACGGAGGGACACCTATCAGAATTGCCTATTCCATAATTACTACGTGTCAAGCTGGGCTTAACACTTTACTTACTGTTTACAACATTATCTTAATGCTCACAACAACCTTATGAGGTTACAACACTTACGATTCTGTTTTACGGAAGGAGTGCCTTGAGGCACAGAGAAGTTAAGTAATTTCTTAAAGTCTCAAATGTAATAAGTAGCAAGGCCAGGATTTGAACCTAGGCAGTCTGCCTTCAGAGCCCTATCCTCTAGGCCACTAAATAGTCCTTGCTTGCTTATTTCTCTTGGGCCTTGATGTGCTCTTCTGGATGAAATCAGGGATTGTTTAAGGCCTCAAGGAATCAAAGATGCTTTGTGAACTGTTTTTTATAGCTTCCTCTTCCAGGCAGCTAATTGCATCCATTCCAAAATTCCTATTTTATTTGGTTCAAAATAGCATTCAGTACAATTGAGTTTAGATGGGGTAACAAAAGAAAAATAATGCCACATAAATGTGACAGGAATTTTAATGGAAGCATTTCCCAGTCTGAAAGAAGTGTGTCTATGCAATGATAAGCGAGCAGTCTTTGTAATACATTGAATGTTTTTGATTGATGGGATGGAAAAAAATGAATTCATTGTATTGCAATGAAAGATTCTATCATCTAACTGCAGTTGAGATAGTTCATCTCTTCAGTCCTTAAGATTTCAGTTACATATAGGTCATCAATTTGCATGTTAATATCAGTACATCTGTGTAACAGTAAGGAAATCTAAAGAATAAACTGACATTTTATTTTATTTTTATTTTTTTTACAAATAGTTTCTTGTCACATTAGTTTCCACATAACACTCAGTGCTCATCCCCACAAGTGTCCTCCTCCATGCCCATCCTCCCCTCCCCCCCACATCCATCAGTCCTCAGTTTTTGTCAGCATTCAAGAGTCTCTCATGGTTTGCCTCTCTCCCTTTCCCCACCATTTCCGCCCTTCTTCTCCCCCTTGTTCCTCTGTCAAGTTCCTCCTAATCCTCCTATACGTGCACACATATGATATTTGTCCTTCTGTGCCTGACTTATTTCGCTCAGCATAACACCCTCAAGGTCCATCCATGTTGCTACACATGGCCAGATTTCATCCTTTCTCATTGCCATGTAGTATTCCATGGTATAGATAAAAACCACATCTTCTGGATCCATTTGTTCGTTGATGGACACTTAGGCTCTTTCCATGTTTTAGCTATTGTGGAGAGTGCTGCTATGAACATTGGGGTCCGTGTGCTCCTATGCCTCAGCATGTCTGGATCCCTTGGGTAAATTCCTAGCAGTGCTATTGCTGGGTCCTAGGGGAGTTCTGTTGTTAGTTTCCTGAGGAACCTCCACACTGTTTTCCAGAGGGGCTGTACCAGTTTACATTCCCACCAAGAGCGTAGGAGGGTGCCCGTTCCTCCACATCCTCGCCAGCATCTAGAGTTCTCTGATTTACTCATTTTAGCCACTCTGACTGGTGTGAGGTGGTATCTCATTGTGGTTTTGATTTGTATTTCCCTGATGAGGAGGGATGCTGAGCATCATTTCATGTGTCTGTTGGCCATCTGGAAGTCCTCTTTGGAGAAGTGTCTTTTCATATCTTCTGCCCATTTCTTCACTGGGTTGTTTGTTTTTTGGGTGTGTAGTTTGGTGAGTTCCTTATAGATTCTTAATATTAACCCTTTATCTGATATGTCATTTGCAACTATCTTTTCCCATTCCGTTGGTTGCCTATTAATTTTCTGGGTTGTTTCCTTGGCTGTGCAGAAGCTTTTAATCTTGATGAGGTCCCAATCATTTATTTTTGCTCTTGATTCCGTTGCTTTTGGGGATGTGTCAAGTAAGAAGTTGCTGCGGTGGAGATCAAGGAGGTTGTTTCCTGCTTTCTCCTCTAGGCTGTTGATAGTTTCCTGTCTCACGTTCAGGTCCTTTATCCATTTTGAGTTTATTTTTGTGCATGGTGTGAGAAAATGATCTAGTTTCATTCTTCTGCATGTTGCTGTCCAGGTCTCCCAACACCATCTGTTAAAAAGGCTGTCTTTTTTCCATTGGATTTTCTTTCCTGCTTTGTCAAAGATCAGTTGGCTGTATACTTTTAGGTCCACTTCTGAGTTCTCAATTCTGTTCCATTGGTCTATGTGTCTGTTTTTGTGCCGATACCATACTGTCTTGATGATGACAGCTTTGTAGTAGAAGCTAAAGTCTGGGATGGTGATCCCTCCCGTTTTGGCTTTATTTTTCAGGATTACTTTGGCTATTTGGGGTCTTTTATGGTTCCATACAAATTTTTGGATACTTTGTTCTAGTTTTGAGAAGTATGCTGGTGCAATTTTGATTGGAATTCCATTGAATGTGTAGAGTGCTTTGGGTAGTAATGACATCTTAACTATATTTATTCTTCCTACCCATGAGCATGGAATGTTTTTCCATTTCTTTGTGTCTTCTTCCATTTCCTTCATCAGTTTTCTATAGTTTTCATCATACAGATCTCTTGTATCCTTGGTTATGTTTATTCCGAGGTATTTTATGGTTTTTTGTGCAATTGTGAATGGGAGCAGTTCTTGATTTCTCTTTCTGTTGCTTCATTGTTGGTGTATAAAAATGCAACCGATTTCTGTACGTTGATTTTGTACTCTGCAACTTGGCTGAATTCTTGGATCAGTTCTAGTAGGCTTCTGGTGGAGTCTGTCAGGTTTTCGATGTAGAGTATCATGTAAACTGACATTTTAAAATGCAAGAGCGTCCCGAGTTCATTAGGAAAGAACTGGTGTTAGCTGATATTAAACGTCTTAAACTTTTTTCTTTTTGTGTTTTGCATCAGTTTTTAACAGTTGATTCGGGGCCATATTTATGTCGGCTACATTTTGTATCTCCCATACTCTTTAAAAAAAATTTCATTAATTTATTTTGAGAAAGAGAGGGAGCAAGTGAGCAAGCAGGAGGAGGGACAGAGAAAGAATCCCAAGTAGGCTCTGCACTGTTAGTATAGAACCCAACATAGGGCTCAGTCCCATGAACCATGAGAACATGACCTGAGCCAAAATCAAGAGTCAGATGCTCAGTGGACTGAGCCACCCAGATGCCCCACATCTCTGATACTCTTTGCTCTTCTTCAGAGAGGACCGAAGAGAGTAAATGGTTAGTTTTTTAATATTTGCAAAAATCAAAATATTTTTTTCTTTCTGAACAATGTAGGAATGAAGTTAAGAAAAATGGAAAAAGTTCTGGAAGTACTGAACAAGTTATTGAGAGCATTCTGTAGTTTTTTCAGGCTTGAACTATTTTTTCAGAGTATTTCAGATCTCAATTTTAGCCAATTTTAATTTGACTTTATTCTTAACAGACTCTACATTGTACTTTTTTTCCCCTCTCATTCTCCTTTTAATAATGATGGTGTCACATTGCAAAGGCCTTTATAATTTACAAAGGACACTACCATACTTTATTGCCTCTGACTCTTACAAACACCTTCAGAGGGAGATATGAAAGTAATTATTGTCTTTGTTTTGTAGTTGAAGTAACTGAGACCCAGAGATGTTAACTCAAATGCCCAGTGACATCTAGTAAGCAGCGTGGCTGAGTTTTCCTTCCTTCCTTTCACTCTTTGTCTCTTTTTTTCTCCTTCCTTCCCTTCCCCTTCCTCTTCCTCTAGCACTTGTTATCTTGTGCTTATGCTTTATTTTATTCATTTAATCGAAGATCTATTATGTTCCAGGCACTAGGTTGCTGTAAAATGCACAGCTAAACAAATCATATATAGTTTTGCCCTCATGGAGATTACAGAGGAACTGACAAGATAAACCTTAAACTAGTAAACAAAACAAAACACCTGCCACATAAATGTACAATTAAAAATTATAGCAGTGCCTGGGTGGCCCAGTCAGTTGAGCATCCAACTCTTGATTTCTGCTCAGGTCATTATCCCATGGTCATGGGATCAAGCCCCACGTTGGGCTCCATACTGAGCATGAAGCCTGCTTGGGATTCTCTCTCCCTCTCTGCCCCTTTCCCCCACTTGCATGCTCTCTGTCTAAAATAAATTAAAAAAAAAAAACAGTTAGTGCAAATGAGATGGCTATCTGCTGTAGATTTTGTGATCAGAGAAAGCCTCTCTGGAGAAGCAGAAATAAAGCTGAAATAAAAAGGTTATAGGGAAGTCGGACAAAGAACCAGCCAGATGGAGAAGTAGGCTGGACCTAGCAGTCAGGCTAGGCTAAGTGATGCTATAGTAACAGCCTCAAACTCTTACTGGGTTAAAGCACTGAAGGTTTATTTCTCATTCGTGCTACACGTCCATAACAGGATGGCTGAGGACTCTACTTCATAGCATCCTCAGACCAGAATTTAGACTTACAGAGCAGAAGCTATTTGGGACATTGCCATTCTCCACACAAAGAAGAGGGTATGTGGTAAACCACGCACTCACTCGTAAAGCTCTTACCTGGAATCACATACCACATTTCGTGGACCGGTGCAAGTCACAGGACGACATTTAATGTCAAGAGGGCAGGGATGTGCAGTCTGACTTGTTGTACTTTCCCAGCCTCCTTGCTTGCTAGCGGTAGTGATATGACACTGCATGATGAAGGAAACCGAAGGAGAAGTCTGATGTGAGTAACTCCAGGTCAGTTTTTGTTTTCCTGTTAAGAGACAGGTACAGATGACACAGCTTGCCCCTTCCTCCTGTCTTTTAAAAAATTTTAATGTTTTTTATTTATTTTTGAGGTGGGGGGGCAAAGAGAGAGGGAGACACAGAATCTGAAGCAGGCTCCAGGCTCTGAGCTGTCAGCACAGAGCCCCACACGGGGCTTGAACCCACATGGGACTCGAGCTCACACACTGTGAGCTCCTGACCTGAGCTCACTGAGCCATGGAGGTGCCCCACCCCGTCCCCCAGTCTTAAACTTGGATGCTATTCTCCAGCTAGCCGGTCATTTTGCATAAGAATAACAAACCACACCTTAAAGATAGGGGGCCATCTGGATGAAAGGATCCTGAGGCATTACAGACCTGATTTGCAGCTGAACTAACGCAAGAACTGCCTAATTCTGGATTTCTTGTTATGTGGGGGAAGAAACCTGAAACCTCTTTTTAAGCCTCCTAGAACCAGAAGCATTTCTAGTGTATGTGGTTGTAGGAGATGAGCAGACGCTGTGCTTGAAACCCAGAAAGTCACCTTCCTCTGATACATTTCTAAGACTGGGTCAGCAATGCAGGAACCAAAGGAGGCCCGCCTTGCTTTTTGTAAACGCTGGCTAGTGAAGCAGAGGGAAGAGACATCTCCCGTTCTATTCCTCTCTTCTGGCTTCCTCTACTCCCTTTCTCCTTGGTACTAATTCTCTACTTGCATGCTTTGTTTTCCCAGTTGCAGTTACCCTCCCTTTAAACTTCCTCTTCTTTAGTGTCTGAAAATGGTTATGCCCATTTAATGTAAATTACCCTAGACATGATTAAATTAGGACAGTTGCTCAGAGAGAGCTGAAAAATCAACAGGCTGTTTAGTATTTTATGCCAGGCTGTGGAATTCTTCCCATCTTTTCCCCCAGTCTCTGGGGGAGATCGCTCCCAGAGTATGCGGGACATTTAGCAACAACTGCCTTAGAAATTCCCCAGCTAGTGCATTGGGACCTTTACATTCTTGATTCCTTGTGGCCTGATTTACATGGGTCCCCAAGTCTTTTCAGACTCTAGAATTGCCCTACGTGAAACCTGCTTGCTAAATAGAGTCTTATCAGCAGAGCACAAAGAAAGATGCAATGAAAATGTTTCACTTTATGGCCATAATTTCTCCAAGGGGGTCTCACCCATTCTGAGGAATGACTAAGTGATTAAGGAACTGGTAACCGATTCACGCAGGTGATCATGGTTTTTTTTTCCCAGAAGAAAATCTGCCCCTTGGAATGTCGTGGAATACCCATATTTTCTGTTTATTACTCTTTAACCCACCAGCCTATTCATTTAGGACTGCTATCCATGATTGCTGTCTTCACTCTACTCATTTTAATTTGTTTCTTTTATTATTGTCGCATGAATGTAGATTGCAAATAAGCAATGTTTTATTTCTCCTGTGCCCTGAGGTGTTCAAACATCTGTTGTGATTCTCCACATAATCCCGTCTTGGTCTTTGAATGAGAACTCATTTTGGTATCTTAAAGCTTGTAGCTTCTGTAAGTTTTTAAAAGCAAATTATGCGGAGCTTTTCTTACCTTCAATTTCTTGAGCCAGTTGTTCATGGGGAGAAAAAAAGGACATAAGGGTACTTCGTAGGCTTTAAATCAGGGATTAGGAAAATTTGCTGTGGGTTCTTGTCATTTGTGTTTTGGCGGACCTGAAAGTGGACTTGAGAGCCCTCCATACGGCTGCCTGGTGTAACACATGAATCATCTTGAATCATTTGTCCTCCTCTTAATTAACACTGAGGATACTGGGAATCCTTAGCACATAGCCTGTTTGCACTCATTTTTTGTCTTTGAACACCAGAATGCCCAGCACACACTAGGCACTCAAGAAATGTTCATTGGTGGGGCACCTGGGTGGCTCAGTCAGTTAAGCATTCGACTTCAGCTCAGGACATGATCTTGCAGCCCGTGAGTTGAAGCCCCATATCAGGCTCTGTGCTGACAGCTCGGAGCCTGGAGCCTGCTTTGGATTCTGTGTCTCCCTCGCTCTCTGCCCCTCCCCCATTTACACTCTGTCTCTCAAAAATAAGGAAATATTAAAAAAAAAATGTTTTTCTTTTGAGTGAATGAATGAGACAGTTAAAGGTTTTGGAAACCTTATTCCTTTTTTAAATTCCCCACTTAAGAATCTCTCATCAGGCTAGGAATTAAAAGACCTAGTTTCTGGCTTTGTATAGCAGAGCTCAGTACCACAAATGTAAAAGGAAATATTATGAGATGTATGAAGTGCTCCGGGGATGTTTGTTTCTTCTGCAACATAGAAATGTGTTCAGGAAGGGTCTCGAGATGGATAGCATGAAGGAACAGCATGTCTCTGAAACTTAAGTGGAGATGAACCTATCTTTTAGAGTATTGTTTTCCAAATTTGGCAGTATATTAGAATAAGTAGTCACACATTTAAAAACTATCAGAGTTGGGTGGGGTGTAGACCAGAGAATCAGTACTTTTAAAAATCTTCCCAGGTGATTCCAGCATATAGCCAAATTTGAGCACAGATGGTCCAAAGCTGTGCTCCTCAAGCTCAGATCACCTGGAGATGTTATGACTGTGCAGAATCTGATCCACTAGGTCTGAGGTGGGACCTGAAGTTACGCATTCCCAGTAAGTTCCCTGTTATATCACTTTAAATAGCTCATTTCTAACGTGTATATGAAAAAAAATTACATGTCAGGCAGTAAACAAAGGGACATGAAACTAGCTTTATTTAGTATATGCCAGGCACCATGCTGGTAACTTTGAGTATATTATCTTGCTAAACTTAAAAACGATCACGTAAGAACATTGTTACCCCTCTTTTAGATAGTAAAAGGTGAAAGATTTATGTGATCTGAAGAGAAACCAGAGTATATTACCCCTATTTTAGAAATGAAGAGATTAAGGTTTAGTGGGCAAGTCATTGCCTCAGTCTGGACAGCTAATTCCTGACGGAACCTATAGGTCAGTGGTAGTTGCTGGAAACCCTCAAATGCTGAGCAAAAGTGTTTAGGACATGGCTTGGTAGGAAACTCTTTATTGGATCGCTTAGGGAAAATATCAGTGTCGCCGTATTTGATTTCACACTCTTGCTTTGTGTAATATATTTAGGCAGGTAAGGAACATGGTATTGGGCAAGCTGCCGGATGGGTTGTACTCCAATGGTATGATATCAGAGATATACGGGCCAAGGTAGAGTAGAATGTGAATAAATACTAATAGCAAAATAGTAGTGATAGTGGAGAATGTCAGAATTCAAACACAAAACACAAATGCTGTGTTTTTCAACTATTGATATCAAAGGATTATTGATTTGAGAGAGAGAAATTGTGTTTTTTCAAAGCATTTGGCTCTGACTCTGATTCTTTCCAGTATTCTTCCAAATGAATACTTCAATGAAGAGAGCCCTGCACCTCCATTTTCTTTTTTTTTGTTAAGTGATTTTTTTCCCACTCTCTCTCCTTCCAGGAAGCTGAAAAATGAACTCTTAGAAGCAAAACGCAGAAGTGGGAAGACTCAACAAGAAACCAGCAGAGTGTGTGTCCACTGTCAGAGAAACCTGGGCTTGATATTTGACCGAGGAGACCCGTGCCGGGCCTGCTCACTGCGCGTGTGCAGCGAATGTCGGGTGTCGGGTCTTGATGGTAGCTGGAAGTGCACCATCTGTGCCAGAGTCGCGTGAGTTTCTTGTCTTTGTGTGGAAAGCCAGGTTTGATGACTGAAAGGATCAGAGTGGGGAAGGAAAAACAGAAAAGAGTATTTAAAATTTAGGGATGGAGAGTAGACTGAAAATACAGCCCAACACAGGCTCAGCAATGCCTTTGTAGAATTCTGGAGGGGATTCTCCAAAGCCTCGTAGGACGAGATCTCTTTCTACATCTGAAAACCATGCACAAGCTTTCTTTGCTTATAGCCCCTCTTGGCTCACGTATCTTCTCAGAAGGCACAGGCAGTTGCCCGAAGCCATCCTTAGCTGTACGGCGTGACTGGCAGAATGGGTATGAAATATCCAGCCTGCTTCCCACAGCACATGAGGGACAAAGCTTTTTCTGCATCTGTTGAAAGGAGCGTATGTTTTTTTTTATCCTTTCTCTTATTGATGTGACGTATCACATTGGTTGATTGATTTGTGAATATTGACCCCTTGCCTTGCATCCTAGGAATAAGTCCAGGTTAATTATGGTGAATGATTTCTTTAATGTATTGCTGGATTCAGTTTGCTAGTATTTTGTTGAGGATATTTGCATCTATGCTCATCACAGATATCGGCCTGGAGTTCTCTTTCTTTTTTATTTGTAGCATCTTTATCATATTTTGGTATTAGGGTAATGCTGATCTCATAGACTGAATTTGGAATGTTTTCCTCCTCTACTATTTTTTAAAATACTTTTAGAAGAATAGATATTAGCACTCCTTAAATGTTTGGTGGATTTCACCTCTGAAGCCATCTGGTCCTGGACACTTATTTCTTGGGAATTTTTTGAGTACTGATTAAATTACAGTTGCTGATAATCTGTTCACATTTTTTATTTCTTCATGATTTAGTTTGGGGAAGGTACGTGTTTCTGTGAATTTATCAGTGTTTCCTAAGTTGTCCACTTTGTTGGCATATTATTTTTTGTAGTATTCTCTTAATAATTCTTTTGCATTTCCGTGGTGTTGGTTGTTATTTCTCTTCTTTCATTTCTGACTGTTTATTTGAGTCCTCTCTATTTTGTTTGTTTTTCTTTCTTTCCTTTTTTTTTTTTTTTTTTTTTTTTTTTTTTTTTGGTGAGGCTACCTAGACGTTTATCAATTTTGTTGATGTTGTTCAAAGAACCAGCTTCTGGTTTCATTGATCTGTTCTATTGTTTTTAGTTCCTATTTCATTTATTCCTGCTCTAATCTTTATTATTTCCTTTCTTCTACTGGTTTGGGATTTTGTTTGTTCTTTTTCTAGCTCTTTTAGGTGTAATGTTAGATTGTTTATTTGGGATTTTTATTGCTTCACGAGGTATACTTGGATTGCTATAAACTTCCTTCATAGAACAGCTTTTGCGGTTTTGGACCATTGTGTTTGCATTTTTATTTGTCTCCATGTATTTCTTATTTCCACTTTGATTTCTTGGTTGACCCCTTCATTGTTCAGTAGCATGTCATTTTACCTCCATATTTTCGTGGTCTTTCTGTATGTTTTCTTGTGGTTGATTTCTAGTTGCATATTGTTGCGGTCAGTAAAGGTGAATGATAAGTCTTCAGTGTTTTTGAATTTAGGGGACTTGTTTTGTGGCATAATATGTGATCTGTTACCATATAGTGTCCGCCTTTGTCTCTTGTTACAGTAGTATGTCTTGTCCGATATAAGTATTGCTACCTTGGCTTTCTTTTCACTTCCATTTGCATGATAAATGCTCTTCTATCCCTTCACTTTCAATCTGCATGTGTTTTTAGGCCTGAAATCTGTCTCTTGTATGACAGATATGTCATATGTCATATGTCTTTTGAATGGAGTGCTTAGTCCATTTACATTCAAGGTAATTGTTGATAGGTATGTACTTATTGCCATTTTGTTACCTGTTTTGCAGTTGTTGTGTTGTTCTCTTTTTCTTTATTTTCTACTTTCTTCTCTCACACTTTGCTGGTTTTCTTTAATGATATACTTGGGTTCCTTTCTCTTTATTTTTTGCATATTTATTACTGGCTTTTGATTTGTGGTTACCACTAGGTTTGTATATAACATTTTATGCATATAGCAGTGTATATTAAGTTCATGGCTGCTTAAGTTTGAACCCATTCTTTGCCCCCCGTCCCCATGTTTTAGGTATATATTGTCATACTTTCTATTATTTTGTGATTACTTTGATTGAATTTTATAGATATGCTTAATTTTACTGCTTTTGTGCTTCCTACTTTTCTTACTCCTGCTTATGGTCTTTCTTTTCCACTCAATGAATCTCCCTTAACATTTCTTGTAGGTTTGGTTTAGTGGTCATGAATTCCTTTGATTTTTGTTTGTCTGGGAAACTCTATCTATCCTTCTATTCGGAATGATAGCCTTGCTAGATATAGTATTCTTGGCTGCAGGTTTTTTCTTTCAGAACTTTGACTATATCATGCCACTCCCTTCTGGCCTGCCAAGTTTCTGCTAAGAAAGAATGAGGTCAGGGGCACCTGGGTGGCTTAGTCGGTTAAGCGTCTGACTTTCACTTAGGTCATGATCTCGCAGTTCGTGGGTTCGAGCCCTGCGTCGGTCTCTGTGCTGACTGCCAGCTCAGAGCCTGGAGCCTGTTTCAGAGTCTGTGTCTCCCTCTCTCTGACCCTCCCCTGCTCACGCTGTCTCTCTCTCCCTCTCCTAGAAATAAATAAAAATATTAAAAAAAAAAAAAGAAAAAGAAAAAGAAAGAATGAGGTCAGGGTGCCTAGGTGGCTCTGTCGGTTAAGCGTCTGACTTTGGCTCAGGTCATTATCTCACAGTCCGTGAGTTGGGCTCTGTGCTGACAGCTTAAGAGTCTGGAGCCTGCTTTGGATTCTATGTCTCCCTCTCTCTGCACCCCTCCCCCACTTGTGCTCTCTCTGTCTCTCAAAAATAAATATTTAAAATAAAGAATGTACAAATTTCTTGGAAATTGCTTAGAAAGTCCACAGTTTTTTACTATCCATTTGTTAAGAGTTTCACTGAGATCCTCCACTCTTCTCAAATTCAGTCAGTATCTTCATGATGATTACCTTAAATTATCTATCAGGCATATTATTTATTTCCGTTTTGTTAAGCTCTCTTCCTATGATTTTGCCCTGTTCTTTAATTAAGGACACATCCCTCTGTCTCCTCATTTTGTCTAACTCTCTGTGTCTGTTTCTATGTGTTAGAAAAGTCAGCTATGTCTCCTGGTCTTTTTTTTTTTTTTAATTTTTATTTATTTCTAGGAGAGAGACAGCGTGAGCAGGGGAGGGTCAGAGAGAGAGGGAGTCACAGACTTAAACAGGCTCCAGGCTCTGAGCTGGCAGTCAGCACAGAGCCCGACGCGGGGCTCGAACCCACGAACCGCGAGATCATGACCTAAGCGAAAGTCGGACGCTTAACCGACTAAGCCACCCAGGCGCCCCGTCTATGTCTCCTGTTCTTGAAAGTAATAGCCTTATGAAGAAGTCCTGTAGTGCCCTGTGGTGCAATGTCCCTTTTTCACCAGATCCTGGTGCTTAAGGGTGTCTCCTGTGTGTTATGTGCACCCTACTGTTGTGGCTGAGCCAAGTTGCCTTTAGTACCCTTGTCTGCAATGGCTCTCTTTGCCTGTTGTGGGCAGGGTTTAGTCTCTCTGGGGTTAGTGGGCCCGTCTGAGGCTGTCTTATGCTTCAGTTGAGTCAGATCTGTCATTTGCCAGATGCAATAGCACTGAACTGCAGTCAGACCAGGTGCCTTCTGCCAGCCCACTGTTGAGTCTGTAGTGGTGTGTGTGGTTATCTTTCCCTCTTCCTGGGGCCGGAGTCACTTTGGAGTTTTACTGGCCTCTGTCAGGGCTGCTTTCACACTGCTGGGTTTGTGGCTCCACTTTGGATGAGCTCTTGTCAAAGCATATCGGAGGGGGCAGGTCCACAGAAGAAGAAGAATGCTAGGGCACAGCACCCTGTTAGCAAGTTGGTTCCTGTACGTGACTGTGAGTCTAGGTTGGGGGTGAAGCAAGAGAGGGAAATGGTGCCTACCAGCTCTTTTGTTCTAGGAGAAGTCTCCCAATGATCTCTGCCCCTCCAGCACATGCTGGAGATGAGGAAACAAGTCTACTTCCCATATACCTCAGGTGTTTTTCAATCTGCTGCTTCTCTGCCATATCTCAGTGGAGCTGTTTGTTGTGCTCTTTAAGGATGGGGACTCAGTTTCCTTTCCCCCTCCTGGCTGTCCCAGAGCCACACCCTCCTTTTTTTTAAAGTTCCAGGTGTTAAGCCCCGCTGATTTTAAGAACTCAGAAAATAAGGTCCCTCTGCTTTTCAGAGCCAAATGTTACGGGGTTTTGTCTTTGCCACGCAGGTCCTCCGTGCCTGAGGTGCCTGGTGTGGGGTTCTCCTCCTCCGTGACTTTATCCTAGGGACAGCCTTGTGGGCCCCAACTGCATCTATGCCCCTCCTGCCCTCTTCAATGTGTCCTGTTGTCCACATTTAGCTGTGGAAAGTCTGCTCTGCCAGTCTTTGGGTCATTGTCTGGCCATGTACCCTGGTGCGGGTATGATCTAGTTGTATCCGTGGGATGAGGTGAGCTTAGAAAGCCATCTTCCTCAGAATTCCAAAATCTGTATTCATTTTCTAAATGGAGGTGAGCCGTCTACAAATCAGGATGCACAAATAATGTTAGACATCTTAATTTCACATGAAACCAAATTGTTTCCTTTGGTATTTCTCCATATGCCTGTTCAGAAAAACGATCAATAATGCACTTTGGTTTCTGGTTGAAAGTAACATGATACATCTGCAAGTCAAGTAATGCAGAAGTCGCCATTTTCAGCTCTGCACACTTCTTAGAAAGTTTGTCTGAGTGTGTTGTAATAGCTTTCTCCAGTTCTGCTTCCCTTAATTTGATATTTCAGAGTTGGCTATAAAGGCCATTGCAGTATAGTCAGATAACAAGTCACCAAGGAAAGAATAAATTAATGGACGGAATTTTCTGTTTTAGTTTTGCTTCTACACAATTTTGCAGGGGCATTTTGCCCTCCCAGTTCTCAGTGACCAGCCACTAGAAGGCAACAAATTGAATTTAAAAATTAACAGAAGCAAAGAAAGAAATAGAAAAACTTGGATGGGAGACTATCATAGTTTTTTATTGACTCATGTACAAATGGCCTTCTGGGTTTCTTTGATTAGAGTTAGCTTACACAAAAGAACACAAGTAACAAATATACAGGAGAGTTTCTCAATTTCAGCATTACTGATATTTTGGTTGATATGATTTGGGGAGTGACAGTGTTTAGCAATATCCCTGGCCTCTACCCACTAGGTGCCAGTCACATCCCTCCTCCACCTTCCAATGTGACCATGAAAAATTCCTGCAGATGTTGCTGAATGTCCTCTGAAGAGGAAAAGTTGCTCCTGCTTGAGAAGCACTGGTGTACAGTTTAGGGAATTATCACAATGTCTGTGCAGTTATCACTAAGGTAAAGAAATAGAACATTATTAATACCCCCAGAAGCCTTTGCCATTCCTCCTCTCAGTCGCTACTTCCTTTTTTTTTAATGTTTTATTTAATTTTTGAGAGAGAGAGAATGACAGCGTGAGCAGAGGAGGGTCAGAGAGGGAGGGAGATACAGAATTGGAAGACAGGCTCCAGGCTCTGAGCTAGCTGTCAGCACAGAGCCCAACACGGGACTCGAACCCACAAACCGTGAGATCATGACCTGCGCTGAAGTCAGACACTTAGCCAACTGAGCCACCCAGGCACCCCAGTCGCTACTCCCTTTGTATCCCCCAAAAGAAACACTATCCTGCTAACACCATAGATGAGCTTTGACTCCTTTATACTTTACGTAAACCTAATGACATATGTGTATTTGTTTGTTTATAATTTCTTTTTGTTAACATTATACTTGTGAGACTAGTGTATTTTGTTGGCTATATTAGTCATCTGTTCATTTTTACTGCTTTATATTGTTACATTTTAGAAATATACATGAGTTAGGGGCACCTGGGTGGCCCATTCGGTTAAGCATCAGACTTTGGCTCAGGTCATGATCTCACGGTTCGTGGGTTTGAGCCCCGCATCAGACTCTCTGGTGTCAACACAGCCTGCTTGGGATCCTCTGTCACCCTCTGTCTCTGCTCTTCCCCTCTGCTTGCTTGCATGCTGTCTCTCTCAAAAATAAAGAAACATAAAAAAAATAAATCTGTGAATTACTATACTATTCTATATGAATATTTGGGATGTTTTCAGTTCTCTTACAAATAATGTTACTGTAAATATTCTTGTGCATGTCTCTTGGTACACACATGCATGCGTTTCGGTTGGATATATACACAGGACATCAGTAGATGATGCCAGATCGTTTTCCAAAGTGGTTGTGCCACATTACCTTCTCATTAGCAGTGCACAGAAATGGCAGTTATTGACATTTTTACTTGTTTTTATAATTTTGTTGAGTGTATAGTGGATCAATTTACATTTTCTTTATTACTAACGAGAATGAGAAGATTTTCATATAGTTATTGACCATTTGAACATCCTTTCTTGTGAAGTATTAGGTCAAGTCTCTTGCCTATTTTCCTATTGTCTGTCTTTGACTAATTTGAAGGAGCTTTTTATATTCTGCATACAAACCATGTTGGTTATTTGTGTTATAGATACTTTTCCGACTTGCCTTTTCACTCTTAACGGTGCCATTTAATGAAGAGAAATCTCTAATTTTTAGTAATTCAATTTGTTTATCTCTTCCTGTTTGATTAGTGGGATTTTTTTTTCCTGTATCCTGTTAAAGAAAACTTGCCCTAACTTCTAAATCATGAAAATATTCTCCTGTGTGGTCTTCTGTATTGTTATAGGTTTAACTTTTACCTTTAGACCTACAACCTACCTGGAACTGATTTTTGTTTACGCTTATGATTTAGGGATGTATTTTTATATTTTAATATGTATATGCACATGACCCAGCAACATTCATTAAAATTATCACCATTTTTTCACTGTTCTACAGTATCACTTTCACAAGCCAAGTGTTATTTATCACTAATCTAACATTGTGCCAGTGCCACAGGTCATTGTTTTGATTATTGTAGTTTTACAATAAAATTTTATATCCAGTAGACTTGCAACCTTGTTCTTTCTGTTCAAAGTGCCTGGTTTTTGTTGGCCTCTGATAGTTCCCTATAAATTTTAGAATCAGCTTAACAATTCCCACAAAATAAACCCTACTGGCATTTTTATAGGGATTGGGTTCTATCAACAGATGCTTTTGAGGGAGTATTGACATCTTTCAAAATTTAGTCTCTCTTTATATAGACACTATGCGCCTCTCTATTTATTTGCTTTTAAATCTCTCAATAAAATTTTATAGTCTTCTGGTACAATTTTATACATTATTAGATTTATTTCCAGCCTTTGATTTTTATGTTATTACAGATAGTATCTTTTAAAAATGTTTGTTTATTTTTGAGAGAGAGTGAGAGCATGAGCAGGGGAGAAGCAGAGAGAGGGGGGCACAGAGGATCTGAAGAAGACCCTGAGCTAATAGCGGTATGCCCAGTGTGGGGCTTAAACTCACAAACTGTAACATCATGACCTGAGCCAAAGTCGGACGCTCGACTGGCTGAGCCACCCAGGTGCCCCAGATAGTATCTTTTTAAAATTTTACATTCTGAGTGTTGGTATGTGGAAATACAGTTTATCTGGGGAGTCTGAGCTTGTATTCAGCAATCTTTTAAAATTTACTTATTATTTATAACAGTTTCTGTGGAGCTGTTTCAGATTTTATTTATATACAATCATGTCATCTGTGAAGAATGACTGTTTTATTTCTTCTTTTCTAATACTTGTGTCTTTTTTTGCCATATTACATATTTGTTTTGAATTTTGTTGCTTTCTGCCTTCTTTGTTTCCTTCTTTTCACTTTCTTTGGATTTAATGTATTTTTCGCTAGTGATTTATTTGCATCAGGGATATTTCATTTAAAAATTGTGAATATAATTGGGCACCTGGGTGACTGAGTAAGTTAAGTGTACAACTTCAGCTCAGGTCATGATTTCACTGTTCATGAGTTCGAGTCCTGCATTGGGCTCTGTGCTGACATGTCAGAGCTTGGAGCCTCCTTCTGATTCTGCATCTCCCTCTACTAGTCATGCTCTGTTTCTTTCTCTCAAAAATAAATAAAGGTTAAATTTTTTTTTAAATTGTGAATTGTTTAAGAAAAGTCACTTTAAAGCATGGCCAATCTATAAGAGAAGGTTATTTCAGAACAGTATCATTCAATTTTCCCCTACGTGTATTGGATGACTTTTAGGTGAATAAATGTTAAGTCCTTGTGTCCCCATATGGAATCTTCTCTGTGACCTTTGCTCTGGACTGAGATATGGATCCCAACTCCTTCTCAAGTGATTTCAAACTGTGATGATTCAAACTTTTCAATTTTCTATATTCCCTGATATTTGAATGGATATATTCTCATCCTTTTAGTACATCTAGGTTCCATATTTTATATCTCATTCTACATTTTTTCCATTAATGATTTTTTTGATTCAGATGTTTAGATACTTGATTTTCTAGCCTTTGTTTTTTCTAACATATGCAATTAAGAATATAAATTTTCCTGTTTTCACTGCTTTGTCTGCATCCCACATATTTTTATGTCAATTATTTTTAGTACATTTATTTCATTCTGTTTTCTAATTTCTATCTTTTTCTTTATGAGTTCTTTATAATTATCTTTCTTCTAATTTTATAAAATTTTCTCTCTTTTTGGTATTGATTTCTAGCTTAATTTCATTGTGGCCAGAGAAAATACTCTCTCTGATTTCGGTCTTTGAAATTTGGCCCAGCAAATGGTCAACATTGTTAAATGTTTCCTATACCACTGAAAAAAAGAATTCTGCAGTGTTTATTTGCATGTTCTAGATATGTCTATTAATGATGTTTGTTAATTGTGTTGTCCAAATCTCCCATATCCTTACTGATTTTTTAAATCTATGTATTTTATCTGATACTGAGAGAGGCATATACTAAACCCTCTCAACTAATGATTATGGATTTTCTATCTATCCTTTTAGTTCTTCTTTTTCAAGATTTTATTGTTAAGTAATCTCTATATCCAATATGGGGCTCGAACTCACAACCCCAAGACCAAGAGTCACATGTTCTACCAACTCAGCCAGTCAGGCACTCCTCTATCTATCCCTTTAGTTCTGATTATATTTTATTTATGTATGTTAAAGTGATAGTCTTGAGTGCTCAAATATTTTGGATTGTGATATTTTATAGGTGTACATTATGAAAACTCGATCCTGATGTCTAGTTATGATTTTTTTTCCTTAAAGTTTGTTGTATGGCTGCAGTGGCATTTGTGTGTGTGTGCGCACGCACGTGTGTGCGTGCGTGTTTCTTTTAACGTACGATTGGTAAATCCTTTTTTATCCTTTTACTTTCAACCATTCGGTTTCCGTATATTTAAGGTGTCTCTTCTGTAAGTAGCATACAATTGTGCATGTGCGTGTTAAATCCTACCCAACAATTGTCATTACTTAAGATATTTATCCCGTTTGTACTAAAAAAATTACTCATATTTTACCTAAAATCTACCACCTCTTTACTTGCTCTTTGTCACATGTATTCCTTTCTTTTTTTCTAATTATTTGCCTTCATTAGGTTGTTTAAATATTTTTTCTATTTCTCTTCTCTATTACTCATAGTTTTTTTTTTTATCACTCATCTGGTGATTACTCAAGAGGTTATACATACTTGACTTATTAAAATCTAATATAAATGAGTACTTCTTGAAGTTCCAGGAAGTACTGGAATGTTAAAATCCTTTAACTCCCCTGTACTCCCCTTCTGGTGCTACTGTACATTTAAATATCTGCATATCTATCTATATTTATACACACACACACACGTACATACATACATACATATTTGTACTTATGAGATACCCATATATACTTTATCTTAGTCTATTCAGACAGCTGTAACAGAATAACATAGACCAGGTGGCTTATAAACAACACAAATGTTTGGAAACTGAGAAGTCCAAGATCAAGGTTCTGGCAGATATGTTGTCTGCTGAGGGCCTGCTTCTTGGTTCATAGACAGCTGTCTTCTCGTTGGGTCCTCACACTGTGAAAGGGGCAAAGAAGGTCTCTGGGGGCTCTTTATAAGGGCAACAGTCACCTGCCAAAGGCTTCACTCCCAGATACCAACACATTGCAACTGTGTTTCAACATGAATTGCAAGGGGGACACAGACATTCAGACTAATATACTTAATCCCACAAGATAGTATTGTTATTTTATAGTCAGGATTTACTTAGATTTACTGCACTGTTACTCTTTCCATTACTCTGTATTTTTTTATTACTACGTTTTGTGTTTCATTTTGGAATAATTTCTTTTGCCTAAGGAGTACCCTTTGGTATTTCCTTTAGTGTAGTTCTCCTGGTGATAAATACCCCCCCCTTTTTTAAGCAATGCTTTACTTTATCCTTAATTTTCTAGCATGTTTTTGGTGGTTGTTGAACTCTAGGTTAGAAGTTACTAACTTTCACTCATTTGAGGACTTTATTCCATTGGCTCCTGGTTTCCAGTGCTTCTGTTAGGAAGTCAGATGCCACTTTATTGTTGCTTTTTTTGAAGGTACTGTTGACCCTTGAAAAATGTGGGATTAGGGGCACTGACCACCCACATAGTCAAAAATCTATGTATAACTTTTGACTCCCTGAAAACTTAATAGGCTCTGCTGACCAGAAGCCTTACCCATAACATAAACCATTTATTAACACAAATTTTGTAAGTTGAATGTATTATATACTATATTTTGACAATAAAAATGAACTAGAAAATCATAGAGAAGAGAAAATACATTTATAGTACTGTACTGTGTTTATCAGTACTGTAAGCTCAGTTTACATCATCTGTTTATAAGATGAATCACCTGTCAGTACCTCCACCAATATTGTCTTCTATGATATAAAATACTGTAGATGTTGTATATATTATTAACAGTAGACCTCAAAAATAAGATAATGTGAAAAAGAAATTAACATTTATTTGCAGGTATAGCAACTCATGCATTGATAAATGAAGAAGCAGCAATATGATTGCTTTTTGGTAGGCTAGCATAATCAGCACTCTTGCTTCATAGCAGCCTAGGCTACACACGAATGAATGAATGAATGGTTATAAAGTCTTTATGGCCTACAGTATTGCAGTCATATTAATAATACAGTTTTAGAAACACTGTTACATTTTTAAAACCACTCTCCTGTGATGATAGGCTGATACACAGTTTCTTCAGTTAGGAGAGAGAAGCTAAATGTAAGGTAATGTACTTCTTTGAAAGCGAAGTTGGAAGATGTAAGACAACTAATACATTGTTCATTGTATGTTAAATATCACTTACCTTATGCCTACATGAGCATAGGTTGACCACTTCCATGCATGTCTTGCACATAGTGTTCTACACAGTGAATACTTAGGCAATGGTGACTATGACACAAAAATGTCTCCTACATTCCTTGTACAATTATTAACTAGATTTTCACACAGACACACACATGTAACAGATACATTTATTAAACTCTATGAACATAGAAGTTTATTAGCTGTACAGCATGATGTTTATTTACTGTTCATTAAGTGGAAGTAGATCATCATAAAGGTCTTTATCCTTGTCATCTTCCTGTTAGGTAGGCTAAGGAGGAAGAGGAAGGGTTGGTCATGCTGTCTCAGGGCTGGCAGAGGCTGAAGAGGGGGAGGGGGTGCAAGACAAGGCAGGAGAAACAGGCACCCCCTATAATTTCTGACCCTTTTGCTTTTTCATGTCTCTAAAAATATTTCTATATGGTACCAACTCTTTTTCCGTGGTTTGCTTTAGTTTCAGTACCCATATCATGGAAGGTCCATGTTGTAAAGGAAGCCAAAAACCATCTTGAGTAATGGAAACAGCTCTGTTCAGTTATCTAACGTCGTTTTGTTTTCTGGCACCACTTCTGTGTCTCCATCAAATCATCTTCCGTTAATTTCTGTGATGTGATGTCTGTTAGCTCTTGAACATCTCTAAGAGTCATACCTTGAAACCCTTTACCGCTCACCTTTTTTGCCATAGCCACAATCTCTTTCACGATTTCCTTGACTAGCTCTGTGTAAATCCTGTGAAGTCATGCACAACACCTGTACACAGTTTTCTCCAGCAGAAGGTTCTTATTTGGGGTCGATGGCTTTCATGGATTTTCCTATAACAACAATGGCATCTGCAATGGTATAATCTTCCCGTGCTTTCCTGTTTTCTCTGTCAGGTTCTCTTCCATAATGTTGACAATCCATTCCATAGAGTACGATGGATAATGAGCCTTGATTGTTCTTAAAACCCCCTGCTCTAGAGGCTGAACTAGACATTGTGTTTGGGGGCAAGCAGACCACTTCAGTGCCCTTGGTGTTGAACTCATGGTATTCTGGGTGGTCAGGGGTGTTGTGCAAATCAAAAGAACTTTAGAAGGCAGTACTTTACTGTCAAGGTACTTTATGACTTTAGGGACAAGCATCTATGAAACCAAGTTAGAAGCAGGGTTCTCATTGTTAAGACCTTCTTGTTGTACAACCAAAACACAAGCAGCTGATGTTTCTCTTTTTTCTTCAAGGTTAGGAGATTAGCAGCTTTATAGATAAGGGCAGTCCTGATCATAAACCCAGCTGCATTTGCACAAAACAGTACAGTTAGCCTACCCCTTCCTGCCTTAAACCCTTGTGTTGCTTCTCTTCTTTCCTAACAAATGTCCTTTGTGATATTTTCCCCCCAGAATAGGGGTACTTTCATCTGCATTAAAAACCTATTCAAGCGAATATCCTTTCTCCTCAATGAGTTTGTAAGTGCTTCTGGGAACGCATCTGCTGCCTCTTAGTTGGCTAAAGCTGCTTCTCCTGTTATCTTGGCATTTATTTTTAAGGCGAACTTCTTTCTAAAATTATCAAACCATCCTTTGCTGGCATTAAATTCTCCAGCTTTAGAGTCTTCACCTTTCTTTTGCTTTAAGTCATATAACAATTTCATTCTTTCCCCAAATCATATTAGCATCTCTAGGTTATACCTTTCTTAGGTCAAGCCTGCATCTACATAAAAGCCACATTTTTAATACAAGACAGAGAGTTATTTTGCAAAAAGTGCAAGTTTTTCCCAGCAGCTGGTGTAACTACAGCAGTGGCTTCATGAGTTTCTTTTTATCTTTCGTAGAGTGATCCTTACACTGGATTCATGTATCTTTAATTGGCGGGCAACCACAGCCGCAGCCCTCAGTCTGTGGTACATAGCAAGCAATTCATCTTGTTCTTAGAATATCATGACTTTACTTTTTGGGAGCACTTCCAGCATCACTAGTGGCTCTTTGTATGGGTCCAATGGTGTCATTTGAGGTTTGAGGTATTGCACTAAGCCCAAAAAATATGAGAACCATGAGGGATCACTTTTTACTGTGATACGTGGTTTATTGTAGAGATGAACTATTCATGGGGAGATAATTAGGGTCACATGACATCTTAAGTAGATACTCGCAACACTTCAGTTCACCACAAGAGCAACAGGAGGTGGCTACAGAATTACTACAGTAGTAGAGTTTATCCTACAGATAATTTTATTCAATCATGATTTAATACTGCATCTTTACTTTTGTATACGTTTTTCTTAACTGCAAATAGTGCCCTGTATGGTCTCTAAATCTTTGTGTACATAAACTTTGATAAAGTTTAACTTTTTATGATATATTTGTATATACATTATGGTAGCAAATGATAACATAGACTAGTGTCCACATATATTTTATGTAGTTCGTGACATAGCTTTTCCTTAATTTTTAAAATATTTCTAGGCTGTGCATTTCCTCTGAGTTCTTCAAGCTGTAACAAATCTCCAAAAATTTTAAGAGTATATTGAAAAAAATCCACGTATAAGTGAAGCCACACAATTCAAAGTTGTTTTTACCATCAGAACATATGGAAGGGGGAAAAAGAGTGAAACAAATGATGAGAGATTCTTTTTTAAAAATTCTTATTCATTTTAAGAGACAGCACAAGGGGATAGGGGCAGAGAGAGAGGGAGGGAGAGAGTGTATCCCAAGCTGTCAGCACAGAGCCCAAAATGGGGCTTGATCTCAGGAACCCAGAAATCGTGTCCTGAGCCTAAATCAAGAGTTGGAACCTTAAACAACTGAGCCACCCAGCTTCCCCAACCATGGGAGACTCTTAAAGATAGAGAACAACTGAGGGTTGATGGAGGCAGGTGGGTAGGGCATGGGCTAGAAGGGTGATGGGTATTAGGAGGGCACTTGTTATCTTGAGCACTGAGTGTTGTATGTAAATGATGAATCACTGAATTCTGTGCCTGAAACCAATATTGCACTATAATTTAAATGTTAACTATAATTTAAATAACTTGAAAAAAACCCATAAAGTTGTGTTGTCCAAGAATCAACTGTAATGACATTTTCATTGTCTACTTTTAATATTTTCCTTTTCTGTTGTATTTACACAGTTTCTATAACACATCTAGCCTATGTCTGATTTTCTTTATATTTGTCCATCTTGGGGTATCTAGAGTGTTTTAAATTTGCATCTATTAATATATTTTGTCATGTTTGAATATTTCTCAGATAATATTTCCTCCTATATTGCCTTTTCCCCTTCTCTATCTTCTACTCCAAATACCCCAAATATGTAGCCTATATATTCTTATATATTCAATAGTTTTCATATGTCTCTTCTCCTTTCCATATTTTTTATCCCTTTATATCTCTGAATTCATTTTGTATATTTGATCTGTCTTTCAATTAACTAATCTTATCTTTGGCTGTGTCTAATTTGCTGTTAAGCACACTTATTTATAACTTTAGTTGTGTTTCAATTTTAGATTTTTCATTTTGCTTTTGTTTTAATTCTCTCTGTTGACCTTCAACTTTTTCTTGAAATTTCTTGGATACATTATTTATCATTATTTAAAAGTCTATGAATGACAATTATATTATCTGAGTCTCTTATGGGACTGATGTTTTGTTTCTTTGTTTCTTTTGGTTTTGGGCATATGTTGTTTTCCCATAAACCTGATAACGTTTGGTTGATGAAAAAGTATTTAAAAATTGTAAGTTAGTGAGACTCTGTGTAATAATATGTATCCATTGAGAATGTACATCTTACTTCCAGGAGGAGAGAATAAGACCACTAAATATTCAAGATTATCTTAATCAAATTAGAGATTGAGCTGATTGCGAAATTGGAACCTCTTTCCCTATGAGAACTGATCTATAGTTGGATCATATTTACTCCTAGGGAATAGTGCTTCAGGGTTTCAAAATATAGCTATTAGATAAGAGAGGCAATTGATTTTAGATTTTATAGTTGAAATTAGAACCCTACAAGGTGAGAATGTATGTTAGTAGAGTTGGGATGAGTATAAAAGTTTTTGTGTTTTTTCTCCACTTAGCTCTTTTCCCACCAAACTCTAGGTGGGTGGGGCTTACCTTTTCAGGGCAATGAAGAAGAAAATGGAATTTTAACAAATGACTTACCTTCAAATTGCAGAGTCTGAGGACTTAAAAGGCATTTCCCAATAACTATTTTCCTCACTCTTATACAATATTATTTTGATTCCTAGTATTAAATCATTTCTTTTTCTTACTCCATTACTGTTCACGCTCTTCTCTAACCCTGGACCCTCATTTGCTCATATAGTAGTAACTAGAGACTGTGACTCATGAGCCCTTCATTCAATCAGAAGTTGCTTCAAGCCTCTATATGGGAAGAGGAATTTTGTTTTTAACTTCTAAATGCCACTTGTAATCACTGAAGCATACTTCTCAGTATAATATCTTAAGGGTTTTGTGTGTTCATACATTGCTGAGTGAAAGTTTTGCTACCATTTGGTCTGCTAGTCACTATAGATGGTAATTGCATGTCTGATTCACATAAAGTTTCCCCTAAATCTTTTCAGATGAACATTAGGTTATATTAATGAGAGATAAACTTTTAATGTGTTAAGTCAATGGAATTTGGAAGTTGTTTGTTATGGAAGCTACTCTACCCAGACTAACACAACACCTTCCTGTGTTTTTTTTTCCTTAATACTGCTTAGTCCTATTTATTATCTTTCTTCCTCCACTATATAAGCTTCATAACCATGAGGTCAGGGGTTTTTTATCTACAAGGCTTACTGATGTAGTTCTAGTGCCTAAAACAATGCCTGAGTGAGTGAGTGAGTAAATGGTAGTTTTCCACTTAAAGCATTTCAGGCTTAAAAAAGTTATGAAACAAATGTGGTTTTCTTCTGTCAGCAGCATAAGTTTAAAAAAACACATTAAAAAACATGAGCCATGCCAAATACATTTGACCTTTGAACAGAGTAAATTTTCAGCTGTCAACGATACAGTATAAGTTGTCAGAACGATGTAAGTGTAAATAATAACAAATTGAAAGTTCTTTGTTTTCCTTAGCAGATGTTAATGTATCAATACAGAACTTCTGAGTCATTTGCACTTCTCTTATTGATGAAGCAATAATTTAATAAACCCAACAATCCACCTAGCCAATTGATCCCATCAGTGTATCCATCCGTCCTTCTACCATATTTATTGATAACCTCTTGGTACATTAGGAGGTAAGAATACAAAGGTAAATAAAACATGGGTTACCCTCAATGGTTTCACTCTAAGGATGAATATGAGTTTATTACAGTATTGTCTCCTCAGTAGTATAATTTCTGTTTTTATGCATTCAAATTTCCAGAGGAAGAAACAGAACTTTCAATTAATTCTTATGCTTCTGTGATAGCAACATATACTTTTAACCTTTTGTGACAGTTGGAAATTTACATGATGAGTATCTACTTTGACTTAGTAAAATCCCTCCTGATTTTTAAAGCTGAAAAGAGACCATTACTTCTCCTCGATTCCTGCTACCAGCTTGTGTGAACACGGAGACTTAAACTGTCAGTATTAGAAGTATCTTGTTTGCTATTTATGGAGTGGTTTTCAAAAAGGAAGCATGAATGATATTTTATTGGCAGTGAACACCCTTTGTTTGTTGTGAGAGCCTGCTGCAGTGCCACTGGGCTGTCTCCATGTTTAATAGACCATAAAATTGAAATTCTCACCCTGACCTCTATGAGATGAGATGAGTCAGAAAGTGACTCATTCTTTAATCTGTTGGAAGCACAACCTTTATTGTCATTTACCTTGGATTGGATAAAAGTAAAGAGATTTTATTGCTGGACCACTGGCACGATTTATAGCAAGGACTGATGGACAGAGGCTACCTGTTACAATGGGCTGAGCAGCCCTTGACATTTTCTACAGTGCCTTCTCATTTTAACAGGTTGGTTGCTATAGGTCTAGTTTTAAATATAACGGTAGAAACATAATGAAAGGGACCCTGAAACAGCCAGCTAGTTCATTTTGCTATCTTAATGAGAACTACAAAATTCCACAGGATTATGTTAGCTGATGCAGTTGCCATCCACCACAGAGACAGTCATAATGATCATTTTTCCTAATCAGCACCCCACTTGAGCTCAGAAAAAAAAAAAACAAAAAACCAGGGAACTAAAAAATGAGTTACTTCTGTGGTGTTGCAGACCTGATCTTATATTCATGCCATGTTGTTACATTTCATGCTGTTGTATATCCTTGTGAGAGTCTTCATCTTTTAAAGAAGGAGGAAACTGATGTTTTGGTTTTTAATGGATTGGTAACGATTACTGAAATAGATAAAATAGGAGTCTCTGCCAGTAAACTTGAAAGCAGATGGTGCCAATGGTTGGGACATACACAGAGAGAGTGCAGGAGGGACTGTATAGTCCTTTGTTCTGAGAAAGAGAAATACAGCCCTTGACATCTAGAAACTGGTCTGATGTTTACAAGCAGGCTTTGATGCTGTTAGGAGATGAACTGACACTCACAGGTAGGCCACGATATTCATCTGTTGGGCATAATCTCAGAGTATCAGCATCCCACAAGGTTACTCTGCACCCATGATGAAGTGAGACAAATATGAACAATTCATAGTCTTGCCTAAGCATAGAAAAAACAAGGTGACTGTTTAAGACAGAGTGTATGAAACAGCCCCCTTTTCTTGACTCATGTCAATGACCTGCTGCTTCCTTAACCATTGCACCTTTAGCCTTGTTCTTGCTTGCCCTCCTTCTACATAAAACTTAATACACCAGTCATAGCATTATCCCCACTTCTTGACATCATCTAATCTAGGTCAAATCTCTGCTCCCTAGAACTCTCTCCAAAATTACCTAATGTAAGCCCAAATCCTATATTAAATCCTTTCAAATGCCCTGTTACTGAGATGCCCCTTGTTTCTCCATGGTACGTGTTTTCCTTCATTCAACCATACGTGGGTTCCTGGTGATCTTTGGTTTGATGGCCATTGACAGTTGCCACATAGTAATTTCAAAATCACCCCTACTGTAGCAAATTTCCATAATCTAGCTTTGTTGACTGTGGAATACATAGTATCTTAACACCTACATAGACTAGAAGGATTTTTTTTTTAATGTGAAAATATCATACACATCAAGATACTCTGTCAATGTATATGTACAATTTAAACAGTAATAAAAGGAGTATCCATGTTTTTATCACCCAGTTTAAGAATGAGAACATTCTTGGGGCCCTTGGTGGCTCAGTCAGTTAAGCATCCGACTTTGGCGCAGGTCATGGTTTCACAGTTCATGAGTTCAAACCCTGCATTGGGCTCTGTGCTGTCAGCACAGAACCTGCTTCAGATCCTCGGTCCTCCTCTCTCCCTGCCCCTCCCCTGCTCACACATGTCGTCTCTCTCTCAAAAGTAAACAAATACTGAAAACTGCTTAACTGTTGTTCATTTTTCAATGTTTTTCACTAAAAGACAGGAACAGTGAAGTTTATAGTAGCCTTCTTCTTCTTTCTTTTCACATTTGAGTCTTTTATCCATTTTGAGTTTACTTTTGTGTATAGTGAAGAAAATGGTCCAGTTTCATTCTTTTGCAAGTGACTGTCTGGTTTTCCCAGCACCATTTATTGAAGAGACTCTTTTTCTCATTGTATTTTCATTCCTCCTTTGTTGAAGATTAATTGACTATATAACTGTGGGTTTATTTCTGGGTTTCCTGTTCTATTTGATTGATCTATGTGTCTGTTTTTATGGCAGTACTATACTGTTTTAATTGCTACCACTGTGTAATATAATTTGAAATCTGGAATTGTGATACCCTGAATTTTGTTTTTGTTTTTCAAGATTGCTTTGGCTATTCAAGGTCTTTGGTAGTCCCATATAAATTTTGGGATTATTCTAGTTCTGTGAAAAATGATACTGGTCCATAGATTGTTTATGGAGATTTTAACAATATATGTTCTTCCAATCCATGAGCGTGGATTGTCCTTCGATTTCTTTCCATCATCTTGAATTTCTTTCATGAGTGTTTTATAGTTTTCAGAGTACCGGTTTTTCATCTTTTTGGTTAAGTTTATTCCTAGATAATTGTTTTGGGTGCAATTGTAACTGGGATTGTTTTGTTAATTTCACTTTCTGCAGCTTCATTATTAGTGTATAACAAGGCAACAGATTTTTTTTTTACATTGATTTTGCATCCTGCAACTTTACTGAATTCATTGATCAATTCTAGTAATTATTTGTGGTGGAGTCTTTAGGGTTTTCTACATGTAGTATCATGTCATCATCAAATAGGGAAGTTTTACTTCTTCCTTACAAATTTAGATGCCTTTTTTTTTTCCTTTATGTTGTCTAATTGCTGTCGCCAGGGCTTGCAGTATTGTGTTGAATAAGAGGGTGAGAGTGAACATCCTTGTCTTGTTTCTGACCTTAGAGGAAAAGCTGTCAGTTTTCTCCCATTGAGTATGATGTTGGCTGTGGGTTTTGCATATATGGCCTTTATTATGTTGAGGTACGTATGTTTCCTTTAGGCCTACTTTGGAGAGGGCTTTTTTTTTTTTTTTTTAAATCATGAATGGATATTTTCTACTTTGTCAAATGGTTTCTGTACATCTACCAAACTTGGAGATATAGTTAGATATTCTGCTATGACTTTAATTCGAATTTTTCTGATTACTAATGAGGCTGAGAATCTTTTCATAGGTCTATTGGCCTTTTTTGGTTCTTTTTTGTGATATGACTATGTCCATTGCTCATTTTTCCATTAGACTGTCATGGAAGTCACCATATGCTTATGCTTATGGTGAGACTCATCTGTATAGCATATATGCTATTTTAAATTGTATGTATTTAAATATTTGCTATACATGTATGCCATATACATAATACATGTGTTGTATATATGTATACATGCTAAACATATTTATTGTATATAATTTTTAAAGTTTAATCTGACAATATTTTTTCTTAAACTATGGTTTAGGCTTCTTACATTCATAGTAATTACAATAATATGTACATTTGTTTCTATTATTGCAATCACTGTAATATTTGCCTTTGTGGATTACCTATAGATTTTGCTTTTATGTATACTTTCTACAGATTGATTAAAGTATGTTTTTCTCATTCCATTTTATTTTTTCTACTAGTGCAGATATTATATATGAGTTTTTATTTTCAGCGGTTATCCTAAAAATCACAAAATTCAACATTTAATTTTACTAGTCAATAGTTTTAGTTTTCTTCTAATTAATAAAAAAGAACTTGATATTCTTAAACTTCAAATATCTTCTCCCTGGCTTATATATACTTTTTGTTCTGGTTTGTTTATTTATTTATTTATTTAATTTATTTTTTAAGTAGTTTATTGTCAAGTTGGTTTCCATATAACACCAAGTGCTCATCCCAACAAGTGCCCTCCCCCATGCCCATCACCCCCCTTCCCCTCTCCCCCACCCCCCTCAGCCCTCAGTTTGTTCTCAGCATTCAAGAGTCTCTCATGGTTTGCCTCCCTCCCTCTCCCCAACTATTTTTCCCTTCTCCTCCCCCATGGTCCTCCTTTAAGTTCCTCCTAATTCACCTATACGTGCAAACATATGGTATCTTTCCTCTGCCTGACTTATTTCACTCAACATAACACCCTCAGGTTCCATCCATGTTGCTACAATGGCCAGATTTCATTGTTTCTCATTGCCATGTAGTATTCCATTGTATAGATAAACCACATCTTCTGGATCCATTCATCATTTGATGGACACTTAGGCTCTTTCCATGATTTGGCTATTATTGAGAGTGCTGCTTTGAACATTGGGATACATGTGCTCCTAGGCATCAGCACTCCTGTATCCCTTGGGTAAATTCCTAGCAATGCTATTGCTGGGCAGTAGGGGAGTTCTAGTGTTAATTTTTTGAGGAACCTCCCAACTGTTTTCCAGAGGGGTTGCACCAGTTTACATTCCCACCAACAGTGCAGGAGGGTGCCCGTTTCTCCACATCCTCACCAGCATCTAGAGTCCTCCGATTTGCTCATTTTAGCCACTCTGACCGGCGTGAGGTGGTATCTCAGTGTGGTTTTGATCTGCATTTTCCTGATGATGAGGGACACTGAGCATTGTTTCATGTGTCTGTTGGCCATCTGGATGTCCTCTTTGGAGAAGTGTCTGTTCATGTCTTCTGCCCATTTCTTCACTGGATTGTTTTTCAGGTGTGGAGTTTGGTGAGTTCCTTATAGATTTTGGATACTAGCCCTTTATCTGATATGTCATTTGCAACTGTCTTTTCCCATTCTGTCAGTTGACTATTAGTTTTATGGATTGTTTCCTTTGCCTTGCAGAAGCTTTTTATCTTGATGAGGTCCCAATAGTTCATTTTTGCTCTTGATTCCCTTGCCTTTGGGGCTATGTCAAGTAAGAAATGGCTGCGGTTGAAGTCAAGGAGATTGTTTCCTGCTTTCTCCTCTAGGGTTTTGATGGTCTCCTGTCTCACATTCAGGTCCTTTATCCGTTTTGAGTTTATTTTTTGTGTATGTTGTGAGAAAATGATCTAGTTTCATTCTTTTGCACGTTGCTGTCCAGTTCTCCTAGCACCATCTGTTAAGGAAGCTGTCTTTTTTTCCATTGGATACTCTTACCTGCTTTGTCAAAAATTAGTTGGCTGTACATTTTTGGGTCCAAATCTGAGTTCTCTATTCTGTTCTGAAGGTCTATGTGTCTGTTTATGTGCCCATACCATACTGTCTTGATGATGACAGCTTTGTAGTAGAGGCTAAAGTCTGGGATGTTGATGCCTCCCATTTTGGTTTTCTTCTTCAATATTACTTTGGCTATTCGGGGTCTTTTGTAGTTCTATACAAATTTTAGGATAGTTTGTTCTAGCTTTGAGAGGAATGCTGGTGCAATTTTGATTGGGATTGCATTGAATGTGTAGATAGCTTTGGGTAGTAATGACATTTTAACAATATTTATTTTTCTGACCCATGAGAATGGAATCTTTTTCCATTTCTTTGTGTCTTTTTCAATTTCCTTCATAAGTTGTCTATTGTTTTCATCATACAGATCTCCTATATCTTTGGTTTGGTTTATTCTGAGGTATTTTATGGTTTTTTTGTGCAATTGTGAATGGGATCCATTTCTTGATTTCTCTTTCTGTTGCTTCATTGTTGGTGTATAAAAATGCAACCAATTTCTGTACATTGATTTTGTACCCTGCAACTTTGCTGAATTCTTGGATCAGTTCTAGTCGACTTCTGGTGGAGTCTGTTGGGTTTTCTATGTAGAGTATCATGTCGTCTGCGAAAAGTGAAAGTTTGACTTCTTCTTTGCCACTTCCGATGCCTTTCATTTCCTTTCGTTGTCTGATGGCTGATGCTAGGACCTCCAGCAGTATGTTAAACGACAGTGGTGGGAGTGGACATCCCTGTCGTGTTCCTGATCTCGGGGAAAGCTCTCAGTTTTTCCCCATTGAAAATGATGTTAGCTAAGGTTTTTGTTCTGTTTTAGACATATCTTTTTGTTTTCTTGCTGTTTGTTTGTTTGTTTAGACATATATTTTAAAAATTCATTTCAGGTATTGTAATTGTTTATATATCAGTGTTTCTTAGATTTATCCACATGTTTTACTAATTAGATTTATCATTGTTTCTTTTTAGATCTCAGATCTATTTACCTCTTCTGAAGTACAGTCTTTAGAAGTTTCTTTAGTGAAACTGTTGATGATAAATTATTTCAGTCTTTATTTTGCTGAAAAATTTTTTTTTATTTCACCTCATTCCTGAACAATGTTTTTCTGTATATGCAATTTTAGGGTTATTTTCTGTCAGAACCTTGAAGATATCATTGACTGGGTTCTGGATTTCAGTACTACTATTGGAAGTCTACTGTCATTCTAATTGTCATCCTTTGTAGGTAATTTGGGGAATTTTCCCTTTCTGTTTGTAAGATGTTCTTTTTTTCTGGAAGATTCTGCAGTTTTACCATAAGGTGTCCGGGATTTGTTTATTAATTTTTGTATTTAGAAAGGAATAAATATAGCTCATCATCTCTGTAAGGCCACAGTCCTTTGCATCTTTACTCCTAGCCTTAGCAGAAGGCTAAGTAAAAATACAATAAATATTTGATGTGTAATGAATAAATTTGTAAATCTAATTAGCTTTCTTATGAATAATAAGGAAACTCTTATCTCAGCATATCTAGTGAACATATCTCAGATGTCTCCAGTAGTTAATAGAAGATAACAAGGAAAACGAATATTTTGGTCATATTCTTTTTTTTTTTTTTTTTTAGGATAAGATTACCTATTTTCCCTCTATAAATCTTAGGAGAACTTACCTTGACTTTACACTTAAATAAACTTCCAAGTGAAAGTTTGAAGTCCCAGGAGTTAAACGTTAAAGAAAATTAGGGCTTAGAAAATTCTAAGTAATCACTAATAACAAATAATGAGTGTAACTCAGTTTTAGTCAAACTCATTTTTTTAGAGCATGACTTAGAGGAAACACCAAATATATACCAAGCTTTGTATTTTTCAAGTAGTAGATGGATGTGACTTTTAGGGATATAAATTTCACAGTGGGTGTCATGTTTATTTTCTCTCCTCTTTCACCCCTCCTTCATTCCTATCACTCTACCCCTAATGCACACGTGTGGATGTGTATGTACACACACGTGTACAGTCATAGCCCATCCTATGAAATGCTGCATATTGTTCCTTGGCTTTTATTAAGTTTGCATCTTTACTTAAAGCCTTGTTACAGCTGATAGCTATGAGTTCTTTTTTTTTTTTTTTTTTTGACAATTTAGCCTAATGTAAAGGGTATGAGCTTTCAGTATAAATCTTGTTTCTGTCATAATACCTTTATAACACTGGTATGTTATTTAACCTTTGGGAGCTTTGGTTTCCTCATCTGAAATAGAGACTAGTGATAGCTACTTTATGGCTTATAGTGAGGATTAGAGCTATACATAAAGTGCCTAGCTCATTACTTGGTACATGGTATACACTCACTAGGTGTTAGTTTCCCTTTCTTCCAACAAGACCCCCATGTACCTCTAGGACCTGAGAAGGTGGCAGAAGCATAATCCCAAGAGATGGCTCTGATGTAGCAGAGCTCTGAAATGACAAATGATTCAAATGCATATCTGAGTTGAGCAAATACAGGGATTATAGTTACTGTTTTTACAAGGAGAGCAAGAGGTAGTGACTAACAATTCTGGGAAGACTTTATTTGTATTAGGTGTTGGCAGCTCTAGGCATATGTGGTAAAGATGATATGGGGGACCATTTCCTGGAGCCTATAGACTGGTTGTGTCCCATTTTACCTGTCACATATAAAACTGCTGTTGGCATGCTATCCACCCCACCCCATATCCCAGGAACATTAACACACACACACACACACACACACACACACACACACACACACACACACGGGAGATTTAGGTATGCAGCTACTGGGTGGTTTTCAACTGCTGACCTATATTATTTCCCTTGCTCTTTCTTTTTGGGTAAACCCTGTCCTATTAAAGAGGTTGTCAAATTTTTAAAACATAAAATTCCTGAGCGTAAATATTGTGGATTTTGAAGGCTATGTGGTCTCCACTAAAACTACTCAACTATGCACTTACAGTAGAAAAGGGGTCAGAGACTATGTAAACAAATGAGCATGGCTATATTCCGATAAAACTTAAGTCATGGACACTGAATTTTGAATACAATTCATTTAATTTTATGAGCCATGAAATATTTTTCTTTTGATTTTTTTTAAGCATTAAAAAGTGTAAACACCATTCCTAGCTCCTAATCCATACAAAATAGGCAGTGTGGTAAATTTTGCCCACACCCCATTATTTGCTAACCTCTGCCCATATTTGGTCTTCTGAAGTTTCTGTAGTTATTTTCTCATAACCTGTGCAAGTCATTTCCTGAGTTGAATTTTTTGATGTTTATTTATTTATTTTGAGGGAGAGAGGGAGAGCACAAGTGCAGGAGAGGCACAGAGAGAGGGAGAGACTCCCAAGCAGGCTCCACACTGTCAGCACAGAGCCTGATGCAGGGCTTGAACCCATGAGTCCTGGGATCATGACCTGAGTCAGAATCAAGAGTTGGATGCTTAACCAGCTCAGCCACCCAGCTGCCCTGATTTCCTGAGTTGAATATGCAAACAAATATATTTCTGTGTTTAATTATTGTTTTACTTTTCTGTTGCCATCATAACGAATTTCACAGTTTAAAACAGTGAAAATATATGATCTCCCAGTTCTGTAGCTCAGAAATCTGGCTTGACTTGGTCTCTTCCTCTACTCAGGGTTCACAAGGCTAACATCAAGGTGTTGCTAGCTAAGCTCCTATTGGAAGGCTTTGGAAAGATTTCACTTCCAAGTTCACTTTGGTAGGCAGAATCTGATCCCTTATGGCCATAGGAATGAGGCTCCTATTTCCTTCTTTGCTGTTTGGGGAGAGGCAGCCTTTGCTCCAAGAACCCTCTCTCTGTGGCCCTTGCATGTGGACATTTATATCTCAGAGCCTTCTTAATGTGTGAAGTCTTTCTCACATTTGGAATCTGACTTCCCGTTCTGTAGCATTGCAGCATTGCAGATCTGACTTGCTCCTCCTCTTCCTGTTTTTAAGGGCTTCTGATTACTTCAGGTTCACCTAGATAACCTAGGGCAATCTCCCTATTTTAAGGTCAGCTGCTTAGTAACTTCAATTCCATTAGCAGAGTTCAGTCATAGCAGTACCTACATTAGCATTTAGTTGAATAACTAAAGGACAGGAACCTTGAAGAGTTATCTTTAGAATTCAGAATAGCACAATTAGCACCTATATTTCCAACGTAAGTAATGATACATAAGGCTGTGGAATCTTGAGATGTATCCAGAAATAGTTTAACCCATTCAAGCATTTGGTTTTGGTAGATTAGATCTTCTTAGATGTGATATATTCCATTAATATATCATATGTAGTTTGTAACTAATCCAGGAGCCCTTGCTTCTCAACAGGCGATTTAGCTACTCGGGAGTAAATCTGAGATTTACGTGCTATATATAGTCTTTCCTTTCAATGAATAATTTGCTCCAAGGATAACATTTTCAATTTTTTCTCCAGTAGTGGAACTGTGTTTCATATAATATTTAATTTTGTCTTTTATATTCAGAAGTAGCATTTCAGTGTAGTTGCTGTGGGGAATATATTGACACATTTTTCTGGAGTGATTTTTTAAATTTAGGATCCAGTTATTAATTTCTAAATCCATTTACTGAATAACATGTATATGATTCTTGGGGCTAGAAATCTCAAGTTGACTCTCAGCTGCTTTTCTCCAGCCACTGTGACTGACTTGTCACCAATTTGCTGATTATCACTCTCAGTGGCCCAAGAATCTGTATCTTTCTTTTCACCCTGTATCTTTCTTATCATCATTGATACACATCTTCACCATTTCCTGTTCCATCTATTGCAGTAACTTCCTAATTGGCCTCGCTCTGGTTTCTCCTTTGTCTACATAATGCTCCAGAGATTATATAATCCAACCTGAACTTCAGAAAAACGAAGAGTTCATTCTATCTCCTTCCCATAACATTCAGAGATTTTCATTATATGACCGAATGCTACTTTTCAACCTTCATTCCAGTACAGTCCTCTGTAGAAGTGTTCAGACCATAGTAGTTGAACACTTCTTTACCAACACCTCTGTGATACATGTTCAGAGAATGGTAAATAACCTTTGTAACTGGAGTAAACAGTTTTGTTATCACTGTAGGTGGAGCTTTAAAAAAAATGCATTTGATTGTTCAAAGATTCTTCTTTTCCACCTTCAGCATTCACTTGGTTGTGAAATCCAGGCAGACCTTTCTACCTCCTACATTTTTTTTTTTTTAATTTCTAGGAGAGAGAGAGAGACAGCGTGAGCAGGGGAGGGTCAGAGAGAGAGGGAGTCACAGACTGAAACAGGCTCCAGGCTCTGAGCCGGCAGTCAGCACAGAGCCCGACGCGGGGCTCGAACCCACGAACTGCGAGATCATGACCTAAGTGAAAGTCGGACGCTTAACCGACTAAGCCACCCAGGCGCCCTATCTACCTCCTACATTTTTAATTTATCTCTTCATTTCTGTTAGTCTTGCCATTGCCCCAGCACGGCTCTTCTCATCTCTCTCCTGGGACTATTGCCTTGGCCAACCTGCCTTGTTCCTCACTTGCTCTTGACTCTAAGCCAATCATCATAGTACATCACGGTATCATTCTAAAACAGAGTCTAATTGTGGCCCTTTTGTAATTCCACACCTTCCCTCATCCCCCATTGTTTCCGTTGAAGATTATTTGCCCTCTAATGCGATGGTTAAGAACTTGAGCCCTAGACTAGACTGCTTGGAATGGGATCCTGGCCCTGTTACTTATTAGCTATGGGATAGGAGACATGTCATTTTATTGCTCTAAGTGTCAATTTACTCATCTATAAAATGAGGAGAATAATACTTACATAGAGTTGTTATGTGAATAAAAATATATGAAGTATGAAGAGCAATTAGAAAGTACCCAGTATATAGTATACATTCAGGTAACAGTTGCCATTATAATCACCTTAAAATACTCTAGATATTGAGATAGATTCTGTAAATGGCTATATTTTACTCAGTTAGGGATTTTTGAGAGTTAATTATTTGGCTAAAAAACTGAATTTCAATGCTCTCTCCTTTTCTCTTGAGTAGGCAGCTAAGAATTGTAACTGGTGAGTGGTTTTTTGAAGAAAAGGCAAAGCGTTTTAAGCAGGTCAATGTTCTGGGCACTGATGTAGTCCGACAGTCCATCTTAAGAAGAAGTCCAGGTAACTAAAGCACTTATTTGGTCTCAAAACTGTTTTAATTTTTATTTTTATGGGCTAAATAATTTCCCTGTATATGTTGCAAATAGCCATAGTTGAATCTCCTAAATCCCTTAGGTCATGGCAAAACTCAGCATGAAATGTAAATCTGTAATTCATACAAGGCAAGAGGACATCAGTAGAACAGAAAATCCGCGGTGATTTTTCTGTATAGCTGACAGGCTGAGATAGTCAAAGGAAGTATTTATCTTCATCACAAATAGTTCTTTTCCTGAATGCACTTCCAATATTTTACTAAACATTTAAGACAGTAAACATAAAACAGATGAATTAAATGATTCACGTTGTGAAAGCAATCCTTGAGTTTTCAACATGATGCATTTCCATAAAATTGCTTTTAAATGTTCCCTTTACGAGTCTAGTGGTTCTCAACCAAGGGGTGATGTTGTGTACCAGGCCCTCTTCCCTCAAGCCAGGGGAACATTTAGAAATACAAGGGGGGCGTTTCTGGTTGTCGCAGTGACTGAGGTGGGATTAGTAGCTTGTAGTGGGCAAGATCCAGAGATGCTAAATGTCCTGAAATGCTCAGGACCCTTTCATTCAATAAAGGATTATACTGTCACCAGATGCAAATAACACCCCACCTTGAGAATGCTATTCTCTGTATTTGGACTACAATTTAACTGGTTAAATATTGAGTGAACTTGTGTTTAGGAGCGTATTTCTCCTGTATGGCATAGTGAAGGCGGAGCAGGCATCGTCTGGCTTGCTCCTAGGGTGTCTTGTGTTTCATATACACAGACAAATGCCCTTGTTTTTAAGTCTGGCAGGTAAAGCTTGGAGGCTTGGAACTGATTCCAGTGTCACTTCTGCATGTGGCACTAGCGAGGAAGGGCTTTCCCAGATGGGTAAGATCAGGCCTAATGCCACCAGGGGACAGAATGGAGTAGTTAGAATTAAGCAATTAGCTCTGGCTGTTTTCCCTACTCCACACCTTTCAGAGTGTAGACTCTCTCTCAAGTCATGGGGTGTACACACAGCTCCTCTTCCTCGCAGGAAATCTGGTTTATGTGCTCAGAAATCAGGGTGGTATTTCTATCATCCTGTCTTTAGGGATTTGAAGTTCTCATGAACCCAGGCTCCTCTGCCCTAAAAATATCTGTAGAGGCATGATGTATCATTCCCCCACTGTAGACATCCCTAGAAAGCTTATCTCAGCAAGCCTCCCACGGATGAGTGCTCATCTTAGTCTTCATTTAACTCTGGAACACTCAGCAGATTAGAAATAACTGTGTGACTAGGAAACAGGATGGGAATGTCATTGCCAATTATTATAGACTTCTTTGTCCTCTGCTAACGTAGGAATGTGAATGAAGGATAGAAACTTGCTCTCATGTCTGGCGATCTTGCATGTAAATTTGTCTTCTGATTGTTTTTAATGAGGAACTGAAGAAATCCAAAGTCAAGAGCAATCCCGCCAGGACGCAGAAAAGGCAGACACTTCACCTTCTGCAGGGCAAAAGGCCAGTCATGATGGACCCAGGAAAAAGGGGTAAGGCACACTTTTCCAAGGGCATATTTGATCTTCATTCCAGAAACTTCTGAAATAAAGACTCCTTAGTTTTTCAAGTTCGATGTCACCTCAGTGACCCAGAGAAGGTCAACATACCTGACCAAGGCAATATTCTCCTATCATTCCCCTTAAGAGATGCAGTTTTAAATACTTCAGTCTTAAATAAATAAAGGTCCCCTTGGACCTGAACATGTAAAACTTTATATTTCATTTGACATACCTGGCCTTGCACTAAACGGCTCCCATTACTGCTAGGGAGAAGGTATCATGTCAGGGCCAGCCTTGTCTCTAAAGAGGTGACAACTGCCTTTGTTGTAGAATGTCAACACTCTCTAGGATACATGAAATGTCCAGATCCAAGATTTATTGATTGGGCTTAAAGCATAATGTCCCCTGTTTAAAATGCGGGCTTCCCTAAGGAAGAAATCACATTTGGCAACCTCAGTGACTTAATTCAGAAAAATCTATGTCTCAAGTACTAAGAATAAGAAGGGGAGGCACCTAGGAAACGAGGCAATAGGGCTTCTTTGGGGGAGAAAAGAGGCCCCTAAAATGCAGGCTCAAAGGACCAGAAAGCAAACTTCTGCTTCCTGCCTCTGTGTTTGTTAGTCTTCATTTCTCAGGCAGTTGTGACTTAGGTAGTGAAGGTTCTGCTATCCACCAGGCCACTTTATGGTTCTTTCTAGGTAGCATTGCTTTGTTCTCTCAGCAGAAAGCAGTGTGAGAGACTGCCAGTGTCTGAGACTTTATCTGGCTCTACAGAAAGTCTGTTTTGCTTTTGTTTTGGTTTGTTTTTTAAGAATCTGGAACTGTGAGTAGGGGTGAAACCTGAATGTCATGTAGCATAAACACCCATGACTAACCGTGCCTTCATCAATTAGCAGAGATGAATGCGAAAGATAGCCTAGAGTGACCCTACATCCTACGTATTAGTCCTTCCGACTGTGTTGAATCCATCTGTCACCTATCAGAGCTCCCACAATGCCTTGTGCCTGAGTATCACTCTGACACTGCAGTCTGACACCACCTCCTCCCAAACGTGCACACACTTAATTGTGAGTGAGCTTCTTGTGGCTTTTTTTTTTTTTTGCTTGTGTGCTATAGCCTCCCGCATGTTGCTTGGCTCATCAAAACCAATCAGTGGCTTGATTAAACATGTAACTCAGAGCCCACAAGTGCTTGTAGGAGCTGTCGTTTGCAGATCCCAGCCCAGGCTTCACTCTGTAGGTTATAGAATGATGAACTTGGAGCTTGGAGACAGTAAGCAACTTACCCACACAACGAATTGGGTGCACTCTAAACTAAAAGCAGCCATAGTGCTGGACTAAGCCCTGCTGGAAGTCAAAACTGAGATCTGATGGTTCTGTCTTCAAGGAATTTAACAGTTAGTTGGGTAGAAAAGGTACACACCTGAAAAAGTAATACATATAGAAGAAGTTTAGGAAAATGTAGGATGACAATATGAGCTACCTGAAAGCCTCTCTAAAATAAGACATGGTGTTAATTAACTACAAGAGATATCATAAGGCGACAAAAAATTAAGTAAATATTAAACAAGGGGCTTAGATAATTAGTGTTGGGAGGTCACAGAGGACACTGGGAAAGACATCAAATTGTAAGTGTGACTGGATGAGGACCTTGAAAGACGGGAGTCCAGGAAAGCACAAGGTGGGGGGGAGTGATCTTACATGGACGCGACACCTTATGTAGACGTATGGATGCGGGGGCACGAACAGGTGGTTCTCACAGCAGCGTAGATTGACATTAGATTAAGTGCTCTTCTCACCAAAACCCAGAATTTTCCAGTTAGATTGAAGCCTGTGACACTTTGACAGGACACTCTATATATATCTTTGAAACAGAGACATCTTGGCAGGTTCTATTAAGATTGTCTCAGTACCTTCGGAATATATTTCCCCCCTAGAAAACTGGAATATAAAGTAAATGAACCGGTTTTTCCCAATGCTGTCACAAGAAGAATATAACTTTGGTTATTTATTAAAGTCTCTTTGGAAACCCCCATGTTTTGGGCCTTCAGTAGCCTGGATCATGACTCAAATCTCAGGTCCCGAACAGCTATTTTTGCTCAAGTCTTAAATAATTTAATAAACTGGGAATACAGTCAGATTTCATCCCACATGAGACACCCCAATTTTCAAACATCATTCCTGTAGAGAGAAATGTCATGAGAGATATAAAGATGGTTTCTACCACATGGCGTTAGGCCTTTATGCCACAAGAATAGATTGGGTTCTAGTAGGTGCCAGACATCACTCCAGGCTCAGGGGACCTGCCAGGAAGCCAGCAGTTTGTCCCAGAGGATCCATCATTCTAAGCTCCCCTCTCTGAGCAACGTAAGTTCAAGCTCCATAGTCTTTTTTTTTTTTAAAGAGAGAGTGTCAGGGCATGAGTGGGGGAGGGGCAGAGAGCGAGGGAGACACAGAATCTGAAGCAGGCTCCAGGCTCTGAGCTGTTAGCACAGAGTCCGATGCGGGGCTCAAACCCACAAACTGTGAGATTGTGACCCACAAGCTCCCTAGTCTTAATATTCCTGCATACAGGCTCAACCCAGGCAGTGTTTCTCTAGTCCCAAGTGACAGTGGTGAGTTCCAAAGCTGACGGTCTTTTTCCTAGCAGGGACAGAGGCCTGGCTTACCAACAAGTGGCTTGGCCTTGGGAGAATGTCATAACCTCCTCTACCATTACCCTTGATGGTATAATACCGAGGCACTGGGAAATCCCCAGAATGTCTCAGCCCCAAGGCCGCTTTATTGAAGAATTATTTACTGTTGAAAGTATTAGAAATGTTATTCTTGAAATGATATTTTATTTTTTTTTTTACAAATAGTTTATTGTCAAATTAGTTTCCACATAACACCCAGTGCTCATCCCCACAAGTGTCCTCCTCCATGCCCATCCCCCTCCCCCCCACATCCATCAGTCCTCAGTTTTTGTCAGCATTCAAGAGTCTCTCATGGTTTGCCTCTCTCCCTTTCCCCCACCATTTCCGCCCTTCTTCTCCCCTTTGGTCCTCCGTTAAGTTCCTCCTAATCCTCCTATACGTGCAAACATATGATATTTGCCCTTCTCTGCCTGACTTATTTCGCTCAGCATAACACCCTCAAGGTCCATCCATGTTGCTACACATGGCCAGATTTCATTGTTTCTCATTGCCATGTAGTATTCCATGGTATAGATAAACCACATCTTCTTGATCCATTCATCTGTTGATGGACACTTAGGCTCTTTCCATGTTTTAGCTATTGTGGAGAGTGCTGCTATGAACATTGGGGTACATGTGCTCCTATGCCTCAGCATTTCTGGATCCCTTGGGTAAATTCCTAACAGTGCTATTGCTGGGTCATAGGGGAGTTCTATTGTTAGTTTCCTGAGGAACCTCCACACTGTTTTCCAGAGGGGCTGTACCAGTTTACATTCCCACCAACAGTGTAGGAGAGTGCCCGTTTCTCCACATCCTCGCCAGCATCTAGATTTCTCTGATTTGATCATTTTAGCCACTCTGACTGGTGTGAGGTCATCAAGATTAAAAGCTTCTGCACAGCCAAGGAAACAACCCAGAAAACTAATAGGCAACCAACGGAATGGGAAAAGATAGTTGCAAATGACATATCAGATAAAGGGTTAATATCCAGAATATATAAGGAACTCACCAAACTACACGCCCGAAACACAAACAACCCAGTGAAGAAATGGGCAGAAGATATGAACAGACACTTCTCCAAAGAGGACATCCAGATGGCCAACAGACACATGAAATGATGCTCAGCATCCCTCCTCATCAGGGAAATACAAATTGAAATGATATTTTAAAATGCTTTTTCTCTGACGTTACTTTTAAGTACATATGTTTATATAATTTCAGATTTCTTCTTAGCAAGTTCAGATCAGCAACCAGAGGAGAAATCATAACTCCAAAAACTGAAAGTGCGCGGAGCTACAGCTTGGACTTAGACAGCCAAAACTTTCGGAGTTTGAAGTCCATCCCTGGTTCAGACAGGTAAGACACACACAGATTGGGCAGTGGTATAGCCTGAGAACAAGTATTTCCATCCAAACAGTGTTTGTAGGTACCTGTAAAGTATTTCTTCTTGGAGAACTGGTAACATAATATGAAAGCCAGGAGGGTGTTTTTTAGTTGAAATGGAAAGCACTTACCCTTCTGGAGTTACAGCTGTCAGAATCATCTGTGTTAGGTGTAGGGATGGGACTTGATGTTTGCGGATGTAAAGGGAAAATACGTTCTTTTCAATGATTTCCTGATCTTTTACTATCTAAGTTTCTGAAAAAGAAGCACATTTTTTAAAACATGCAGCTTTTTAAAAATTATTAATAAATTGATCACTTGAATTGCTCCAGAGAATTTCCATAAATTCCACCTCTTTCTAGTTCCATCTCCATGTAACTCGTCATCAGTGGGGCCAAGTGAGAATCTTCTATGCCCAGGGTTATCACCTTGTCAAGAAAAGCAAAAGCAAGGGATAGCCGAGAGCGTAGTCATTTCACATCAGGCTTGATTTTCTTTATCCTGTCAAGGCATCAGTCAAGGCTTATTTTCATGATTAGTGTGTGTGTTATCAAAGGCAGTGACAAGAAAAAAGATGTGCCCTCATGTTTCACTGGTTTGTCCAAATGTTAATTCCCTTTCGTTTTCAAGGAGCTGCAGTAATTCTACAAATCCAGCTGGTAAAGCCTCCTCGGGTTATGCACGCAGAATTGCATTCTCCCCTGTAATTCGTTTTAGAATATGGAACAGCAAATTCCCCTAGAGAGGACCCTCTTAGGACTATTGGGTTTTTTACCCCATGGTGACTCTCCTACCAGTTTCTTTTTCTCGACAGCATTGCTGCAAAGTCGTGCATTTTATGTAAAACAACACACAACAAGATAAGGAAGTATAACACAAATCATTTATCATCCACTCTCAAAAGATCATCGCTATATTTAGTAGTTTTAAAGTTTTCAAATTTTCAAGAATGTGAATCTATTTCCCTTATCATAAAAAAAAAAAATTCAAACCATGGCCGCTTTTGTCCTAGAAATAGTTTCTTTGACTTACCCTGGGGCAGTCCCATACCATGTTCCGCAGAATCTTTATATAAAAACCTCATTTTCATTTGTGGTTGTTAAAATCCTGACTCTCAGACAGTGGTCACCATTATTTAGAGATGATAATCAGCTTGCTTAGTGTTGCTATTTTTTTTCCCAGCCTCTTGAGGACTCCACGGATGAGCCATTTTGGCATAGACTTCAGGCTAGTATTTAAGAGGGATGATATATACAAATCACATGTATCTAAAGAGGAAAGAGTTTCTGTTAAAAACCAAAAAGTCTCCTGACTCAACAGATTATTCCATTTTAAATTAATTATTCCATTTAAATTAATTAATTAGTCTCTTACAGTTACTCAACAAGAATAAGGGGCATGCTCTCCAATATCACAGTGCCTTTGCTGTTCTTCCAGAATCCATCAGCCTGCGTTTTTTTCTTCTGTGTTATCTACTGCTAAGTATAAATAATCATAAAGTTATAAAGCCATATGGACATGTTTCACCAAACACTGTTGTATTGACCTAGGGTTTTCTTGTTCTTGTTGTAAACGGAAAGGAGGCAGGCTATGTTTTAAATCGAAAGTACCTGAAATGGTTTATAGAAGATCAGGATATAGTAGTCAGGGGTGCTTTGGCTTAAGCACGCTGGGAACAGTGTTTTCCCAGTAAGAAAGAGAATAAAGCCATTTGGGAGATCAGTAGAGCAAAATGTTCTTTTCCTAGAATGTGCATTTATCATAACGATGACTCATTAATGGACTGCCACAGTGAAATGAGTTATATCATCCCACAACTATTCCTTGGAAAGTTGGGGCAGGAAGTAGCCCATCTTTTCCTAACTCTCAGCACCAAAAAAATATTAGCTCCTTTTTGTTTGCTTGAAGCTGCAGTAATTCTGCAAAGCTAAGTAGTAAAACTGGCAGACTTCCTTTCCTCCTTAGGTTTTACAAGCAGAATTGCATTCTCCCTTGTAACTCATTTTAAATATGGAACAGCAGATTTCCCTCAAGAGGCTCTAAGGGCCCAGTGAGTCTCTTTGGTCTGTTTCCTGACCCAGCTCAGCAATGAATTCCCCTTTCTCCTGCACAATGCATGTTTCTTCATGGTCTATTGCTCTTTTCCTGGAGCATCTGGGCTTGGGAATTCTTGTTTAAAACTCCTATCATATTAGAGTGGAAATGATGTGTTGCCAGATGCCTGGTTAACTTTCTTTTCAGTAGTTTGAAAGCAGGGGAAGGTATGAATGGGTAAGGCAAGGCCCAGCAGCCTCCCAGGAGAGCACAGCACACGGCCCTTCACTTGTTGCTAGGGACCTGACAGATGAGGCAAAGGAGACTTCTTTTTTTCAAAAGAATATGCATGGAAGCTATGGTTAATGAACATAATGCTCTTCAGGGAAGTGAGACCTAAGCCCTTTCACGTTGTGATGAGTTGGCAGTGCGGTGTGATTTGTGAGGCATCTGTCTGAAGTCATGCTCATCCAGAAACAAACCCTCAGACAAGGATTCATGAGTGATTTATTAATGAAATGATTCCAGGAGAAACTAGTACAGGAGTCAGGGAAGCAGAATAAAGGGGAAGAACCTAAGCAATGTGCTTTCTCGGGTGAGGTCTAAATCTGAGAATTCAGCCCGATCCCTCAAGAGATTCTAGAGCATAAGATGTGTCTCTTGACACATACAAAAATCTTGGATTTTTCCATTTTGAGGAGCTGGACCATTGCCCTCCTTTACCAGTTCATCACGGATTGTGGATTCCATTGGATAGAGTTTCTAGATTGAGCAATAAAGGTATAGGTTAGACGCCCAGGTAAATCTCAATTTCAGGTAAACAACTTTTTAAAAAGTATGCCCTGTGAAATATCATTTTCATTTATATGCTATGTAAATATTAGTATGTTTTCATACTAAACATTATTCGTTGCTTATCTGAAATTCACATTTAACTGGGAGTTCTGTATTTTATTTGACTGCTCTCCAACGGGGGTCTGGGAAGACCCCCTCCAAAGCATGTCTGGGCCTCTCACTCCAGTGCTAAAGGGCAGATCTCTGAAGGCCATAGGTGCAGGCCATTAGCAGGAAAGCTCTCGGAAGCTGGAGATGGGCATGGAGAGCTGGCTCAGGTGATATGAGGGGACCTGGGTAGGACACAAACAATGTCCCCTAAAACACATAAAGGAAAAATGGACCTTTGAACTTAAACTTCACTCTGTTCAGTACAAAATGGACAAAGGATGATGCTGTGTCTCTCTGCAGCATGTCTGTCATCACATTGGAGAACAGGGCAATCATGTCACATTCACCACAGTATTTTATTTACTTAGACCGTGACCATATCAGTGAGAGTAATATGAGTTCTAGAGTTGCCAAATACATCTTCAGCTAGAAACTTCTGCTTATACCTCACAGTCATCCCTTTTTACTCATCCTTTGCCCATCATACATACCTACCCTGATTTGGGTCCCCCCAGAGCAAACCCCAAAATAAGGATTCAGGAGCAAGTAATTTATTTAGGATGTGGTCTTGGAAACCCAAGAGGAGTGGGGGAAGTGAGCCAAGGAAGGGAAAGAAGCCATAGAGTATCATTTACTACTATGGGGATCCAGAGCTCAATTTCAGTGGACAACTGTAGGAAGCAGTGTCCAACACACTTCAGAATTATCTAGTCAAGAGATTGGGAATCTGGGGTGTTTATACACCAGCTCCTTGTTCATCACTGGCTGAGGACTAATTCTGCGCCACTAACTCCATGCACTTCCGACTTGTTCTGTGCACAGGCACTCCATGCTCTTGTGATGCAATAAATGTCCCCAGGCACAGAGTTATGGGTGTTCCCAGTAAATAGGGTTCTGTGGGTAGAGGTGAATGCCAAGGGAACTGGGCAGGGGCACTGATGTCTGCTCCAGCATCCCTCCCAAACTGCACTTGGACCTCTTCCAAAGGTGTGGTTTGTCAGCCCCCTGGTTGCTCAGCCCCTGATTTATGCTTACTTTGTATACATATGACTTGCCTTTATATAATGACAGTAATATGAGGAAGAGTTATGGAGACGTAGTAGTTCAGCCAGACTCCTGATATTATACTTTGGTTGGATTACAACTGGGTTCTTGACTTGCCTCATTCTTGTGGTCAAAATGTTTGGAAGACCAAGGACAACTCCTTGCTATCTTATCTGTTTTTACAGTCATTTCCCAAAGATAAGCTGCCTTAACGCGTCCTATTTCCATGAACTAAATGTAACACATTTCCCCCTTCCAGTATAATACTTGTTTTTCACTCAGGTGTATTTCGTGATGTGTACATTCTCAGGGTGGCTAAGATACACCAATGGCCTTCTCCTTCTGCAAATCATTAAGGAATAGAGGTATATGACTTGCTCACCTATGTATTTTATTTATACAAATAAATTCAACACACAGTTCTGTCAACATTATTGACCTAGTGCTGTGTTCCAAATGGTGGTTAAATGTGGAAGGCTTTAGACAATGATATTTTTCCACCCCTCCATGAACTTCCAATTTGTCAGGGAAGATTGGTATAACCAAATAATTTCAAGACAATATTGTATCATGTGGAAAAGGTGTTGTGGATGGGGGCTATGGGAAAACCAGAGAGAGGCATATATCCTTTGAGACTGTTCAGAGAGGCTTCGTGGAGATAACCTCTAAGCAATTTTACGGAATGAAGAGAACTCTGCCAGATGAAGAAAGATAAGAATGAAACAGGAAATAAGTACAAAGGAAAAGAGGCATAAAGCAATGTTACACGTGCTGGACACTGAACAGTTTGGGGTTTTTAGAGTGTAAAAATGGAAGTGTTGTATACAAGAGATGAAATGAGGAGCTAAGTTGAACCAAAATATGGATGGCTTCGGATACATTGATGACCCTTTTCTTATAAGCAACAGAGCATCCCAGATGGAACAAGAGTTTAGCAAATTTGAGCTGTTAAGTACAGAGTATGTGCCTTTTCCATTTAGTTACTGAAAGTTAAGTGCTGCTAAACACTTGCTTTCCTTGGTGTCTTTAGAGGAAGGGAGTTGACTTTCTTCTTGGTCCTGACTTCTCGTTCACCCAAGGTTTTTCGTGGCTGCTGGCCTCTCTCTTCCAACTGGCTTTCATCCATTATTGAGAAGGAAGACAGGGGATCAGGATTCTATTGTGACGGTAAAATAGAAATTTTTAACAGACTGGAAATTTTACCTGTTATTGTTCTTCATACCCACTCAGAATCCTTCCCTAGTGGTGACTGTCTCCTCCATTTTAAAGAGAGTCTTCCTAAGGAAAACAGGTCCTTTATGCCCATCACACACTTGTTGGGATGAGCACTGGGTTTTGCATGTAAGTGATGAACCACAGGAATCTACCCCAAAAACCAAGAGCACACTTAACACACTGTACGTTAGCCAATTGAACAATAAATTATATTAAAGAAAAAAAGAAAACAGCTCCTTTAAGAAAATGCTAAACATTTTCTTTTTTCTTTTTTTTTTAAATGTTTTATTTATTTCTAGGAGACAGAGAGACAGCGTGAGCAGGGGAGGGTCAGAGAGAGAGGGACTCACAGACTGAAACAGGATCCAGGCTCTGAGCTGGCAGTCAGCACAGAGCCCGACACGGGGCCCGAACCCATGAACCGTGAGATCATGACCTAAGTGAAAGTCGGATGCTTAACCAACTAAGCCACCCAGGCGCCCCAAGAAAATGCTAAACATTTTCAAACCCATCAACCAAATTACCCTTTGTTGTAATGAATCAAGTACAAAGGTTCTTGGGGTGCCTGGGTAGCGCAGTTGGTTACGACTTCAGCTCAGGTCATGATTTCACAGTTTGTGAGTTTGAGCCCAGTGTTGGGCTCTGTGCTGACAATTCAGAGTGTGGAGCCTACTCCACATTCTGTATCTCCACCCCTCTTCTCTCTCTGCCCCTCTCCCACTCACACTCTGTCTCTCTCTCTCTCTCAAAAAAAAAAAATGTTAAAAAAATGTTAAATATAAAGGTTCTTTATATAATTAACACTAAAATTCATTGAGCAAAATTTCATTGAGCACCACATTGTGTTATTATCTTCGTCCTTTCTCCAAGAAGAAACAGGAAGGAAAATATGTGTAATTAAACCACAGAAAGCCAGTGATATTAGAGGAAACTGCAGGTAGAGAAGCTTCCTGATGAATTTCTACTTTTTTGTCATTTTTCTGCTTCCCTAATTCTGCATTCCAATGCTCCTACGATGGTTCACCTGTGCCTAAGAATAAAACACATTCATATATACACATGTATACACGCATGTACCCAGTACCAGAAATTCATTCTTTTAGGATATGTCAATCTCTCCAAAGAGTTTGACTTTTATTTCTATTTTTTAATTTTAGAGAAAGCACATGACTGGGAGGGGGGGCTGTGGAAAGAGAGAGAGAGACAGAATGAGAGAGAGAATATGAATCTTAAGCAGGCTTCGGTCCCATAACTGAATCCCACAACTGTGGCTGGGATCACGATCAAGAGTCGGACACCCAACCACCTGAGCCACCCAGGTGCTCCAAGAATTTGACTGTTAAATGGAGATACTCATATCTGTATGTTGTGTGCCTGTGTGGATGGGGTACTTACAGGGGTGAGCACAGTTTCTGTAGACATACAGAGAGTTAATAGTTTTGGCTTTTTGGCCATATGGTCTCTGTCTGAACCACTCAACTCTGCTGTTAGAGCAGCTGTAGACAATAGACAAACGAATGGGCATGCCAGCATTACAACAAAACTATAGGCACTGACATTTGAATTCCATGTAATTTTCACATGTCACAAAATATTCTTTTTTTTTTTCCAATTACTTAAAAAATGTAAAAACCACTCTTGGCTCACAGGCTACAAAAACAGACAATGGGCCGAATTCAGTCCATGGCCCATAGTTTGCCGATTCCTGGTACAACACATTCACTCACTAACAAAGGAAATGCCCTTCCATTTATCACAGGCTAGGTCTTGAGGACAGCTCACTTCTATTGATGTGACCACTGAGGTTTAGAAAATAGTGGTATGAGAGGGGGCAAATTACGGGTGGAGAGATAGATGAATAAATTCAAACTGATCCATAGTTTAGCCCAGCGTTTCTCAGCCTTGGCTGTATATTGGAATCACGGGGGTTGGGGGTTGTCAATAAAACACATCGATCCTGTGGGCCTAGATCCCATGCCCAGAGTCTGATGTGATTAGTCTTGGATGTAGTCTGAGCGGGGGGATTTTTAAAAACTCCCCCACTGTTTCTGACGTGCAGCCACGGAAGAGGACCACCCATCTCGCCTAAGACTGTTGGCAAAGACAAAGCATTTGGGGATCTGCGAAGACTGGAACGTTGACCTGTGTCAGCTTTTTTCTCTTTTCTTTCTCATGTTTAACGTCTTTTCCCATTTCGTAGGCTCACTTCACTTTCTCTTACCTCCCTTGCATAAACCACAGAAAGAGTGCACAGTCTCTGTGTCGTGCTCTGCACTTGCCTCATTGTCACAGTGAGTGTTAGTGTCTCTGAGGTTCATGCTGCCTGTTGGTTGATCTTTCTTAGGGGAGTATTCGTTTAACCATGCAGGCACAGACTCCACATTGTCAGCCCACTCTGGGAAGGTTGCGTCTTGGGAAGTGCTTTCTGGACTACAAGTCCTGGGAGACAGTTACATAATCCACAAGGGCACCTCATTAAATTATAGTCTCTGTTCCCTGTCCTTAGCTCCTTTTTCTAAAAATAAATCTAGAAAGCTGTTATCAAGATTTGGGGCCATTATGCAATGAGAAAGAATGAAATCTGGCCATTTGTAGCAATGTGAATGGAAGTCGAGGGTATTATGCTAAGTGAAATAAGTGAGGCAGAGAAGGACACATACCGTATGTTTTCACTCATATGTGGAACAGCAGAAACTTAACAGAGGACTGTGGGGAAGGATGGGGGAAATGGTTAAGGGAGAGAGATGGAGGCAAACCATAAGAGACTCTTAAATACTGAGAACAAACTGAGGGTTGCTGGGGGGGGGGGCATGGAGGAGGGCACTTGTTGGAATGAGCATTGGGTATTCTATGGAAACCAACTTGACAAACTATAAAAGAAAAAAACAGATTTTGGGCCATTATGAAATTAGAGATAACTAAATGGAAGGCTTTTAAAGTATATTTCATAAGCTAAAGTAAATGGGACTGTTTCCTACTCTAGGCAATGTGTCTTTCAGGTAACCTGGGATGTCCCAGCTCCCCAGGGAGTGTCATATCTCCAGTGTTTGGGCCCTACTAGAACAGGAAAAATGTCTCTCTTTCTTGTCAGTTTCCCTTTAAGCAAATTTTAGCTTGCAGTTTTGTCGACACTGCTTTCTAACACTTCCAAGTATCAGTAACGTGAGATCTGATTCAAAAATAGCTCTTTCATTTCTTAAGTATAGTTGACACACAGTGTCACATTCGTTTCAGGTGTACAACAGTGATTCAGCCACTCTGCATGTGATGCTGTGCTCAGTGTAAGTGTAGCTACCGTCTGTCACCATGCAACACTATTACAGTACCGTGGACTCTGTTCTCTGTGTTGTACCTTTTGTTCCTGTGACTTGCTCTACGACCGAAAGCCCTTACGTCCCACCCTCCTTCACTCTTTGCCTGTCCTCCCACCCCCTCCCCTTTGGCAACCACCAGTTTGTTTGCTGTGTTTATGAGTCTGATTCTCCTTTTTGTGTCTTTGTTTATTCGTTTGTTTTTTTAGATTCCACATATGACTAAAATCATATGCTGTTTTTCTGTGACTTATTTCACTTAGCATTATACCCTCTAGGTCCATCCATGGTGTCACAGATGACAAGATCTCATTCTTTTTTATGGTTGAGTAATATCCTATTATCTGTATGCGATATCTTCTTTATCCATTCATCTATGAATAGTCATTTGGGCTGCTTCAATATCTTGTCTATTGTAAATAATGCTGCAGTAAACTTAAGGATGCATATATGTTTTGAATTAATGTTTTTGTTTTCTTTGGGTAAATACCCAGGAGTGGTATTACCGGACCATATGGTATTTCCACTTTTCATTTATTGAGGAACCTCTACATTGCTTTCCACAGTGGCTGCACCAATTTGTATTTCTACCAATAGTGCACAAGGTCTCCCTTTTCTCTATATATCCTCACCCAACTCTTGTGTATTGTCTTTTTTTTTGAGAGAGCATGCGGAGGAGGTACGGAGGGAGAGGGAGAGAGAGAATCTTGAGCAGGCTCCATGTCCAGTGTGGAGCTGGATATGGGGCCCCATGCGGGCTCGATCTCATGACAGATTGTGACGTGAGCCAAAATTGAGAGTTGGATGCTTAACCAACTGGGCCACCCAGGTGCCCTTTTCTTGTCTTTTTGATTCTAGCTGTTTGGACCATTGTGAGGTTAGATCTCGTTGTGGTTTTAATTTGTGTTTCCCTGATGATTAGTGATGGTGAGTATCTATTCATGTGTCTGCCATATGTATGCCTTCTTTGGGGAGATATCTATTCAGATCCTCTGCCTCCCAAAAATATCTTAAGTGAACTTTAAACTTCTTGAATTTAGACTTCCTTTATCCTCTTCCTAATTAAGCGGCAACGATTTATATATTTTGTGTCATATTTTATATAACATCTCTAAGAGTTGGCACCCAACTATTTTTGATATTCTGCCTCATCAGACTAAATCTTTTTTAGTCTAACCAACTGAAATAACCGACTGAGAGGAAAACATTTTTGAGAAGCTCACAGTAAATGTCAGGGACAAATGTGGAATTATATGTCATTTTTGATACAATGCTTCTGGCAACAATTTCTAGTAACTGACTTATAAGAATTTTTTTCTTATTACAGGCTAGCCTCTTGAATGTCATCACCACAATTAATCAACTTCTGCCAGAGCTTCTACATAAGTAGGACTTTTTCAAAACCACCTGGGTCAAGAAGAACCTTCAGGACAGGCGTAGGCAGATGTATCTACATGATCCTAACTTCTTGGCTCATTTCTACAAGATTCATGTCTAGCCTTTCCTTCTTAAAGGAGATTTTACCTAAAATAGTAGGGAGAGAAATTTTTGTGGTTCTGCCACAGTGTTCCTGGGTAGGTCTCTAAGACCTTTCTAAGTAGGACTTCTGAGATGAGCAAAATCACATGGATGCTTAACTGTTGTCAAGGGTAGAAGTGTAGCACCTGAGCTTGGAGGGCTCAGGAAATTCTCCAAGGACCTTCGAATTTCAGATTATATCAATTTATTTCATCCCAAAACTCGATTCTCTTGTCAGAATCAAGACACAATCCTAGACCCCTCCTGAGCAGTCTTTAATTCATTCAGAGTGCCCTCTCTAAAGGAAGAAGCCAGAGACGGTTTCTATGTGGTATCAAACAAATGCTACCCAGGGAACTTTTAGTTCTTTTCATCAGATTCCAAGAAACTAACTCCCAGTTCTCTGACCCTTGAATTGTTTTCTGCTTGATAGCAGCCTGGTTCTATCAATATGATCTTGGTGAATGATGAGTAAGCAGTAGGAGAAACTAGAATGAGCACAGACTTTGAGTAGGCAGGCAATTTTCACTTTTTATCCTGACTTGATTATGTACGAACTGTGTGACAGTGTGGTGGTGGTGGTGTGTGTTGTGCGTGTACACACACCCATGCCTACATATATGGAACAGTTGTTTAACCTCTTTAGGATTCAGTTTTCTCATCTTTAAAATAAGAATTTATTTATTATTTTTATTTATTTATTTTCTTTTACTGGGATGTTGGGACATGGAAAGTGTCAAACACCTAGAAAATACTCAGTAAATACAGCTTCTCTTTTCATAATTTTTGAGGGTGGTGGTAGCCAGGAGTATAAATCAGGGCATATTTGATTTGATTTCGGTGGCCTCTCTGGGGTACTGCCCTGAAAAAGTTATGAGCTGTGGTTGATAGTGCAGGGGTCATTGCCAATTCTTTCTTCTGCCAGATTTGTCTTCCAGTAATGTCACATGCATAGTCAGACATTCTTTTAAAAAACAAAACACCATTCCTCTATTCTTTTGCATATCTTTTTCTGATTGGCTCAAATGTAAGTTCTAATCACTGTTACCTATCAACTCTAGGCTTTAACAATAACATGTTTATTATTATAGATGCACTTATAACTTACTAAAGAGTAAATCAAATAGTGAAATCCGCAAAGGCTTATATTTTACCACTTCGTGTATTTTGTGTTTCACCCAGGATAAAGAATAAAATAGAACAAACGCTTCTCTTAAAATCTAATTTGCCAAAACTTATACCTACTTACAAAACTCCATGTAAGATGAAAACTGTGATCACCTCAAAGTCAGGAACTATTTTTTTTTAATTAATCATTATTGAATGGAATTGAATCAGTTTTAGCAAACAAAGTGAGTCAAGCCCATTTACCAAATGTCATTATTTTTATACCACATTTATTAAATGTGTACCATGAGTCAGACGCTGAAACAACATAGGGAAATAAAATGTAATTTCCACTCTTTGATTAAATATGTACTGAGTGTCTCCTTTGCACCAAGGCATTTATGACGGTGGTAGAGATAACGTGGTAAATATGTCATGAACTCTGTCCCCAAAGAGCTCAGGTTGAAAGAGGCAACAGGGGCCATTTTGGTGGGTCACTTGGAAGCCAAATAAGACGTTCTGGATTGAAGTGCTACATAGTTTGGCAAAGACTGTAAATCAAGAAGAATGGAACAGAGAAGAGGTTGGCAAGGCTTGTAGATGACAGGAAGGGCCTCATAGGGGAGGCTGGCCTTCATCTGGGCCTTGAAGGACGGGGAAGATTTGCATAAGCAGACAGTGGCAAATAGAGCATAGCAGGTGGTAAGAATGAGAGCGAAAGCCGGAGGGGGTGCCATGAGTCGGGGGAGAGGAGAGGAGAGCACCTGCACAGGTGGGAGAATGCTGGTGAGCTGTAGGAAGTAGAGCTGGAACGGTCACGTGAAGGTCAATTACAGAAACCCTGGAGTCAGACAAATGGGCTTGAACCTCGTGAGTCTTTGAGGAAGAAAGCAACCAATTCCAGGGCGGCTGCAGTGTGCCTCGGGGGGTTACATGTCATCATCATTTTGTCGGTAGCTTTTCCATGATTGTGTCTTTGCTTGCTGATCTGCTTCCTTGTTAAAGTCAGAATATTCTTTCTCATTTAGGGGAAGCACTGGTTCATCAGACCTTTATGACCAGGAAGCTGGCCCGGCAACTCCGAAGAGCAGCCGGAGCAGTGGTGTGACCCCAGTCACGCAGAGGTCACCGGCTCCAAGCACACGCAGCGCGACCTCGGTTGGCAGTAGAGTAAGTCCACAAATGTGAAAGGACACCCAGCTTCCGAGACTTGGCCTCACCACCATTGTCTGGTTGGGTGTGAGTTCTCGGGATCTCGAAGCACGTTGTTTATGCTGTTTAATGGTAGAAGCTTGGTTATCAGAACTCAGCCTCCTGCACCCTTAGCTCTGGGTGGGAAGCCAGAAATGTGAAGGAAAGGGAAGGAGCAGGTTCAGAGGTGGTATTTGTATGATGGCGGCTTAAATGGCTGTGCTGCTTAAACAAAATAGAAGTAATGTTTAGAGGTCTCCTATTTTGATCTTCCATGTTATTTGTCAAGATATTCATAAGTTAACTACACTAAAACTTCTCTAGACTGATTTAAATCAGGAAAAGTAGAATCTTGAAATATTTCAATAGTTTTCCTTTATATACATCTGTTAAAATTAGGGATCAATACACCATAAAGACTTAAATTGCATTATACATAAAAAATATATAGAATATGGGGTGCCTGGGTGGCTCAGCCCATTAGGGCTCTCTGACTTCCACTCAGGTCATGAACTCATGATTCGAGAGTTCAAACCCTGCATCGTGCCCTCTGCTGTCAGCACAGAACCCCACTTTGGATCCTCTGTCCCCATCTCTCCCTGACCCTCCACTGCTCACACACTGTCTCTCAAAAGTTAACAAACGTGTACATATGTACATACGTGTGTGTGTGTGTGTGTGTGTGTGTGTGTGTGTGTGTGTAGCTAGATAGATAGAAGTTCTTTCGAATGAATGAGCACCTAGAGATTTTGTTTAAGTGGAAACTCCATACATAGAGCTGACATCTATATTTAAGTAATCTTGGTCCTGGTCAAGCAAAGACTTGAAATGAAAGAATTAGCCATGCACGGGTCCGGAGCAAGGTGTCCCTCCAGGCAGGGACAGCGCTGATATTCAGCAGGTACACATACTGGGAAAGCCGTTCCAGTTACTTACGGCTGGCCTCCCTCTTGGGTGGTCAATTCACTGTCCAACCAGTGTCTAAAATACTTTTAAAGCCCCTAGAGAAACAGCCAGTGCTAAGACTCTGAAGTGGGAACATGCCTGGTATGTTTAAGGAAGAACAAGGAGGCCAGTTTGGCTGTTGCAAATGAACAAATGGCAGAGGAGTAGGAAGTGAGCTCAGAGAGGTAATAGGGACTGAGTGCTGTGTGCACTTTGACATTTAGTTGGAATAAACTGGGGACCGTTGGAGGGTATTGAGCAGAAGAGTGACATGATGTGGCTTCTTTTTTCTTTTTCGTTATGTTTTATTAGGGTTTTTTTTTTTTTAACTCCAATATAGTTAAGACACAATATTATCTTAGTTTCAGGGGTACAGTATGGTGATTCAACACTTCCGTACATCACCTGGTGCTCGTCATGATGAGCATAATCCAAAATATGTACAGAACTTAGACAACTCAACACCCAAAACATAATCCAGTTAAAAAGTAGGCAGAAGATGTGGCTTCTCTTTACAGAGGATCTGGAGGCTGTGCTGAGAAGCAGCTGTAGGGGAACAAGTGGAGAAGCCAAGAGACCAGTTAGGAAGCCATTGTCTTACTGCAGGTGAGACACCAGACTTCGGAACAAGGAGCTGGAAGTGGAGCCTGTGAGTCCTGTACACTGTTGGTGGGACTGCAAGTCGGTGCAGCGCAGCCACTGTAGAAAGCAGTCTGGAGGTTCCTCAGAAACGTAACAATTGAAGGAAGTACCCTACGACCCAGCAATTGTGCTACTGGCTGGCTGTGTACTCAAAGAAAAGGAAAACACTAATTCAGAAAGATACACGCGCCCTTATGTCTGTTGTGGTATTATTTACAATAACCAAGATATGGAAGCAGCCCTGGTGTCCACCGTAGGTGAATGGATAAAGAAGATGTTCATATATACAATAGAATATCGCTCACATAAAAAAGGATGAGCTCGTACCACTTGTGACAACATGGATGGACTTAGAGGGTATTATGCTAAGGGAAGTCAGACAGAGAGAGAAAAATACCACATAATCTCACTTAAATGTGGAATCTAAAAATCAAAATAAATGAACAAACCAAGACAAAACCAGAAACAGATTCATATATACAGAGAGCAGACTGGTGGTTGCCAGGGGAGAGGGGAATGAGGGATGGGTGTAAGAGGGGAAGGGGATTAAGAGGTACAAACTTCTATTTATAAAATAAACGAGTCATGGAGATGAAAAGTAGAGGATAGGGAATATAGTCAATAATATTGTAATAACATTGTATGGTGACAGATGGTGACAACACGTATTATAGTGAGCCCTGCATAATGCTCAGAATTGTTGAATCACTATGTTATCTACCTGAAACTAACATTACATGGCAATGATACTTCACTAAAAATAGTTATTACCTAAATACTGAATATAAAAACTAAATATTTATTTAAAATAGCAACTCTTCCTATAACGCAACTTCAGAAAGATAAATTATGAACTTAAAAAAAAAAACAGCAGAGGCTGTGAACAGCCAGATTCTATGAATATTTTTAAGGAAAAGCCAAAAGGCATTCAGACAGACTGAGTAAAAATAGAAGATTTCTTTAAATACTTACCGTCTGAATTGTACTTGCTGGTAAGTTAAAAGGCAGATTTAACGTTTTTAAATATTTATACTGTGCTCAGCAAGCAGTACTGTTCAGTAGCCAGAAGGGTGCATTGATAGTTGACGATTACCCTTACTTTGGGGGCAACTTAACAAGGAGTGATACTCAGAATACTTAGTAACTAGTATGGCACAGGCACTGAGCTCTCAGAAGAGACTTGTGCACAAGGCTGGGGCAGTAAGTATCCTGGGGGCCCTTCTATGCCATGTCATGGATTGCAGGTCATGGTCATCTGTTAAATGGGGGTGGAGGAGGTAAGGGGTCCTTGAGGAAAGAGAATTTTGAGAGTGGGGACAAACACTGGAGAAAACAGAATACTAAGCCCGCATCTTCCTCCGAGGATGTGAAGACAGCCGTATTCTTACATAGAGTTCATTTAAGACCACGGTTATCCCTGCATTAACTTTCTTGCTAATCATATATCAGAACACTCGCAGGTTTGTGAATGTAAAATTACTTTGAACAACTTTTGTCGTAATTAACCAATGGATTGTATAGCGTGATTATTGATAGTAAGCTTTAGAGTTATATGGATTCCTGATGAGGCACCCCTCCCATGTTAACTAGCCCTCCTAAAGAGTAATACAACCTGAGTGTGGTTTTACTGAAGTCTACTCGTATGATTTTAAAGTAAATTACAGTCATTATAGTGTTCTTTTTTCATTTTTACTTGGTGAGAAGGAACATGGTTTTGAAAAGTCCATGGATTTGGCTGCCCTTGGAAGCACATCTGAGGACCTCACAAAGAGTCATCGCAGAAACACTTCTGGCACACCTTCCATAGCTGTGTCTGAGGTCTCCCTCTCTTCAGGTGGGCATTCGCAGCATGACTACTCTTTTTTAAGTTTGTTTGTTTGTTTGTTTATTTTGAGAGAGAGAGCATGCACATGTGAACACAGGGGAGAAGGAGAGAGAGGAGCGAGAGAATCCCAAGCAGACTCTGCTGTTCTTGCAGAGCCTGACACAGAACTCCATCTCATGAACCTTGAGATCATGACCTGAGCCAGAATCAAGAGTTGGAAGCTTAACTGATGGAGCCGCCCAGGTGCCCTGGACTAAATCATTTGGAATTGACAGTCTTGTGTGATATTAAATGGGTATTTCATGCTTTAGAAAATAATCATCTGTACCTTGACCCGTGATGGTAGGTCCCTTCCGTAAGAACAGCTTAAATGTGGGCCCAGGCGATGCCTTGAGCCTCTTGCTTTCATGCAAAACCCATTTATTAAGTGTATATACTTGTCAGTCATCACTGCCAAGTTTCAGAGCTACACCAAACATCAGTATAGGAGTGTAGGAAATACAGTTGGTTCATTTGGTAGAAAGATAAAGACACTTTTCCAGAATTCAAGGAGATGACATTTCAGTAGACATGGTGGTCTAAAATGCCCTATATCTAGAAAGACTTATCATCCTGTGGTTTAAATAAAAAGTTACTTGCAGTCAGCATTAAAGTGAGTAATGACCCTTTTCATTTGGATGGTACATTCAAATACTGTATACCATTTCACTTCTCCGTCACAACAACCTTGTGAAGCAGGTGTTATTTACATTGCAATTTTATTACCTTCGAATAAGAAAATTCTTTAGAGAAATTTGCCATGGTCCCTTGTGTAGAATTAAAATCATGACAAAATCCTCAACATGGAAAAGTTAACAGTTACCTAATGACGACATTTGCATAAGGCCTGAGGCTAGATTCTGTGTGCTGAGTGGAGGAGTCTTTCCTAGTCCGGTAGCTCACGAAGGGTTTTCTAAATATATGTGGTTCTTGTTGCGTTTTGTTCAGGACTGCAAAATTGTTTCTCCTGTTAAAAGAAAAATTTTAAACTAGTCTACAAGCCAACCTCACAGATTGTATTTCTACTACTTCTAGTCAACAGCTCTTGTGTTTTGAGTATATACTCTGTGTCAGGCACTGCGGTAAGCACTTCTGCAGTGTTTAATTTACCATTTCAAACTCCACTACGAGCTTGCTTTCTTGAATCTTTCTCATGATGAACAGCTATATCTATCCCGGCAGGGCTTTGACATAGAACTGCTCTGTGTAAATGAACTTTGTCTTAGTAAATTGTCTACAGCATTACTGAGTGGTACATTGTTTTTTAAATTACGTTTTTAAGGAGCACCTGGGTGGCTCAGTCGATTAAGCATCTGACTCTTGATTTTGGCTCAGGTCCGAATCTCGTGGCCATGAGATTGTCCTCCACATCAGGCTCTGTGCGGAGTGTGGAGCCTGCTTAAAATCTCTCTTGCTCTCCCTCTCTCCCCCATTCAGTCTCTCTGTTTCTCTCTTTCAAAAAAAATAATAATAAAAATTAAAAGAAAAATTAAACAATTACATTTTTAAAAACAAAATGTATCTCTGACAAAAGAATGTTCTAGTGCCTAAAGAAATGGAACTTACTCTCAGTGTACCTGTGGCCACTCCCTTATTATATGAAAGAAATTTGTTATGTCATTTAATAGCATTTTGTGTCAAATATGAAAACACAGTGAATTCTCTAGATATATAAATCAAGAAGGATTAATGCTTTATTTTTTTCTAAGGGCTCATTGTATTTTGAGGCCCCATTCTATGAGAGTTGTTCAGCCTATAAGAAAAACAGAAGCCTTAACCAGCCTAAACATTTACATTTTACAATAGAACCTTTAACTTCCTTTAATCAAAAGTGAGATGAATGCATCGGTGTGATAATGCAGTCAAAGAAAATTTCAAAATACTATTTTTAAAAAGTACATTAGCATAAACGGCATGAAGTTACTCTGACTTGCTTTCTTGACATTCCGTGCCCTGTGCCCAGAAGAATGGAAATAATGATAAAACATTTGCAATGAAAAATGAGACTGTAGCACCTGGGTGGCTCAGTTGGTTAAGCGTTTGACTTCAGCTCAGGTCATGATCTCATGGTTTGTGAGTTTGAGCCCTGCATCCGGGTCTTTGCTGCTGGTGCAGAGTCTGCTTCAGGTCCTCTGCCCCCCTCTCTTTCTGCGCCTCCCCAGCTCACACACTCTTTCTCAAAAATAAACAAACATTGAAAAAAATGAAGTCTTCTAACAAAATAAGCTGATTGATATCTCTCCTTTTCTCTCCCTTCCTCCAGACCACAGTCGATCTGAGTTAGATTTGAGTGGGTCATTTCAAGAAGACTTGGCGAATGCTGTAAACATAAGAAGCAAGTCTGTCCCTGGAGCTTTAGACAAAGACTTGGTAAGTTGGATGTGGATGAAAGTCTAGTGATCATGAGGAAAGGGCACACAGTCTTGTTCCAAACCTTCCTGCTTTTAGGTGAGAATAAAGTGAAGATATATGATAATCTGTTTCTACTAGTCTTCACAACGAATGTATAAAAGCAACTAAAGCATGATTTAGAAGGGCTCCTGGCTCAGTTGGTTGAGTACAACTCTTGATTTAAGGTCGTGTCATGATCTCATGGCTGTGAGATCAAGGCCCATGTCATCAGGCTCTGTGTGGGGTGTGGAGCCTGCTTAAGATTCTCTCTCTCTCTCTAAATTAAAAAAAAGAGGAAAATTATTTAGAAAAGTTAGCTGGTAATCAGGTTAATGGGTGAAGATTATAAATTAAAAAAATACCTGTTAGGGATTTCAATGACTGGTTTAACATCACTTAATCTAAGCCTGGAAAATGAAGGATCCCATCATTTTCTAAGTCATATGTTACTAGATTTATCTGACTATATATTTTATATGAACATTTGTACATCTCAAGTTACCCCTAATAAACTACCTTCATAGCTGAGATTAAATTATGTAAAAATTAATATTTAAGTGAACTCATTTTTAAAATGAAAGGTTGATTTAAATTATTCTTAAGGTTCCTTCTAGTGCTAATACCTTGATATTCTGATTTCTGTAATTGCTATAATGCAATATTAACTCTTTGAAAGAGAGTTATAAAACACATTTTTTTTTAATTTTTTTTTTTTTTCTAGGAGAGAGAGAGAGAGACAGCGTGATCAGGGGAGGGTCAGAGAGAGAGGGAGTCACAGACTGAAACAGGCTCCAGGCTCTGAGCTGGCAGTCAGCACAGAGCCCGACGCGGGGCTCGAACCCACGAACTGTGAGATCATGACCCAAGCGAAAGTCGGACGCTTAACCGACTAAGCCACCCAGGCGCCCCTGTTTGAAAATTTTTACTGTAAAAATGCACTGCTTGATTGACCAAAGGAAAAAGCCACTTTATCATGTAGGAGAAGAAAAGCAGAATCCGGAATTTTGGACAAAAATCCAGTATCTAAAATAGTTTAATTCCGTTGGAGAGATTTTTAAGATCTCTTTCCCTATCTTGACAGTATACACACATGTGTAAACCCAATTTTTTTTTTTTTAGGTAAATAATTTAAGTACGTTGCCCAAAGCTTAGAGATCAGGGAGGTAGAAATTGAACACCCAGGTCTGTGTGACTCTAAATTTCATGTCCTTTTCATAAAACAAGCACCGATAGGAAGGAGACCCCAATCCTCTGATGAAATCATTCATGTTGAGTGGATAGCAAAAGAGAAAAACTCAGAATACGGTGATTTACAGATATTTGTATTAAAACTTTTAGCTATTTAAAAAAAGTGGTTTTGGAAGTGAAAACTCTTTCTAGGAAAGAAAGAAACTAAAGCACTGATTTTCTCCTTCCTTAGGACTCCTTGGAAGAGACTGGGGAAGGCATTAATGACTTAAGGTCCTCACGGTTTTCTGCAAACACCCACAGTCTAGCAAGTGGCCTTTCAACCGTAAGCACTTATCTAGCCTGTGACTGGAAGTTTCTTCTTTCTCTTGTTGATTTTCTGCACTTTTTTCAAAGGAGATAGGAACGTTCTTAGGAATATGTGTGATAGTGAGTTAGAAGTCATTATAATCACCTACTTGCCTTTTGCCCATGGAGAACTTTTTGGTCTAATTTTGTATGGGCTTTTCCTTCCATGGTCGTCACCCAGTTCACGTCTTCACTCCCCAGTTCAGACTCTGATCACCTCAAGCCTACACACTGTTGTCGCTCTCTGCTGAGACATTTACGTTCCTCTCCCCAGTCTCTGAACTTCCCAACTGTCCACCATGCTGCCGCTAGTCGTTTTCCTAAAATACATACCCACTCAGGTTTCTCTCCTACTCAGACACTGTCCATAGCTTTTCACTGCCTGTAGAATATAGTCCCTTCTTACTTTCACGTTCAAGGCTTTGCTTGAGAAGTAGGCTTTAGGAGCCCCTGTGTCCTCATATCCAACTATGTGTATGTGCCTGTAGGTCTTTTTCTCTGCTTCTCTGATTTCTGTCTGTTGCTCTAATACTCTTTTTCCTTTTGACCTTTGGGCGACTTTCTTAAAGAATTCTCAAGCAGTCTCTGACAGGAAGTGGACCTACCTGAATGTCCCTGATGCTGACTCTGACACTGTGAGTTTTCAGTCTTTCCTTTTCCTTCTTTCCAACCACACTTCCCAAATTTCACGATACAGGAAATCTGATTAGGTGGGCACATTTTCCAGCATTTATCTTTTTGGGACTTGTGTGCAGTTAACGAGAGTTAATTAAAGGATAGGCAACATTATCAGAATCCAAGTAGTCCAAGGAAAGAAAATGTCATTAAATATTGGAATCTGAGTGCCAGTCAAAAGACACATGGTTCAAAGTGATTTACCATTAATGAAACCATTTTAAAATAAATATCTCTATTTTTTTAATTTTTTAATTAATGTTTTTTATTTATTTTTGAGAGAGAGACAGCATGAGCAGGGGAGGGTCAGAGAGGGAGGGAGACATGGAATCTGAAACATGCTCCAGGCTCTGAGCTGTCAGCACACAGCCTGACGTGGGGCTCAAACCCACAAACCGTGAGATCATGACCTGAGCCAAAGTTGGAAGCTTAACTGAGCCACCCAGGCACCCCATTAATATCTCTATTTTAAATCACATAAACTTGGTTAAGAGCATACAGTTTAGTTAGTAGCAAAATTGCCTTAATTTCTCCCAGGCTCCAGCATTTGTGGGTTCCTAAATTTTCTTCTATCTATAGGGTCCCTCTGCTTACTGAGGACCTTCTTGAAAATGTGACTACTGAGGGAAGTGATATAGGCACAACTTAGTGGGGAGGCATGGTAGGGAGGTCCTCAGACTAAAAATCTGGACATCTTGCTTCATGTCTTGGCACTGCCAATAATTTCTGTAGGCCAGAGTTTCGTCTTATGTAACAGGGAGTAGAGGCTTATTCTTGAAGCCCTGGAAAGTCAAAGCATAGTCCATGGACCAGCAACATCGCATCACCTGGGGCAGAGACTCTAACACTTTGTCAGTTCACAGAGCCCCTAGTGATTCTTTGATCCTACTCCTGAGCCAAAAATAACACCTGACCAACCTATTTATCAAGTCGTGAGTGATGTGAAATGTTGGGATCTGGGAGTGAACAGCCAAGAAAGAATTATTGAGATGTCTCTGGTGGAAAAAGGTGATTTTTGGAAAAGCAGGGGGACAGGACCCGTGGGCAGAAAGAGCTGCACTGGGATTGTGAGGAGTGACTGGTTATATACTTTCAAATTGGGAGGGGGTGAGGGAGAGTGTAGGCCTCTAAGGAATTTGGCAGCAGGATTTTCAGGACCATGAGGGACTAGCTGCTGTTAAGATCATTTACAAATGTCTAGTAAAACCTTAGTCATGAGACCCTTCAGACGTGTACCAGGGGGCCATACTCTTAGAGGATGCTTGCTAACATATATCGTGCATGGGGAGGGGGAGCGGTGGCTAGAGATAAAGGAACTTTCCAAAGGGATTTTTATGTTAGAGACTTACAGGGTCCTGGAGGTCAGGCTAATGTCAAGCTAAGGTTGCCTTTTGCCTCTAGCAAAGTATTAACATCAAGGCGGTTGAGTTCCTGGAGGAAAGTCACCCTGCCTGTCTCAGATTTCTCAATGGGCTGGAATTTTTTCTGTGTTTCTTTTGCCTTTGTTCTCCACATCAGGTTGAACAACTTAATAAGCACAGTTATCCTAACAACTTAGTAGACAGGTGCAACAATAATACACACAAATTGAATGGAAAATATTTTTCTTCCATTCTTCAATAGCCCTTATTCCTTACTAATGGGATGTGGGTGCCTGTTGGGCACTTAGCAACTTGTCAAATCTTGGAATCTGATTGGACAGCACCACTTTTATTTCCTGCTCCACATTGATTTTTATGCAGCACTTGCTTTTTTTTTTTTTTTTCACAGCAACTATCAAAAACTCAGCTTCACACCGATAGGACTTAACTGAAAAGACTATATTGTGATTTAATGTTGACATCGTGAACTACTGTTAATAGTTTGCACAGTGTCTGATAGATGTCGCTGTGTTTCCCTTGAGAATTTAAAATATCCTGTGGTGCCCCTGTGCGTGTGCTGTGGTATTCTGGGAGGCCTCAGTACACATTCTGGAAGCTGCGGGCCTAGGTGTTTGTTAGGAAAGCACTCTCAGTCCCCACTGGAGACTACCTGGATACAATTATCATTTGACCAAGATTCCCTAGGTGATTCGTGTGCGATTAAAGTTTGAAAAGCACTGCTCAAAGCCACCTGTTATTAGGAACATTTTTTTGCTTTAGGAATGGGAAAGACAAATTAGATCACTCACTGGATCTCTT
>JAESUZ010002671.1:0-10440 GCA_017311185.1 Proteles cristata cristata
TGAATTCCATGGCCTCAGGATGTAGAGTTCTAAATATATCTGTCAAATCCATCTGGTCCAATGTGTCATTCAAGTCCATTGTTTCTTTAGTGATTTTCTGTCTAGTTGATCTATCCATTGCTGTAAGTAGAATATTAAAGTCCCCTGCTATTAGCACATTCTTATCCATAAGATTGTTTCTGTTTGTCATTAATTGTTTGGTATATTTGGTGCATAGACATTTATAATTGTTAGCTCTTCCTGATGGATAGATCCTGTAATTATTATATAATGCCCTTCTTCATCCCTTGTTACTGTCTTTACTTTAAAGTCCAGTTTGTCTGATGTAAGTAGAGCTACTCCAACATTCTTTTGACTTCCAGTAGCATGATAGATATTTCTCCATCCCCTTACTTTCAATATGAAGGTGCCCTCCTGTCTAAAATGAATTTCTTGTAGACAGCAAATAGATGGATTTTGTTTTTTTATCCATTCTGCTACCCTATGTCTTTTGATTGGAGCATTTAGTCCATTTACATTCAGTGTTATTATTGAAAAATATGGGTTTAGAGTCATTGTGTTCTTTGTAGGATTCATGCTTGTGGTGGTGTCTCTGGTACCTTGTGTTCCTTGCAACATTTCCCTCATAGAGTCCCCCTCAGGATTTCTTGTAGGGCTGGTTTAGTGGTGATGAATTCTTTCAATTTTTGTTTATTTGGGAAGACTTTTATCTCTCCTTCTATTATGAATGACAGGCTTGCTGGATAGAGGATTCTTGGCTACATATTTTTTTCTGTTCATTACATTGAAGATTTCCTGCCATTCCTTTCTGGCCTGCCAAGTTTCAGTAGATAGGTCTGTCACCACTCTGATAGGTTTCCCTTTGTATGTTAAGGCCCTTTTATCCCTAGCTGCTTTCAGAATTCTCTCTTTGTCCTTATATTTTGCCAGTTTTACTATGATATGTCGTGCAGAAGATCAATTCAAGTTAGGTCTGAGGGGAGTTCTCTGTGCCTCTTGAATTTCAATGTCTGCTTCCTTCCCCAGATTGGGGAGGGCCTCTGCTATAGTTTATTCAAGGACTCCTTCAGTGCCTCTCCCTCTCTCTTCCTCTTCTGAAATTCCTATGATATGGATATTGTTACATTTGATTGTATCACTGAGCCCTCGAACTGTCCTTTCATGTTCCTGGATCAGTTTATCTCTTCTTTTTCTCGGTTTCATCTTTTTCTATAATTGTGTCTTCTAATTCACCTATTCTCCTCTCTGCCTCTTTAATCCGTGCATTAGACCCCTCCATTTTATTATGTACCTCATTGATAGTATTTTTTAATTAACTAATTAATCATAACTATTTTTAAGCTCCATAGTCTTTGTAGCAATAGCTTCTCTGATGTCTTCCATGCCTTTTTCAAGCCAAGCAATTAATTTTATGACCCTCTTCTAAATTCTTATTCAGTTATGTTGCTTATATCTGTTTTGAGCATTTCTTTAGCTGTCATTTCTTCCTGGAATTTCTTTGGAGAAAGTTCTTCTGTTTCATCATTTTGGTTAGCTTTCTATCTTTTGTAAGTTTTAAAAGCTTGTTATGCACTCTGCACCTGCGAGTACTGCTGTATTAAAGAAGGCTCTTTGACTGTCCAGAGCCTGTCCATTCAGGAAATGTTCTTTGAATGGTGTCTCTTGGAGACTTTGGTTATTTTATTTCCCTGCTCATAGAGGTACTTGGGACTCTCCATCATGTGTACTTTGGCTTGTTTCTTGAGGTAGCCCTGGAAAAGAAAACAGACAGACAAACAGGGAATAAAGGCACACAAATGCACAGACGTATCCAACAAACACACACACCAAAAGGGAAATAGAAAAAGAAAAAAACAAAGGAAGGGACAAAAAAAGAGGAATGAGGGAAGACAAATAAAATAAAAATAAAAAAGAAGAGAAAAAAGAAAAAACCCAAAAGACAAAGGAAAGTCTAAAAGCATAAAACCAGAACTTCCAGCTACAAATAACGAGCCGGGTGTATGCAGTCAGTGCTCGTGGAAGAGCATAAACAAAGAGAGAAATGACAGGGTGGGTAGGAAGCAAAATTGGAAATGAAATGACTAGGGAGAGAAACTAAGAGGCTTAATTCAGAGGGAGAAAGAGGAGAATATGGTTAGAGGTGAGGAGAAAGAATTGAAGATAATGTTACTCAGAAAAACTATATAGTCTGATTACTCCAGAGAAAGAGAGATAAAAAGGTAGTGGTGGAGGTGTAGAATATATATCTAGAGAATGGATTAAATGTGACTTTTTAAGGAAACCAGTGGGCCGAGTGCCTAGTCCAGCAAAGTGGAGGGTTATGAATGAGACAAGGGAAAATATATCTGAATAGAAAGAATTGATCTAGAATTAATCATGGTAGTCCATCCATTTTGGCCTTACCCCGGGCTCCGGTGAATGGAAAGAAAGAAAGAAAGAAAGAAAGAAAGAAAGAAAGAAAGAAAGAAAGAAAGAAAGAAAGATAGAAAGAGGAAAAAAAAGAGCTCTCTAGCGAGGATGAGCGTGGTTTGGTGTAGGCAGATCTTAGTCTCCACTGCTGTCCTGTGGGCCATTCCCTAAGTCCCGCCTTGGTAGCTGTGGGGAGAAAAATGGCGGCGCCTCAATCCCTTCTTGAACCAAGCATTGCAAATCACTCTTTTGGGTCCCATCTCCCTGTGCCACGGGCTAGCCAAGGTGAGCTGTGTTCTATGTCACAAGGCCCGCCTACAGGTCTTAGTCCACGAACCTTATTGATACCCTGTGAAATATAATCCCGCAGGCCCTGCTGCTTCCCAGCCAGGGACTGAGCCAGGAGAGCAGTGGAACAGTTTCTCCTTGTGCTGCCTGGGACCAGGGCATCCAGCCTAAAGTCAGCATCACAGCTAGAAATAGGGTCACTCTGTCCCAAGGTTTTTCTATTCTCCAGGGATAGTTCTATGAGCAGTTTCATCCGCTCTTTCTCTTCCCCTCAACTCTCTACATCTCCCTGGGAAGGGGATTGCCTCCCCTCCCTCCATGTCTCCGGGTCTCGGCACATTTTTATCTTCCCCAGTTCACACTCACACACCTATGAGGTTGTCTTCTTAGCGGACTCTGTCTTTTTCCTCCCAAACTCCTGCGGTTCAGTGTCCATGGCTTCAGGTCTTCTCTATGGGGAACTTATTAGCCTCCTGCAGCTGTTTGCTTTTCTGTCTCTCTCCACCTCTGTCCACATTACCTGGACCACTTATCCTACCTCTCAGACCCTGTACACATGGGAGAACCCTGTGGAGGACACCTAGTTCCCACACACACACATTTAAACTGCTGAAAACCAAAGATAAACAGAAAATCTTGAAAGCAGCCATATATATAAGGCACATTGCCAAAAAGAATAAGGTAAATTTTATAGCAGAATTCTCAAACAGGAAGTCAGTTGAGTGGTATCTTTAATGCATTAAAAGGAAAAAAAAAAACAAACAAACAAACCAAAATCGTCAAACCAATATTCCATACCCAGCATGAGTATCCTTCAAAAAATGACGGTTGGGCTCCCAGTTTCAGATCAAATATGGAAAGACACAGAAAAACATCTGAATAAACAATATATTAGTGACTTTATCTAATTCCTACATAGAGGTATATTCACAGAACTAACAGCCATGCTGAAATTTAGAGAAAGACAGACAGATACTTACATTTGGATACAATAACCTAAGGATGTGATTTCCCCACCCTTTTGCAAGCTTTTGGAGGAACTCCACCAAGCTGTGAAAACCTAGAGAAATTACCTCAACCCTTATAGTTTTGATTAGGACAAGGGAAGAGCAAAGAGCAAGTCAGTTGGAAATCTCTTGACATTCTTTCACCTTTACAGAACAAAATTTTTAATTAAAAGAAGACAGAATATCATGCAGAGACACTAGTGTTATATTGATTCAGCTGGAGAAAATGGGACTGTGCCAAGGTCCAGGTCAACAATCTCACTAGTTAAAAAATAAAAGAAAATCCTTAATCTGTAGGAGAAAGTCCTCAACCGATAGACAGAGAATATTAGTAAATAGCTGGTTTAGCTGGGGGAAGGAAATCAAGATGGTGAAAGCTGCAGCCTTCCATGAGTGACAGAAAAGTCAGTAAGGACACATCACTGTAAGACAGACTCACTGTGTTTCCCAAAGGCTCAGTCATAAGAAGAACAATGCAAAATGCACCCCAATCTGATTCCCCATACTCTATCACCGGAGGAAAAGCATTCAGTAACAATAGCAAATTTTATCTTAGAAAGCTAAAAGAAAATTTATTTCTTTGGAGCCAGAGAAAGAGAACACCAAAAGCCAATATGGGACACAAAACAATACCACTAGAAGAATCTCAAGCCTCTACTATCGATAGCAACAGCAAATTTCAACAGTGGTAATAAAGTAATGGAAAAACCTTGAAATATTGTAAAATTCCTGGCTATATTAACAAAAATTGCCACACTAGATACCTATTTCCCGATTATCTACTACCCTAAATATGTCATGCTTTAAAAAAATTTTTACAAAGGATGCCAAAAGTTAAAATAAAACAATGGGTGATAGGATTCAAAGGGTTAAAAAATCACAGTCTGAATAAAAAAAAAAAAACAATAATCAAAACCAGACTCAGATGTGACATATTGATGAAACTATCACACGAGGAGATTAAAATAACTATGAATAATATGTTATGGTTCTAACACAAAAATGAGAGGGTTATCCTTTCTCTGCATCTTAGCCAACACCTATAGTTTCTTCTCTTGTTAATTTTAGTCACTGTAACAGAACTGAAGGGATATCTCATTGTAGTTTTGATTTGTATTTCCCTATGGTAAGTGATATTGAGCATCTTTTCATGACTCTGTTAGCCATCTATATGTTTTCTTTTTTTTTTTTTTTAATGTTTTATTTATTTCTAGGAGAGAGACAGAGAGAGAGACAGCGTGAGCAGGGGAGGGTCAGAGAGAGAGGGAGTCACAGACTGAAACAGGCACCAGGCTCTGAGCTGGCAGTCAGCACAGAGCCCGACGCGGGGCTCGAACCCACTAACCGCGAGATCATGACCTAAGCGAAAGTCGGACGCTTAACCGACTAAGCCACCCAGGCGCCCTCTATATGTTTTCTTTAGAAAATTGTCTATGCATGTCTTCTGCCCAGTTTTTAACTGGAATATTTGCTTTTTGGTTATTGATTTGCATATGTTTTTAAAGATTTTGGGTTTTTTTATTTTTTATTTTTTTATTTTTTAATCTTTTTTAATTTTTTTATTTTATTTTACAAATAGTTTATTGACAAATTAGTTTCCACATAACACCCAGTGTTCATCCCCACAAGTGTCCTCCTCCATGCCCATCCCCCCTCCCCCCTACATCCATCAGTCCTCAGTTTTTGTCAGCATTCAAGAGTCTCTCATGGTTTGCCTCTCTCCCTTTCCCCCACCATTTCCCTCCTTCTTCTCCCCCTTGTTCCTCAGTTAAGTTCCTACTAATCCTCCTATAAGTGCAAACATATGATATTTGTCCTTCTCTGCTAGACTTATTTCGCTCAGCATAACACCCTCAAGGTCCATCCAGGTTGCTACACATGGCCAGATTTCATTGTTTCTCATTGCCATGTAGTATTCCATGGTATAGATAAACCACATCTTCTTGATCCATTCGTCCGTTGATGGACACTTAGGATCTTTCCATGTTTTAGCTATTGTTGAGAGTGCTGCTATGAACATTGGGGTACATGTGCTCCTGTGCATCAGCATTTCTGTATCCCTTGGGTGAATTCCTAGCAGTGCTATTGCTGGGTCATAGGGGAGTTCTATTGTTAGTTTCCTGAGGAACCTCCACACTGTTTCCCAGAGGAGCTGCACCAGTTTACATTCCCACCAACAGTGTAGGAGGGTGCCCGTTTCTCCACATCCTCGCCAGCATCGAGGGTTCTCTGATTTGCTCATTTTAGCCACTCTGACTGGCGTGAGGTGGTATCTCAGTGTGGTTTTGATGTGTATTTCCCTGATGAGGAGGGATTCTGAGCATCGTTTCATGTGTCTGTAGGCCATCTGGATGTCCTCTTTGGAGAAGTGTCTGTTCATATCTTCTGCCCATTTCTTTACTGGGTTGTTTGTTTTTCGGGTGTGGAGTTTGGTGAATTCCTTATAGATTCTGGATATCAACCCTTTATCTGATATGTCGTTTGCAACTATCTTTTCCCATTCGGTTGGTTGCCTGTTAGTTTTGTGGGTTATTTCCTTTGCTGCGCAGAAGCTTTTAATCTTGATGAGGTCCCAATCGTTTATTTTTGCTCTTGATTCCCTGGCTTTTGGGGATATGACAAGTAAGAAGTTGCTGCGGTGGAGGTCAAAGAGGTTGTTTCCTGCTTTCTCCTCTAGGATGTTGATAGTTTCCTGTCTCACGTTCAAATCCTTTATCCATTTTGAGTTTATTTTCGTGCATGGTGTGAGTAAATGATCTAGTTTCATTCTTCTGCATGTTGCTGTCCAGTTCTCCCAACACCATCTGTTAAAAAGGCTGTCTTTTTTACATCGGATAGTCTTTCCTACTTTGTCAAAGATTAGTTGGCTATATACTTTTGGGTCCACTTCTGAGTTCTCAATTCTGTTCCATTGGTCTATGTGTCTGTTTTTGTGCCAACACCATACTGTCTTGATGATGACAGTTTTGTAGTAGAGGCTAAAGTCTGGAATGGAGATACCTCCCGTTTTGGTTTTATTTTTCAGTATTACTTTGGCTATTTGGGGTCTTTTGTGGTTCCATACGAATTTTACAATAGTTTGTTTTAGTTTTGAGAAGTATGTTGGTGAAATTTTGATTGGAATTGCATTAAATGTGTAGATAGCTTTGGGTGGTAATGATATCTTAACTATATTTATTCTTCCTATCCATGAGCATGGAATGTTTTTCCATTTCTTTGTGTCTAGCTCAGGCAGCCGCTGCTTCACCAGGCGCCGGCGTCACTTCACTGGGTCACAGCCGCTGCAGCTTTAGTGGGCCGATGTCTTATGTCGGCGCCACTGCTGCTTCACCCCGCGCCGCCGGGACCGCCTCCGCAGGTGCTGCTGCCGGTTCACGGGGCCGCCGCCGCCATTGATGGTGCCGGGCGCATGGCAGTTCAGTGTTTCCTGGCGCCTTCTGGGACCAGGGCACCTAGTTTAAAGTCAGCACCCCAGCCAGAGCTAAAAAACACTGTCCTTCCAAGCCAAGGTTTTTCTCTTCTCCAGGGACGGTTCTATGAGCAATCTCAGCTTTTCTTTCCTTTCCCCTGGACTCATGGCAGCTCGCCACCACTCACCAGTGACTCACTCACCGCAGCTGCATGCAAGCTGGGTTCCCTCCCTTCCCTTCGTATCTCTGGGTCCAGTCCCGCTTTTATCTTCCTCAGTTCGCATTCAAGCACTTATGAGGTTTCCTTCCCAGTGTAATCTGTATCTTTCTCTTCCCAAACTCCTGTGTCCTACGAATTCTGGCCTTCTCTGTTTGAGAGATGAGTGCAGGCGAAATGTATGGAGCCCCCTACTTCTCCGCCATCTTGTCTCCTCTCTTTATTGAGATTTTTAAATCTATGTTCATCAGGGATATTGGCCTGTAGTTCTCTTTTTTCCTGGACTCTGTATGGTTTTGGTATCATGTTGGATTCAAAGATTGAATTTGGAAGTCTTCCTTCCTTTTTTTTTTTTTTTTTTTTTTTGGTATAGTTTGAGAAAAATAGGTATTAAGTTTTGTTTAAATGTTTGGTAGAATTCACCTGTGAAGCCATCTGACCCTGAACTTCTGATTTGGGAATTTTTTAAATTACTGATTAAATTTCTTTGCTGGTTATTGATCTGTTCAAATTTTCCATTTCTTCCTGTTTCAGTTTTGTTAGTTTATATGTGTGTAGGAATTAGTCCATTTCTTCAGGGTTGTCCAATTCATTGGCATATATTTTTTCATAATATTCTGTTACAATTGTATGTCAGTGGCATTGGTTGTTATTTCTTTTCTCTCGTTTGTGATTTCATTTATTTGAGTCCTTTCTTTTTTTCTTTTTGATAAGTCTGGCTGGGGGAGTTATCAATTTTATTAAATTTTTCATATAACCGGCTTCTGGTTTCATTCATCTATTTTATTGTGGTTTTTAATTTTTTGTGTTTTTGTATTTTTTTTTTTTTTTTAGTTCTATATCCTGTGTTTCTGCTTGAATCTTTATTATTACTTTCCTTTTGCTGGATTTAAGCTTCATTTGTTGTTCTTTTTTCTAGCTTCTTTAGATATAAGGATAGATTGTATATTTGATATTTTACTTGCTTCTTCAGGTAATCCTGTATTGCTATATAGGACCACTTTTGCTGCATCCCAAAGGTTTTGGACTATTGTGTTTTCATTTTCATTTATCTTCACATATTTTTTAAAATTTCTTCTTTGATTTCCTAGTTGACCCACACATTGTTTAGTAGTATGTTATTTAACCTTCATGTATCTGTGATCTTTTCAGAGTTTTTCTTATGGTTGACTCAAGTTTCATAGTATTGTGGTCAGAAAAGATACATGGTATGACTTCAGTCTTTCTGCATTTGCTGAGGTGGGTTTTGCAACACAATATATGATCTTTTATGGAGAATTCCCACGTGTACTTGAAAAGAATGTGTATTCTGCTGTTTTAGGGTGGAATGTTCTGAATATATCTGTTAAGTCCATCTGGTCCAGTGGGTCATTCAAAGCCATTGTTTCCTTGTTGATTTTCTGTTTAGATGATCTGTTCATTGCTGTAAATGGGGTGTGAAATTCCTGTACTATTATTGTATTATTATCAATGAGTTACTTTATGTTTTTTGGTAATTACTTTATATATTTGGGTGCTTCCGGTAGGGTGCATGAATATTTACAATTGTTATATCTTCTTGTTGGATTGTCCCCTTTATGATTATATAGTTCCCTTCATTGTCTCTTGTTACAGTCTTTGTTTACATGTCTAGTTTGTTCAATACAAATATTGCTATTTCAGCCTTCTTTTGATATCCACTTGCATGATACAAGTTTCTGCATCCCCTCACTTTCAAACTGCAGCTATCTTTTGGTCTGAAATCACTCTCTTGTAGACACGATATAAATGGATCTTTTTTTTTTAAATCCATTCTGACGTCCTATGTCATTTGATTGGAGCATTTAGTCTATTTACATTCAAAGTAATTATTGATAGGTATGTATCTATTGCTGTTTTATTAAAATATTATTATATATTTTATAATATATATAATTTATAATTTATATATAAATATATTAATATTTAATATTAATATTTAGATTAATATTTAAATTTAAAATTTTAAAATAATTTTTAAAAAAAGAAAAGAAAAGCCAGTTATGTTTCTTGCTCCTGAAAGTAATGGCTTTATGATGAAGAGGTCATATAGTGCCCAGGGCCTGTTGCTTTGGGTAGTGTCTCCTATGTGTGCTGTATGTGCTTTGCTATTGTGTTGTGGCTGCTTTATCCTTCAGGCTAGTCATGGAATACTACATGGTAATGAGAAAGAATGAAATCTGGCCATGTGTAGCAACCTGGATGGAACTTGAGGGTGTTATGCTGAGCGAAATAAGTCAGGCAGAGAAGGACAGATACTATATGTTTTCACTTATAGGTGGAACAGGAGAAACTTAACAGAGGACCATGGGGGAGGAGAAGGAGGGAAATGGGGGGGAGAGAGGGAGGCAAACCATGAGAGACTCTTGAATGTTGAGAACAAATTGAGGACTGATGAGTTTGGAGGGGAGGGAAAGGGGGGTGATGGTCATGGAGGAGGGCACTTGTGGGGATGAGCATTGGGTTATATGGAAATCAACTTGACAATAAACTATTTAAAAATAAATAAATAAATAAAATAAAAACACACACAAAAAATTGAAAGTGATAATTTTGCAAAAAATTTTGACAAGGTGATCCCAAAATTTTATGGTAATGCAAGGGAACCAAAAAGTCCAAATTAATCTCAAAAAAGAACAAATTTGGAAGACTCATATTTCCCAACATCAAAACTTAATTACAAAACTGTGGTAATAGGAAGACTGGTATGCTAGCACAAGAATGACACAGATTAATAGAGTTGAGATGCTAAAATTAATCCTTGAATTTATTGTCAATTGAATTGCTACGTGGATGGCAAGACAATTAAATTGTGAAAGATTAGTCCTTTCAACAAATTGTACAGAGACAACTGTATATCCACATGCAAAACATTAAGTTGTACCTCTACACAAGCCTCAGTTCAAAGTGGATCATCAACCTAAATGTAAGAGCTAAAACTATAAACTCTTGGAAGAAAACACTGGAGTAAATTTTTATGACTTTGGATTAGACCATATGTTTTTAAATGTGATGCCAAAACAAAAGTGATAGAAAGTGAACTACATCAAAATTTAAAACTGTGCTGCAAATACCATCAGGAACATCTCTT
>JAESUZ010002672.1:0-50525 GCA_017311185.1 Proteles cristata cristata
AATTACAGGTAATACAATTTAATAAAGCTTACAATTTATTAAGATGACAGAGCTCGAAAACATTAAAGAAAATAACACAAAGGAAGTGAGAAAGTGAAGTGATTAAAGAATGGTACAAATACAAAAATATGAAGGGGTAGGGCTATAACTTCTTGAAGGAATTAGCAATGCTGCTTTGACAGAGGTAGAAGTTCAGAACATCAGAATGTGTCCATAAGGATTCGGAGGTTTCAAACCGAGAAACAGGAATAGTTAACAGTATTAAGCGACAGTACTCACTATGAGCAGACTATGCCTATGTTATCAATTTTAGGTGGAAATGTTAAACAAGTAGTTAGAAATACAGACTGGAAGCTGTAGAGGAGGATAAGGGCAGATGCCAGGTTTACTTGAGAAATGGTCGCAAGAGGTGACCACTGCCCTACTGGAAGTAAAGTGAAAGGCAGGAAACAAACGAGAGAAAACAAGAAGAGAAAGAAAGTCCAAGGAAGCCACTGAAGACAACAAAAGTGACAAGGACATGTGTCCTAAAAAGCAGGTTTGTTGGCTGACAGAGTTCCAGGAAGTCCCTGTTGGCAAGTTTTTTAATGAAATTATTTTAGACGTACGCAAAACATGAAAACTACTGCTGTTTCCGTCAACCAGCATAAAAAAATAGGACAATACAAATGCAGTACAGTTACTGCTTTCTTTATCCTCTGCATAATCCCTCCATTATCTTTTGTCTAACTTCACAGTATTACAGTGGAAGTGCTATGTACTATGTCCTAACGAGCATAATCTAGTCCAAAAAAAAATCCCCGAGCTGAAAAGCAAATTAGATGTTTCCCATTGGAACTTAAGTCCTTTGACACTAGGGTCACTCCCATCGTGCTTTCCTAAAACACGTCCTCAGAGAAGAGCACAGTGGCTTCTGGCTGGCAGGCTTAAACCATGACTATCTCTCACACAGGCCAGGAAATCTCGATACAGGAAAAAAGGAGGGTGTATTCTTCCTTTCCTCCCTATTGCCTATATTCTACTTTCTCAAGAACACATTGAACGTTCTGCACCCAAAGTCTGGAGTTCCCTCAGCTATAAACAAAAGGAATCCCAGGGTTCCCTATCCTACTACAATAAGTCACCTTTATACAAAGGAATACTTGACTCTTTACTATTCCTAAAAAATGAGTAACAAGCATAATAAACAACTTTTAAAAAATAAATGGTTTTCAAATATTAAACATAGAAATTACTTTTTGAACAATCTAGAGATAACATTTTCTACACACTGAGCTATTTAAATAGCCAAGTATCAATGACACACATGAATGCTGCAGAGATCAATTTCCTCTAATAGTCAATAAATGTGCTATTTCCCCCTGGATGCTTACATCCAAAGAGAGCTGCTATAAAAATGAGGCAAAATTATTATTGACAAAAACTTCTAACCTCATGTCCCCCAGCGTTCTGTTTCTCTAGTGTAAGATCCAATTTCTCAAGAATCTTCAAAACTGATTTGACAAATTCATCATATAGCAAACGATTCAGACTTTGAAGGGAGGGATTCACAAAGAGAAATGCTTCATCTGCTAAAAAAAGAATCCTTTAAAATAAAGAAAAGTATTCAACTTGAAAATTTTATACAAAAAAGTATCAATATCCATATTAAATTACGATGCATCTATGTACTTGTATATTTGGATATTAGAGCAACTTCTGTGTAAACTGTAGGAGATTTACCTGGAGGTTTTCAAGCTGCAAAATAGAGACACTTTCCAAAATTATTAGGACAATATCATTTAAGTCAGATAGGACTTACCTATACATATGTTAACAGATACTTACTAAATACAAAGTAGCAAATGAGAAGATTTAGGCCAATCCTCATCAAAGCATTTATCCCACTTAATGTGTGTGTGTAAAAACACTTATGTATACTATACACACACATTATATACATGTTGATACAAATACACGTGCATATATGTTTCGATATAACCATGCTTACATACATATAAACATACATACGTGTGAATCAATGCTCACCTATCCTCAAACTGAACTTAAAGGTATAATTTACCATTTCTTTATTTTTAAAAAATTGTTTAAATGTTTTATTTATTTCTGAGAGAGAGAGAGAGACACTGTGAGCAGGGGAGAGTCAGAGAGAGAGGGAGACACAGAATCTGAAGCAGGCTCCAGGCTCTGAGCTAGCTGTGAACACAGAACCTGGTGCGGGACTCAAACCCACAAACAATGAGATCATGACCTGAGCCAAAGTCAGACACTTAACTGACTGAGCCACCCAAGTGCCCCATAATTGACCATTTCTTTATAAGTAAAACTACTCTGGTGCACCTGGGTACTCAGTCAGTTAAACATTGACTTGGTTTCGGCTCAAGTCACGATCTCATGATTCATGAGTTCAAGCCCCATGTCGGCTCTGCACTGGAAGCACAAAGCCTGCCTGGGATTCTCTCTCTCTATGTCTCTTTGCCCCTTCCCTGCTTGCTCTCTTTGTCTCTCTCTCTCAAAATAAATAAACATTTTAAGTGAAACTATTCAACTATTCCAAAAATACAAGCCAATGGCTCTGCCTTTACTCAGTCAAATATTCTATGGAACTTAACCTCAAAATAGAGGAATACCTAACACCATATACACTAAAGAAATATTGTAGGTAAAATTACAAACACTGCCATACTATTTTATTTCAGTAAGAAAACAACTAAAAACTCCTCTAAGACAGAACAGAAATCATCTACGGACATAAACTGTTTTTCCTAGGGTATAATGCTTTGCCAAAGTTTATGCTGAAATGGTAGCCAGAACTTGGCTTAAAGCAGACATTAGAGAAACATCTATCAGAAACATTAAGCAGGAGGCATTATTCTCATCATAAATGACATAAAAAAACCATGCACCCATCTTCTTCACACTACTGAGTTAGATCTTCATCTTTTTTTTAATCTTCATTTTTAACAAATAAAAAAAGAATAGCTCTTCCATGGTGATAATATTGTTGTACTTTTGTTACATAAGAGGGTGGATCTGTTAGGAAGAATAACTTAGCATCAAACATACTACCACTGGCTACTCACAGATGAAATGAGGACTTAGCTATAGCAATTATTAAGTTTTCATGAGTTCTATGATTTTGTTCCTACAGTACAGCATTTAAATTTTTTACTACATGAAGTACTTTGAAAATAAAACAACTGAATAGTTAGTAAAATATAACTCTGAAATTTTTAAGTCTTAAGGGTAAAACTATGGAGACTAATAAAGAGGAACTAGGGTACTTTCGTGGCTTTAAAATAGTCATTTTTACCATCATCTGGTCACAACCCAGGAGACTTCTAAAAAGATCCAAATAGTCTTTATATGTGGGCACTTTCCATCTGCCAGTTCTAACTTCCCCTGATGCACGGCAGTCTTCAGATTCAGACTCTGCACCCTGGGCAGGAAGACAACACACCAATACTTACTGGTGGATTCACAAAAGAATCATGGCTGCCAGAATGTTTTGATTTTCAGAATTTCCTAAGCTAAAACATTCTCTCATCAGATACCAATTTGATTGAGGAAGATAGTACAGCATGATAGGAATATACGCAAGCAAGCTAAAAAAAAAAATCATAATTTTTCTAACTGGGGCTATAATAGTGATGAATTAAAAAATCTTTTAAAACAGGGGCGCCTGGGTGGCTCAGTCATTTAAGCGCCCGACTTTGGCTCAGGTCATGATCTCATGGTTTGTGGGTTCGAACCCCGCGTCGGGCTCTGTGCTGATAGCTCAGAGCCTGGAGCCTGTTTCAGATTCTGTGTCTCCCTCTCTGACCTTCCCCTGCTCATGCTCTCTCTCTCTCTCTCAGAAATCAATAAAACATTAAAAAATTTAAAAAATTTTTAAAAAAAATTTTAAACAATGCCCAAGGAACCTGTTAAGGTCACTTACCTCACTGTCCTATGCAGGTCCATCTCCCACCTCATACTACTTCCTACAACGTCAAGTAACTAACATATGCCTCCCATGATGCGCCTAAGTATTCTGTCTCAGAGTTCCAAAAGAGAAGCCACTCCCTTCTTGTAAAAATGTGTAAATAACAGTAAGTTACATTTAAGAATGTCCCATAACTGGGGCGCCTGGGTGGCTTAGTCGGTTAAGAGTCCGACTTTCGCTTGGGTCATGATCTCACGGCTCGTGGGTTCGAGCCCCGCGTCGGGCTCTGTGCTGACTGCCAGCTCAGAGCCTGGAGCCTATTTCAGAGTCTGTGTCTCCCTCTCTCTCTGACCCTCCCCTGCTCACGCTGTCTCCCTCTCTTTCTCCTAGAAATAAATAAAAGTATTAAAAATAAATAAAAATAAATAAAAAAAAAGAATGTCCCATAACTGAGGAATTTATTCACCTGAAAAAATAGAGGCATTATGTCCTATAGTTTTCAAACTACGAGGCATGGCTAATAACTAAAAAGGCCATTTTTGTATACTTACAGACTAAAGATCCCATCATCACTTCTAACTTTCAGTGACAAAAGAGTAATTTTCAAAACAGATTCAGAATTTACCTTTTGAAGGATCACGGGCTTAGAACAGATTCTGATTAAACCCTGATGCACTGAAAAAATAAAATGAAAACAGAAATGAAGGCAACATCACAAAGTACAACCAAATACTCAACAAAAATGAAAGCCACTATTTACGAAACATAACAACACCTCCCAAGCTTTCCCTTAAAATCTATCAATATCTTCCCTGTAAAATTTTAGACTATTAAGATTCAGGAGCAAAAGGGAGAAAAAAGATTTTTAAAAAAGGATGAAAAAGGAGATTCTGATCCACCAACACATTAGTTCCCCAAGAGGCATCAAAAGATACAAAAAATATCTATATCAAACAACATGCTAAGTATTCATCATCATAGAAACAAGAGTGAGTTCCAAACTTACCCACAGTACTGATGCAATTCCAGAGAATGGGTCCTTTCCCCCGCAACGCCAGGAAAACTTTTACTATGGCTTTACAACACACTGACTGCATTTTTGGACTATATTGTGGGAAACTGTCTATCTGTGCCACAAGGAGATGTTCCAGAACAGGAGTATACACCTCAGGAACCTACCAGAAATGGACAGCAACCTAAAAGTTACAGGAGGAAATAAAGGAATAATATAAATATCTAAAATAATTACAACTCAAGTAGACACACATTAGATAAATGAAAAACCGGCCTTATACCTAATCTACTAAGAAGGTTAATAGTGTGATTGCCTAAAAAAGAGTAAAACTGTCTGAGACTTAAGGTGCAATTCTACCCCAAGCAACAATCTTAATCTTTTTAGAAAAACAGAACAAGTAACAAATTAATTTTCCTGCTTTGGATAACTAAAAGTCAAGCTTCATGACAATAATTAACACAAACTACTAATTAAAAATGTCACCTTGATCACAACGGTGCCTATACTGAATACATATAATTCCTATGACTTTGTCAAATTATCTGAAGAACTGAATTTAAATATTAAAATAGTGCTCAGCTTAACTGACTGTTTCACTTACTGTATCAAGGTAAAGCAAGACACTTGCAATAGACTGGAGGAAACTTGGCATGTGGTAAATGTGGTCATCGACAGTGTCTGTCTGGGTGAGGAAGAGCTGTTTGCAGCGCTGAATAAGTTCTACATACATGAAGTCAACATCTTTCGCATTTAAAACCTTGCAAGGCTTTCAGAAAGGTAAACAAAAGTATCAATCTCGTCAATGTCAAAATAATAAGATTTAAAGTGTCATGTTAAGCCATATGATTATAAGCTGAATATGAACAAGCTTTTGAATGGAGATGAGACAGTTATAAAATAGAGCATATCTCATAAAGATGCTTCTTAAAATACTCTGTAATTATATTTTAAGTATTTATACACAAAACATCTAGTGATTGTCATAACTATTCTAGATACTGCTTAGATGGTAACTATCAGAGACCAATTAGATGCAGTCTCTGCACCATGAGGCTAATCCTCGGGAAGGAGAAACAGAAGTGAACTCAAAGCCGGAATACGCTACTACACCACACCACACTGCACAGTACACCCAGAGCTACCTGCATCACTCATAAATCTGATACTACTACTATCCAGCTTCAGATTTTACAAAGGCTTCTTTGCACTTCAGATCTAATCTAGCTTCCCTGAGGATCTGACTAGTTAATCTTTTTAGAGTCCCTCTCTCTTTATTCTTGACTATCACACTCCAGCTACACTGTGAACATATCTAACCAGTAAACAAGTTGAAGTAGGTTAGACTGCTGTGTACAAAGTTAAAAATTCCATGTTCTCAGGGAGCCTGGGTGGCTCAATCGGGGTTGAGCATCTAACTCTTGATTTTGGCTCATGTCATTATCCCAGTGGTAGGATCAAGCCTTGAGTCAGGCTCTGCACCAGGCATAAAACTTACTTCATATTTTCTCTCTTTATTCCTCTTCCCCTTCCCTGCTCACACATGTGTACACGTGCAAACTCTCTTAAAAAAAATTCCAAGTTTTCATTTACATCTGAGCCTTCTCACATATAGGTTCTTCTGCCCTAAATATATTTAAAGGACCCAATAAAGACTAATAGAAATCAAGATTTTAAAAAAGCAAGAGGTAGAATGATCATTTGGGAGCAAATAAGGAAATTCTCAGATGGAATGAGTAGTAAGAGTAGAAAGGTGGGAAGAGGGACCTTCCTTCCCTGAAAAAGGGAGTAGATACTCATGGGCAGATCTGTAGAGAGAAACGTAGCAATCCATGTTCTCTATAAAGTAGAAGTCACAGAGATCTACTAAGAGGGAAATAACTATCGTTCCTATCAGTATTCTTAAATACACTCCTGTCATAAGAATCTCTCTTTCCAAATTACTGTGTGACACCAACTAAAATTCTACTTCATAAATAATGGGCAGTATACTGTCAATGAGTTGACTTCATAAATAATGGGCAGTATACTGTAAATGAGTTGCCTTTATATCATGACTCCGTCAATTACTGTGTCCTTTGACAAGTTACTCAATTTCTCTGGGTTTGTTTCCTCATTTGTAAAGTGGAATGAGAGCTTGTAGGAGAGTTATGAGAATCTGAGGTAATATATGTACAAAATCCTAGTACATAGTTGGCACTGAAAAAACAAGTTAACAACAAAGCAAGTAACAATAATATTGTCACAAGTGTGAGATGCTGTTCAAAAACAACACATCATATTCCTTTAAACGTTCAAACGAAAATAAAAAAGATCAGAGTAAATTAATGAGCCACATACTCCTGCAAAAAGTCCGTATCCACGAATTGCAATAGATAAGTCCTTGCTGTTTGAATCCATGTTCCGGATAATTCCGTAGAATTGCTCCATAAAGTACTGCAGCTTATTCTTATGCATTTCTGCATCTTTTGCCACCATAGAAGAGATCTGCAATTGCATAATGTTTGTTTTTTAGAAATATTTAATACCAAAACAAAGGACTAAGAATCTAGACAAATGTAAAAAGGCTAGATTGGTTAATTGGATATTATCAATATGTTGTTATAATTCCACACAATTGCTTTTACTGACAAAGAACTGCTGCTCTCATTTGCTCAGTCTGCACCATGTTCAGAAAAAACACTCGCAAACAAGCCTTTATTATACAGGATACATTTCTCCTACAAAAAGGGACTGAAGATGAGAATGCGTAAAAACCAGGTTTTGCATTTAGGCTCCCCAGTGTAGCAGGAAGCCTGGTTAGAGCCCATCTGTATCTCACAGTGTGTTGTGGAGTCCTGCACACCCAATGACCAGCGAGTTCAGAAGTCAACTGACTCAGTGTCTAAGTAGGGTAACACAGAACAAGAGCTCAGAACTCACAGTCAGAAAGAAAGATGAAGCATCTCATCTGTCAAAAGAATAAGCTACAAACTCTAAAGTTTGAATTAGGTGAGGCAAGGGGAAAAAGGACTTTGAGAATCCGGTAGATCTCTATCTACCAAACTAAGGGACAGGAACCTAAATGTAAGAACTAACACAAGTGTTCAAGAAAGCATTCCTAATTTCAACACAAAGCCTGTCCAAGACAAGAATAGAAAGAATCATAATTATCAAAAGCAGAAAATAGGTATCAACTCTTCTATTGACAAACTACCAACACACACCCTAATCCCACACAAAACCCCAGTTATTTTAGAAGAATGGGGTATCATACTTACTGCCTCAGAATTTCCTTCTTCACAAGCATATCAAGAACATGTTCGTCTGATCTCACGGTTCATGAGTTCAAGCCCCGCATCAGGCTCTGTGCAGACAGCTCAGAGCCTGGAGCCTACTTCCAATTCTGTGTCTCCCTTTCTATGTCCCTCCCCAACTCATGCTCCGTCTCTATCAAAAATAAATAAACATTAAAATAAAAAGTTTTTTTAAAGAACATGTTCCTCAAGAAGTAAACAAACACCATCAACTTAATCACAGAATACTTTTTCTCTTTATCAACATAGTATAATGTTCTCACATTTATAAACGGTTTCTACAAAAACAAAGATGAACTTCATCTTTGACTTCATCAAGACAAAAAAGCTTCTGCACAGAGAAGGAAACAAACAGCAAAACTAAAAGGCATCCGACGGAATGGGAGACAATATTTGCAAATGACAGATAAACGGTTAGTATACAAAATCTATAGAGAAATTATCGAACTAAACACCCAAAAAACAAATAATCCAGTGAAGAAATGGGCAAAAGATGTGAGAAGACACTTCTCCAAAGAAGACATCCAGATGGCTAACCGACACATGAAAAGATGCTCAATAGCATTCATCATCAGAAAAATACAAATCAAAACCACACCGAGATACCACCTCACACGTGTCAAAATGGCAAACATTAACAACTCAGGCAACAGATGTTAGCAAGGATGTGGAGAAAGAGGATCTCTTTTCCACTTCTAGTGGGAAGGGAAACTGGTGCAGCCACTCCAGAAAACAGTATGGAGGTTTCTCAAAAAATAAAAAGTACCCTATGACCCAGCAACTGAACTACTAGGTATTTATCCACGAGATAAAAGTGTGCTGTTTTGAAGAGGCACATGCACCCCAACATTTATATATCGACAATAGCTAAAATATGGAAAGAGCCCAAATGTCCATTGACAGATGAATGGATAAAGAAGATGTGGTATATGTATATATATAACAGAGTATTACTCAGCAATCAAAAAGAATGAAATCTTGCCATTTGCAACTATGTGGATGGAACTGGAGGGTATTATGCTAAGCAAAATTAGTCAGAAAAAGATGATACCATATAACCACTCATGAGTAATTTTTATAATTTTTTTTTTTTTAATTTCTGAGAGAAAGAGACAGCATGAACAGGGGAGGGTCAGAGAGAGAGGGAGACACAGAATCTGAAACAGGCTCCAGGCTCTGAGCTAGCTGTCAGCACAGAGCCCGACTCAGGGCTTGAACTCACAAACTGTGAGATCATGACCTGAGTCAAAGTTGTATGCTTAACCAACTGAGCCACCCAGGTGCCCCTCATATGAGGAATTTAAGATACAAAACAGAGGAACATAAAGGAGGGGAAGCAAAAATAATATAAAAACAAGGATGGGGACAAAACATAAGAGACTCTTAACTATAGAGGGTTGCTGGAGGCGTTGTGGGAGGGAGTGATGGGCTAAATGGGTAAAGGGTATTAAGAAATCTATTCCTTAAATCATTGTTGCACTCACTATACGTTAATTAACTTGGATGTAAATTTAAAAAATTAAAAATTTTAAAAGTATGGCTAATAACTAGAGGAAAAAAAGATTATTATCAACAGTCACCATGGAAATTCAAATTTATAACCACTGGAAGATAGTATCATACACCCATGAGAACAGCTAAAATTGAAAAGACCAACAATCCCTTGTGCTGATTGGGATATGGGCTGACAGAAACTCCTATGCCTTGGTGTTGAGAATGTAAGATGGTGCAACCAGTTTGAAAAGAATCTAGTAGTTTCTTATAGTTTCATATATATCTACCACATGACCCAGCAATTCTGCTTCTAGGTTTTTACTCAAGAGAAGTGAAAGCATATGTCCACAAAAACACTTGGTCACAAATGTTCTCAACTGTCTTATTTATTTATTTTAATTTTTTCTTTAATGTTTATTTATTTTGGAGAAAGAGAGAGACAGAGTGTGAACGGGGGAGGGGCAAAAAGAGAGGGAGACACAGAATCCGAAGCAGGCTCCAGGCTCTGAACTGTCAGCACGAAGCCTGACATGGGGCTTGAACTCATGGACAAGATCATAACCTAAGCCAAAGTTGGATGCTTAACCAACTGAGCTACCCAGGCGCCCAATCAACTGTTTCATTTAAAAAAAACAAACAAAAAATCGAAATGGGAACAACCCGACTGTCCATAAACAGACTGTCATATTCCTACAATGGGATACTGTCTGTGCCACATTTCAGGTAGGTCTTCAGGGCCTAGCTTGTAAATTTAACTACCATTTATAACACTGCTCCAAACAAAACTTTTGGTGCATCTTCAGAGTTTCCCATCAGAGCCAACCCAAAGAGTCTAATTCTGTAACACCTGGCCTAAACACCTGGTATTTCTAGACACCTCTGGATGCTGAGAGCCATAGCACATTCTCCCTAGCCAACAGGTTTCCAAATTTTCAGCCTCAATTCTATAATCACATCCTACCTAGAGAAAATACAAAAGGGCAAATGGACTCTCCTTATTCTTGAAGTCATGTGAAACAAACACAACCTTCTTAACACTGACAGCTTGGCCGGACCTCTCGGGAAATAGGTTTCTATTCTACCCCGACCACCCCGACCTGGCTGCTCCTGGCTCAGAGGACACACGACCTCCCAGTCTTCTTCCTTCTACCTCCTTATGGCCGCTTTCATGTCTAGCAGACCCCCAGTCTTGCCTCTGGGGCTGTGATCAGATCTGGGATATTCCTATATTTCTTTCAGTCCTGCTGCCACCAATGCAGCTGACTGATAAGCAAACTTTTTTATTTAAATACTGCAGAAGTTAAAAAAATAACCTGTTTTCATTTTTCAAATGTGCACGCACAAGATTGGAATTTAATTTTTTGCAGGGAAAAAATATTTTAAAATAAAAGTTGAGTTCATACCTGTTTCAGAAAAGATTCCAGAGCTCAATGTGCAGCTTTCTTCACTTCTACATTCGTATGGCTACACCATTTTGACACTACTTCAAACAAAGAGACATAGTTGTCCATGAGGCAGGTGCTAAACTGAGATGCATGCAGGGTAAATAAGCATAAGCCAGCTGCAATCGAAAAAACCATTATATTTAAAACAGAATAACAAAAGGCAGAACAAAAAAACTAAGAAAGCTTCAGTCAAAACTAAGACTGTTCATCATCCAGATGGCCAACAGACACATGAAACGATGCTCAGCATCCCTCCTCATCAGGGAAATACAAATCAAAACCACACTGAGATACCACCTCACGCCAGTCAGAGTGGCTAAAATGAGCCAATCAGAGAACTCTAGATGCTGGCGAGGATGGGGAGAAACGGGCACCCTTCTACACTGTTGGTGGGAATGTAAACTGGTACAGCCCCTCTGGAAAACAGTGTGGAGGTTCCTCAGGAAACTAACAATAGAACTCCCCTAGGACCCAGCAATAGCACTGCTAGGAATTTACCCCAGGGATACAGAAATGCTGAGGCATAGGAGCACATGTACCCCAATGTTCATAGCAGCACTCTCCACAATAGCTAAAACATGGAAAGAGGCTAAGTGTCCATCAACAGATGAATGGATCAAGAAGATGTGGTTTATCTATACCATGGATTACTACATGGCAATGAGAAACAATGAAATCTGGCCATGTGTAGCAACATGGATGGACCTTGAGGGTGTTATGCTGAGCGAAAGAAGTCAGGCAGAGAAGGACAAATATCATATGTTTGCACGAATAGGAGGATTAGGAGGAACTTGACGGAGGAACAAGGGGGAGAAGAAGGGCGGAAATGGTGGGGGAAAGGGAGAGAGGCAAACCATGAGAGACTCTTGAATGCTGACAAAAACTGAGGACTGATGGATGTGGGGGGGAGGGGGGAAGGGCATGGAGGAGGACACTTGTGGGGATGAGCACTGAGTGTTATGTGGAAACTAATTTGACAATAAACTATTTGTAAAAAAAAAAACAAAAAAAAAAAACTAAGACTGTTCATGAAGATCCACTATCTTTATAATAACTTACAGATCCTAATCACTGTTCTAATGCTGCCAACCTCCATTTGAATCAACAGGCCAGTGATCCCCAAACAAAGTTCAGAAGTAGGATCACGGCTTATTTAAAGTCAGAATCAAACAATCTGGAACCCCTGAAAGGTGTTCTAAAGCAATTTTTTTACATTATGTAATATAAGTGTGACCATATAACTGGAGTTTGTATGCTAAACACAAAGTCTCTAAAAGCCTCCCTGTAAATAACTGCACGTGAAACATCACAGACATTATCACACTTACTTTCACTCATAGTTTAAGCAAATGTTTACTCAAGAATTCAATTTATTAATTTGTAATTACCCACAGTCTTACCTAAGGGTACAGCATATCTCTTCAGATCAATCTATTAAAAAAAAACAATTACCATCAATGTTTAACAATCACAAGTCTTAGCTATAGAAGAATTAGAATAGTATTAGTCCTACCTGAGGACGAATTGCCTTTAATGTAAAATCAAAAATCTCCCTTGAAGTCTGGGGATCTGGGTAAAAACAGAAAGAAGCCTGTTACAAATCCCAACAGTATTATCTGACAAACCTCGCAAATGCTTTACAACCAACACGATTAAGGAATCATGTCTGCTATCATTCATTTCAGCTGGTGAGCTGCAAGCTACGACTGCTACACTTATTACTGTAGTGAAAAAAGAAGAAAATGTGAACTAACAAAATGGGTTTCAATTCCAACTCATCACCTACAAGCTCTGTTAAGTAATCTCTCAGAGCCTCAGTCTTCTTATCTATAAAAAGGGACACTAAACAGCTTCTCTGAGAGTTGTTTGGAAGATTACATAAGCCTAAACACATGACCATCCTCCTGGGACTTCCAGGCATTCCTTCAGCACACGGTATATGCCACAGTACACATTACAAATATGAATAAAATATGATCTTTGACCTTAGTAAACTTATCACCCTAAAGAGAAAATTAAACAGGCGCACAAGTATAACCCAAGGCTCGTATCCTGACCTGATGGACATCACATCCATCTCCCACAAGGAGATTCACCTCAGCTGTCCAGACACCAGGCTTTACTTATCATTAAGCTCTCTGCCTTTGTAACAGTGACTTCCAAACCAGACAGGCTCAAAAATTGTTTGCTTTCATGGACGGGACTAATACATTTGAAAGCAGAGACCAAATGTGACAGAAAATAGAGGGAGAAGGGGTCAGAGAGGACTTAAGAGGATAAGAAACATAGAGATAGTTAAAAAGCTCCTCTGGGGCGCCTGGGTGGCTTAGTCGGTTAAGCGTCCGACTTTCGCTTAGGTCATGATCTCGCGGTTCGTGGGTTCGAGCCCCGCGTCGGGCTCTGTGCTGACTGCCAGCTCAGAGCCTGGAGCCTGTTTCAGTCTGTGACTCCCTCTCTCTCTGACCCTCCCCTGCTCACGCTGTCTCTCTCTCTCTCTCCCAGAAAAAAAATAAAACATTAAAAAAAAAAAGCTCCTCTGGAATTTCATACAAGGAGAGATTTCTTCTGGCTGTGAGTATTCAAGACAGGATTTGCAGACAAGGCAGCACTTGAGCTGGGCCTAAAAGAATGGAAACTAACTGTAAAAAAGGTCATTCTAATACCAAGTAACTATGTAAACGGAGGAGTGCAGACTCAAGGGTACCAGGCACGTGTCAGCGCACAGCTGGCCTAGAATGTGTAGACTCAGTTCAACACAGTGTGAGGCACAGGGATGGAAGGGCCTTAGCTCTGAGTGGTGGGAAGGGATACCACCTCCAGGGTCTGCCTCTCGCTGTCCATTCTCCTGTGTCCACCTCTGATTTTAAGTTTATTTATTTATTTTGAGAGGGAGCAACTGAGTACAGAGGAAGGGCAGAGAGGGAGAGAGAGAATCCCAAGCAAGCTCCATGCTGTTAGCGCAGAGTCTGACTCGGGGCTTGAACTCAAACCATTCAGATCATGACCTGAGCAGGTATCAAGAGTCAGACACTCAACTGACTGACCTATCCAAGCGCTCTTCCACCTCTGCTTTCTAGTGGACCACTCCCTCTACAAGGATGCTCTTGTATTTACTTTTCTGTTGCAGTAAAATATATGTAACAGTATTTACCATGCTAACTATATGTAAGTGTACAATTCCGTGGCATTAAATACATTCACATTCTTGTATACTCACCACCATTATCTATAGCCAAAACGTTTTCATCATCCCCTACAGAGGGATGTATCCATTAAACACTGACACCGTCCCCACCCCCTAGGAACCTCAATTCTACTTCATGAACGTCCCTGTTCCTGCTGCCTCATATTTATACCTTTGTGACTGGTTTACCTCACTTAGTATAATGTCAAGTCCACATGTTGTAGCAAGGGGACAGTATTTCCTTCTTTTATAAAGGCTGAGTGATATTCTGTTGTGTGTCTATACCATATTTATTTATTCATTCATCTGTTGATAGACACTTGTGTTGTTTCTCCTTTTTTGGCTAGGAATATAAGTGTATGAACTCTAGTTATCTATTTGTAAAAATCCTCTCTGACCACCATGTCTCCATCAGCTATACTATATTTCTTTGGTCTCTTCTGTTAAGATTTCTCTAACGGGTTTTATGCAGATAGCCTCCACTTCCTCCCTTCCATTCCGACCTTGTCTTCACCGTAACCCTCAAACTGCTCTGTCTAGCCTATCCTGACACTCAACTGAAGCTGCCCTTGTTGAGCTGGGCTAACTCTACAGCTCTGGTAGCTTTGCATTCAAACTCCTCCCAGGGCAAAGCCCCTTACATCCGTGACCTGCACCTACTCCCTAGGTGATCTGGCCCACACTCACTGCTTCACATATTACCTCTATGCTGAAGACTTTCAAATTTATATCCTGATGTCTAATTTCTCCTACAAGATTCAGTCTTACAGATACAATGCACACTTAACATCTGAGATGTTCCATAACATGGTAAACATGTCCAAAACAAAAGCCAGATTTTTGCCTGAAACCTATCCTCCCCCATCCCATCCTGCTTAATCACGACTGCAACACTTCAGTTGCTCACAGCCATCCTCAAGAGCAAAGTCTTTTAATACTATACTAAAACAAATCTCACATCCAATGGCAGCAGTCAAGGAGACCTTTCTAAAACATCAACTACTCATACCTATTCATTAGAGAAAAGACATGGCTTCCCATCCCATCTGGAATGAAATTCCAGCTCAGGAGCCCCTCATGCACTGATCCCACATCTTGTGCCATCTCTCCCCCAAGCACTCTGTGTGCGCCACTGAGCTACAGACATGCCAACTTTCCTGAACCCCTCTGACCCTTGTGCGCTGGCCAGGCTTGAGGCCTGAGTACTTGCCGTTCCCTCTGCCTGGAAGGCTCTTTTGAGCTCTCTCCCAGCTGGCTCCTTGACATCCTATTGGCCTTAGCTTCTGACTGTCTCCTCAAAAAGAACCAGCAAGCTGGGTATACCTTCCACCCTCTCCACACTCTTGATATTCCTATTCACTGTACCAAACCTGTTTGCATTATTGAACCTCGAAATCTGTAATAGCTTGTTCATGTCTACTAGTCCGTTTCCTCTACTAGACTGAGTTCATGATGGTAGGAACTTGGTAAATCTGATCACTATATCCAATAAACCTAATTACTCTTTAGCTAGAAGGCACCCAGGAAACACATACCATAGGAATGAAAACATTAGTATTATCATTTTGTTCTTGAAGTCACATGATCATTATACAACAGAAAAACAATACATTACAGCCTCAGACAGAGGCTTAAATCCCAGTGCTGCCACTTACCAGTTACATACTCTCCTACTGCTGCTATAACAAACTATCACAAAGTGAGTGGTTTTATTGTCAAATTAGTTTCCACATAACACCCAGCGCGCATCCCCACAAGTGCCCTCTTGAATGGAAAAATCGGTATCATAAAGTATTAATTCTAAATTTTGAGATCTGAAAAAAGTAAAAATAAAATTAGCATATATGACTCCACTAAAAAAAAAACCAAAAACAAAAGTGAGTGGTTTTAAAAAGTACAAATTGGTTACTGATCAGTTCTGGAGATGAGAAGTCTGAAATGGGTCTCCCTGAGGTAAAATCAGGGTGTCAGCAGGGCTGTGTTCCTTTGGGGGCTTCAGGAGATCAGAATGAAGACATTTTGGGGAGCCATTACTCAGTTACCGCTTCAGTTATGTGACTTCAGGCAAGTAACTTGTCTTATTAGGTCTAACTTCCTAATTTAGGAAACAGAACATTATTACCTATCTTAGAGAGTTATTACTGGAATTTTCCTTGCAACTATTCTAGAATAGCCTTTAGCACATGGTAAATGAGCAATAGGTGCTGTTATTTTTCTTAAAGTGTATGTTTTCACTGAATATCAATTAATATACCAATCAAGTATACTGACAATTCAGCAACATTACCTGCCCACAGCATCAAGTGGCAAATATAAACATATGACCTGATAAATTAAAAATACTTCATAGGAAATGCTATAGTAGGAGAATACAGGGGCGCCTGGGTTAAGCATCTAACTTCAGCTCAGGTCATGATCTCATGGCTCACAAGTTTGAGCCCCATATCAGGCTCTGTGCTGACAGATCAGAGCCTGGAGCCTGCTTCAGATTCTGTGTTTCCCTCTCTGTCTGCTCCTCCCCTGCTTGTACACATGCGCTTTCTCTCTCTCTCTCTCAAAAATAAATAAAAACATTAAAAAATTTATTTTTAAATAGGAGAATACAGGGGCGCCTGGGTGGCTCAGTCGGTTAAGTGTCCGACTTCGGCTCAGGTCATGATCTCACAGTGCTGACAACCAGCTCAGAGCTTGGAGCCTGTTTCAGATTGTGTTTCCTTCTCTCTCTGACCCTCCCCTGCTCACACTGTCTCCCTCTCTCTCAAAAGTAAATTAAAAAAAATTCTTTTTAATTTTTTAAAAAATCAATAAATAGGAGAATATAGAAGCCAGAGGAAGCAACTCATCTCAAGGGCATCATAAGGGCTTCAAATGGGTGACTTGTGAGCAAGAACCTGATGAAGTTGGAAGGTGACGACAGGATATGGGACAAATGAGAGAGAAAATAAAGGAAGAGAAATCTCATAGAGCTACTAAAACATCCTTGGTAAGAAACAAAAAAAGGCTGAGTAAAAATATTAAGTTAAAACATGAGATCACTATTTTTGTAGGTCAAAAATCATTAGATATTGAAATATAAAAACACTGGATATTGGAATTTCATGTTTGCAACCTAATAAAAGCAATTCTTCAGAGGAGAAAGAAGAATTTGATAACTGTTATTAGGGTTAAAAGTTTTACAGGGCACCTGGGTGGCTCAGTCAGTTGGGCATCTAACTTCAGCTCAGGTCATGATTTCACGGTTCCTGGGTTCGAGCCCTGCATCAGGCTTTGTGCAGACAGCTAGCTCAAAGCCTGGAGCCTGTTTCAGATTCTGTGTCTCCCTCTCTTTCTGACCCCCTTCTCACGTTATCTCTCTCTCTCTCAAAAGTAAATAAAATGTTAAAATAAATAAATAAATAAAATTTAAAGTTTTATTTGCCTTTTAAAAAGAATCAAATTTCATAATGCACATAATGCTGTCCAACCTAGATTATCCTCCAAATCTTTAAATAATATTTAAAATGTTATTGATAGCTATAAAAACAAGTATATTAAACAGACTTTAAACTTGATAGGGAAGTATCTGCATCCCAAGAATTACAATGCTGAAGGAAGAAATTAAAGACCTAAATAAATGGAGAGAGAAATTATGTTCATGGATTGGAAAATTCAACACAGCAAAGATGTCAATTCTTTCCAGATTAATAAACAGATTTAAAGAAATGAACATCAAAATCCAAGCAAGGACTGGGACACACACTTATTCCAGAATTTACATGGGAAGGACACAGCACTTACTAAAATGATTTTGAAAAAGAAGAATAAAATGGGAGGACTTTAGATTAAGGCTTTACATGAAGGCTACACAGTCAAAAAGACAGTGTGGGGGTGTCTGGGTGGCTCCGTTGGTTGCATGGAAAATTTCGGCTCAGGTCTTGATCTCATGGTTTGTGAGACTGAATCCCATGTCAGACTGCTCTGACAGCACAGAGCCTCCTTGGGATTCTCTCTGTCTCCTCTCTTGCTGCTCTCACCCCCATGCCACACTATGAATGAATGAATGAATGAATGAATGAATGAATGACAGTGCGATTTGGGCAGGGAGATAGATAACATAGACCAATGGCACAGACTCATCTGAGCCCAAGGACTTTTATGAAGGCACAAAAACAAGTCAACAGTGAATCTGGCAATGATTTCATGGACATGATAAAAGCACAAGCAACAAAATAAAAACAGAGAAACTGGACTTCATCAAAATAATAAACTTTTACATATCAAAGGACACAAAGGCAACCCATAAAATGGGAGAAAACACTTGCAAATCACATATTTGGTAAGGAACTGATACACAGAATACATAAAGAATTTCTACAATTCAACAAAAGTCAAATGATTCAATTAAAAAATGAGCAAAGAAGTTAAACACATATCTCTCCAAAGAAAATATATAGTCAAGAAGGACATGAAAAGCCATTCACCATTACCAATCATAAGGGAAATGCAAATGAAAACCACAATGATATCACCTCACACCCATTGTGAAGGCTATTATCAAAAACAGAAAATATCAAGTACTGGCAAAAATAGGAAGTAACTAGAAGCCTGGTGGGAATATAAAATAGTTGCAGCTGCTGTGAAAAACCATATGACAAAAAATTAAACAGAATTACAATGATTCAGAAATTCCAAAAAAAAAAAAAATGAAAGTAGGGACTCCAACAGATAGTGGCATACCCATTTTCCAGCAGCATTAATCACAACAGTCAAAAAGTAGTGGTTTTGGCGTGGAGATGGGGAAGAGAGGTAGCTATGGCTACGAAAGGGTAGCAGGTAGGCTTCTTGCTGACAGCCTGTTCAGTACCTTCAATGTGATGGTACATACACAAATGTACACGATAAAACTGCCTAGAACAAAATACACACACGGAAAGATATGCACCTAACTAAAACTAGTGAAATGTGAGTAAGGTTGTTAGACTTATCAGTGTCAATATCCTGTGCTAATTTGTACTAGTTACAAAAGTAGAGAGTGGGTAAAGGACAAATGGAATCTGTATTATTTCTCACAGCTGCCTGTGAATCCACAATTGGTTTAAAGTTCCAAAAAAAAACAGGGAAACCATTTTAGAATTTTAATTTTTGAACTAAGAAAGGAAAATCAAGTGAAGTTAAACAATACCTTCCTCCATGGATTTAGTAAAGTTGCACATGAGTGAAGACAATCCCTTCAGACACCCTGCCAGAACCGGCAGCTTGGGCTCTCTTAGTGCTGATGTCATCTAGAAGGAGAATTTTTAAAAAGATACCATTAAAAGAGAAAAACACAATCCAATCTATGGAATCAGAATAGCATAAGGTTTGTCACATCTGGGTCTTAAGTTCACCCAAAAAAGCCCGGAACAGGTTTTCTGAATTATTTATCATCTCACTAGGATGAACTTCACCTAATACGCCTAGGAGCTCATATATTTTTTCTAAAACTGAAAAATAAATTTTAGATAAAGACCTAAAATTACACTTACATAAATTAAAACAAAAATGTATGAATAACAAAATGAGAAGATATTTAGTTCAAAAATAATTTCATAATAAGACATAAAAAAAATAGTTTTATGTACTGGAATCTTCCCTGATACATTTTATGCCAACCTACTATTTTAAGTGACACTTGACATGTGTTGTCAGTGTTTAATGAAATTAAAGAAATTATTTCATGGGGCACCTGGCTGGCTCAGTCAGTACAGCATGAAACTCTTAATCTCCAGGTCACGAGTTCAAGCCCCAAATTGGGTGTGGAATCTACTTAAGAAAGAAATCATTTGGTAAAGATTAAACTTTTATAAGCATAAGTCTTCATGTGTTCTGTTTGTTACCATTTGGGTTTGTTTGGGCCAAAAGGATTCATCTGTGAAACATATAAATGCTTTCGTTGAGAAACCCTAATTTTTACATTAATTTTTTAACATTAATTTATCAAAACATTTTAAAAATAAAATTTATACGCATCTCACCTGTATCCTGTATTCTTGTTTTTGATGCAAGTTCTCCATAGAATTTGCTAAATAATTCTCCAATTCCAAATTCATCCATGAGTCTCGAACTTCTTAAAGTCCGAAATAACTAAAATCATACAAATTAGCACTGTCTAAATAGGAAAATAATGGCAAGGTTTCCTCTACTGCACTGTTTCTACACAACAAAGCTCCAAAATCATGTGTGTCTGGGGACTTTCTTGGCCTCTCAGGACACCTATCTAGCCTGACTATTTGGGAAGAGGTGGGTGATAGAAGAACACAAGGGTTACAAAGAGGAAGAGGGTGTAGACTTAATTTGATCTTCCCAAGAAACCAATAATATGGTTAGAACCATTCTCTCAGAGGCACTTAAGGACTAACAAGACCTAAATTCTAAAATAGAGATTGCAAAAAAAGAGATACATTTGAGAGGAAATAGATGAGACTGACACCCAAGAGGTACTTAAATATGCTGTATAGGCTCACTTTCATGGTAAGGTTTAGGAAAGAACTCAGAACAACTAATGATGCAAAGCCTAGCAACTTTTTGTAGCATTAGATTTTAAGAGTCAGTTCATAGCAGCACTCTCCACAATAGCTAAAACACGGAAAGAGCCTAAGTGTCCATCAACAGATGAATGAATCAAGAAGATGTGCTTTATCTATACCATGGAATACTACATGGCAATGAGAAACAATGAAATCTGGCCATGTGTAGCAACATGGATGGACCTTGAGGGCGTTATGCTGAGCAAAATAAGTCAGGCAGAGAAGGACAAATATCATATGTGTGCACGTATAGGAGGATTAGGAGGAACTTAACAGAAGACCAAGGGGAAGAAGAAGGGCGGAAATGGTGGGGGAAAGGGAGAGAGGCAAACCATGAGAGACTCTTGAATGCTGACAAAAACTGAGGACTGGTGGATGTGGGGGGGAGGAGGGGTGGGCACGGAGGAGGACACTTGTGGGGATGAGCACTGGGTGTTATGTGGAAACTAATTTGACAATAAACTATTTGTAAAAAAAAAAAAAAAGAAAAGAAAAGAAAAAAAAAGATTTTAAGAGTCAGAGTAACGAGAGTTAACAGAATAGCAATAAATTCCTTGCTTACTTTTCCTCTTAATTTCCCTCACAACTGAAATCCTTCCTCTGCTTTCCAGAAGAGTCTGAGAGCAAAGGGCCAAGGAATTACCAGATGATAGTTGGAAAATCTTGTCCATACATCAATGTCACCAAAGCCTAGCCTCCAACATCTCTCACCCAAACACAATTTAAACCTCCAATTTTCTGCCTTATAAGTTATATATACACATAATATGAAACACACATACTTAGAAATAATATAATTACCTTAATAAGAAGATCCAGGGCTGAGATTCTACATTTAGCAGCTTTATCTTTTGTGTAAACACTAGTGCAAGTATTCTAGGTTTTAAAAAGAAACATACCAAAATCATCGATAGCATCCTAGTTCTTAGAAAACTTCACAAGAGCTAAAACTACACTTCTGAGAGGAGCAGTACCAACATACAACATACTATAATTTGGCAGTTATTTAAAATATAATATTAGATTGGGGGGCCTGGGTGGCTCAGTCGGTTAAGCATCCAACTTCGGCTCAGGTCATGATCTCACAGTTGGGAGTGTCTAAGCCCCACGTTAGGCTCTGTGCTGACAGCTCAGAGACTGAAGCCTGCTTCAGATTCTGTGTCTCCCTCTCTCTCTGCCCCCTTCCCCCTGCTCACACTCTGTCTCTCTCTCTCTCTCTCTCTCTCTCAAAAATAAACATTAAAAAAATTTTAATATAATATTAGAGTATATAAACATACAGGTTAAAAATTACTAAAGATATTTATGCAGTTTGCTATGGTAACGATGTCAACAATAATAACAAAAACACAAAGTAAATGGACACCTCTGCAGATTAAAAAAAAAAGTTACACTTCCTTGCATACCTCCCATAACACTTGTCATGTCAAGAAAGCAAGCATGAAAAACTTAAGTTAACTAATGCAGTCCAGATAATGGTTCGGACTCCACAAAATGACAACTCAGCCTCACAAAACCAGGAGGCACTCTGGTCAGAGGGTGACTTTCTTAACTTCCAAGTCTCATTTATAAGCTAGAGTGATTAAAAGTACCTAACTCAGAGAGTTGTGGTAAAATTAAGTAAGACAAACTGTACATTAAGGAACTTTGTAAACTATGAAGCAACGCTGCATGTTAGTTATTTCTATTCCTGAGGCAATTTTTCAAAACACAGTGACTCTTGAACAGCACAGGCTTGATTTTCTTTGATAAATACGGTACGGTAAATTTATTTTCTCTTATGATTTTCTTAATAGTATTTTTTCTCTCTTACTCAATTTTAAGAATGCAATATACAAGACACGGAGCAGACAAAATATGTGTCAATCAACTATTTATGTTTATTGGTAAAGCTTCCAGTCAACAGTAGGCTTATGGTAGTTAAGTTTTGGGGAAGTCAAAAGTCAAATACATGGATTTTCAACTGCATGAAGCAGGCTGGGGGAGGAGTCAATGCCTGGAAGCCTCCGTTATTCAAGGGTCAACTGTGTTAGGATTCTAAACCACAAAGACTAGAAATCTATTAAAAAAAAAAAGACTGATTATTACTTTATATATTAGAGGTAACTGTGATTAATTAAAAAAACCCTCTTAGAAATTACCCCCAGATTGAATACATCAAATCTTAGAATATCCAAGAACTAGAAGCAATTCAGGACCAACTTACCTTGAGCTGTGGCACTTGGTGAAAGTATAAACAAGTCTGAGAAAGAACAACTTAATTTGTGATTGCTAGCTCCATAGCAACTTATAAGAAAACCTGAGGAAGGCAGGTTGGAAGAAAATGGGAGGCACAAGAAAGGCAAACTTTTCAGACTAGGGCCAAAAGGAACACATGAACTACATGAAATATGAATCTTACCCAGCAGGAAAATTCTGTAAAATTGTTTCTTAAAGTGTTTTGAAATCTACCCACAATTCAAAAAACCAAATTTACTATGTATGACTTTTTATGAGACACTTTTTATCCTATATGCAGCAAAGCAGTTTTTGATATAGGCCTTAGCTTATTAAATCTAAAAAGAAAAACCCACTTCATTTCTAACACAATCAAGCACAATAAGTAAACTCCTCGATGAAAAAGGCAAGAATAAAACACAAATGCAAGTTTAACTTACACCATAAATTACAATCGATGCAGGTATATGTTTTTTCTCCTTACCTTAATATCAAGAGAATAAGGTGTGATCTTCTGGCCAATTTTTTCTAAGAAAACATATAAAAATTTTAAGACTTCTTCTCTACAATCACGAAACTGTAACAAAAATACAGTAAATATGGGTAAGAAGGAGAGTCACTCAACATTTAGGAATATACAAGAAAAGGAAAATAAAACTCTTCAACTTCCTTCATCAATGTTAAGTGATTTCCGAACAAAGAGAAGCAAACCGAGATCTTTGGAAAAAACTAAGGAAGTCTGTAATGCTGGACAAAATAAATAAATAAGGTAAGAGAATTGGCAAAAACCACTCCATAAACCCACCCTAAATGGGTTGCATACTTCTCAATTCAGCCTTATAAGCAACTAAACATTAACTTAAGGCTGCTGTACTTAAACAAGGAAAATAGGAAATTCTAGATGATATTCCGTTGAGATGACACAGGCAGAATTATGGCTCCAAAGATACTTGAGTCCTAATCCCGATGTCACACCTGTGAATATAGTAACTTTATGTGGCTAAAGGAAATTAAGATTGCAAATGGAATTTAAGTTGCTCATGGTTGACTTTAAAGGGGAGAAAGTATTCTGGATTACCCATGGGCCCAATATAATCACATGGGTCCTTAACAGTGTTGGAGAAAGGAAGAAGAGAGTTGGAAAGAGGCGAGCAGGAGAAAAGAAAGATTTCAAGCACAGGAGTTACTGGACCCATGGTTGCTGGCTTTGAAGATAGAAGCCAGGATCCAAGAACTGTGGGTGGTTTCTACAAACCAGGAACATCAGTAAGGAAAAAGGGACTTAGTCCTGTAATTGCAAGAACAGGATTCCGCCAACTAGAATGAAAAAGGAAATGAATTCTACACATGACCCTTTGGAAAGGAAAAGTGACTCCGCCTGATGACTTGGTTTTACTTTGGTGAGACCCATGTTAGGCTTCTAACTACAGAACTGTAAGATTAACAAACCTAAACCACTAAGCTTGTATTTGTTACTACAACAACAACAGAAAACTAACACACTCCTCTGTAATCTCTCACGCGAAAGGACAAATACTAAATATTCAGAATAAACTTGGAACTGCTTTACCTAAAGGAATGAAAAGGAATTCTAACTCAGAAACGCTGAGACTAGAAAACATTTACATGTTAGTTTTATAAATTTATTTTCCCATTAATAATATACCCTTGACGATAGGTACTAGATAGCAGCATAAGTTTTGAGGCAATTTTTAAAAGTGCTGCAAAAAAGCAATTTTACTACAAAGGAACAAAAAGCGCTCATTCAGTGATTGCTAAAAAGTTAAGACAACTGCATGACTTTCCGGTTACATTTCTGCAATGCTTCTGAAAAGTAGGAATCTTTTGAGGTTTCACACTTGAAGGTTTGAAAAAGGTACTGAAGGGGCGCCTGGGTGGCTCAGTCGGTTAAGCGTCCGACTTCGGCTCAGGTCATGATCTCGCGGTTCGTGGGTTCGAGCCCCGCAGCGGGCTCTGTGCTGACAGCTAGCTCAGAGCCTGGAGCCTGTTTCAGATTGTGTCTCCCTCTCTCTCTGACCCTCCCCTGCTCATGCTGTCTCTGTCTCTCAGAAATAAAAAGTAAGAAGAAGAAATAAAAAAAAGAAAAAAGAAAAAGGTACTGAAGGGTTTAGGTGCGTTTAAGGTGGAAGAAATACTTCCCTTTGGTTCCCTCTCCTCACTTTGAATAGTAGGGATCGCTAACCTTAAAGCATTTTCACCAACTTTACTTTTAAAACATGTTTCCACTCCTAACCAAAAAAGCAGCATGACACTTTTTTTCCCACAAAAATTTCCACAGAAATTCCGACAATCCAGAATCAAACGGCTGGACTTCACAATACCGCTAGATACACCCACGGCGGGAGAAACGCTAGACAGTCGGGCTCCAGCACAACACGGAAACCCCAAACGCGCACAAGCGTCGACGTCGTCCTTGGCGCGGCCGAGACTGTACCCACCCAGCACTGAGGAGCCGGAGCTCAGCACGCACTCCTGCCCCAAGCCCCGGATCAGCTGGTAACTGGCCATCGCCGCGCTGCAGCGGTCGCCGGCACACAAGGACTTCTGCAGCTGCTGTAGGAAGCCCTGCACACGTAAACCGGAGTCAGCCACGATGCTCACGCCTGGTACTGTGCGTGCGCACCCTCTGCCGGGATCCCGAGATGCAGCGGGGCTGGGAGGCGGGGCTCACGGGAACTGGGGGCGGGGGTTCCAGACTGGGGGCGAAGCTCGCGAGATAGGACTCTTGCCGGAAAGTTGGAAGGGAGTCATATCTGTATGAAGAGCCGCTTAGATGAGAATTAAGATATTAGCAGGTCCGGGCGCCCGGTTGTTTTAGTCGGTTGAGCGTCCGACTTTCGCTCAGGTCATGATCTCGCAGTTTGTGGGTTCGAGCCCCGCGTCGGGTTCTGTGCTGCCAGCTCAGAGCCTGGAGCCTGTTTCAGAGTCTGTGACTCTCTCTCTGACCCTCCCCTGCTCACGCTGTCTCTCTCGCTCTCTGCTAAAAATAAATAAAACATTAAAAATTAAAAAAAAAGATATCAGCAGGTCAACGAATGTGTTACACACAATACACCTAGGATGCATACATCGAAGCCTAGGGAGAAACAGGAATCCGACAATTTGGCCTGTGGAAAAAATGGGGCGGAAGGTTGGTGAATTGAGAGCAGAGGCAGGAAAAAGAAGCTTGAGGCTTGGGTCAGGATCTACAAGTTGTTCCTTGGTAAAGACAGAAAAATAGGTGTGTAGCGTCTTTAAAAATGAAACTGCCTAGCTTTTAGAAGACAGTCTTAGCCAACGCTACAGGGTAGAAAAACCCCTCCGTGAACCTGGTCTGGCCGGATACCCCAATTTTCCCGCGAAAACGCCTTTTCGTAGGGGGTCAGACCACCTAAACGAAGGGGGAGCACCGAGCGAGGTTTGAGTCTGCTGCCGTGGGGCGCCGAAGGAGGCCGTTCAATACCCCCTGTTGATGAACAGTGGCGTCTCCCAGAGGCGGAGCCGTAGACGAGCGCTTCTGTGATTGGCGGGGCACCGCTGGGGGCGTGGACAACAGTGCAGCCGGCGCGAAACCTAGGCCCAGCCCCTGCAGTTTCGGAACCTGAGCCCCTAGGTGCGTTGGAGACCTCTGCGCGCGCCGTAGGTGGCCGCCCTTCCCCAGCAGCACCTAGCGGGAGGGGGCGGGGCGGTGTCCGGCCTGGGTGTCTGTGCGGTGGGGAGGGGGAAAGCCGGAGGCGAAAGCGGCGCGAGCCTCCCTTTTCGTTGCACAGGTACCGCGAGCGCCACGTCGTCCCCGGCGTCCACCCCGAGCCGCCGCGGCAGCCGGCGCGGGCGGATCACTCCCGCGCAGACACGTAAGTCCCTTCCCGTGGGTAGGGCCCGCCACATTCCCCTCGCTTCTCTTCTGGGCTTTTCCCGCCAGTATGGTCTATGAGCTAGGCCCCGCGGGTTTCTGGCTCGGAGCGGTGTCTTTAAGCCTTGCGGGGAGTAAGATGTGCGAACGGCGAGGCTTTGCTCTGTGTTCTGCCGGTTCTGGTGTGCAGACACTTTTTTGTATGAGGCAGGCAGCACCGGACCCTCAATTCCACCCTTGCCAAGCCGCTTTTTTATTTGTAAACATGTCCGTGCCCATTTGGCTCCTTTTTGTTTGGTTTGTTACTTGTTCCCAAAAGACTTGATGGAACTACAGGAAGACCCAATGTGAGAATTAATGGCCATCTTTTCTGTTTTGTAGGTCACAAGCTCGAAGTGAGGATGCCAGGTCACCACTGCATCAGAGACGTAGAGGCGAAGATTCTACCTCTACAGGAGAGCTGCAGCCTATGCCGACTTCGCCCGGAGCTGACCTGCAGAGCCCTGCCGCCCAGGACACGTTATTTTCCAGCCCTGCTCAGATACATTCATCAGGTGTGTTTTTGGCGTTCTAACTTTTACTGTGGTTAACATACCAGCTTCTAATTTGCTGGTTTGTTAACGGGTAGTTAATGTAACTGTGCACAAGCTAATATGTTCATCAACATTAGGGCTTAGTGAGAAGAGAAAAAAGTTTTGGTGCTTTTTTTACTGGAGGATTTAATAGTTCTGGGAGTCTTTACCACCTCAGGTTACAAGGAACGTTATTTACTATTGTGTTTAGATGACTTAGATCAACTGATAACATGGTGTAGTTTATGATTTGATAGGCTACCAGAATTTTATTGTGAATTGTCAAATTTTGTTTTTATAGCTATTCCCCTTGACTTTGACGTTAGTTCACCACTGACATATGGCACTCCCAGCTCTCGGGTAGAGGGAACCCCGAGGAGTGCTGTTAGAGGCACACCTGTGAGGCAGAGGCCTGATCTGGGGTCTGCACGGAAGGGCCTGCAGGTGGATTTGCAGTCTGATGTCGTGAGTACACAGTACAGTTTTCCGATAGTGGCTCTTGAGGAACTAGAATGGGTAATTCCCCATTAACATTGCCCTATTTTTCTGTATAGCCAGCAACAGAAGATCTAGTGGGGAGTGAGCAGTCTCTAGGCCAAAAACTTGTGATTTGGGGAACAGATGTCAATGTGGCAACATGCAAAGAAAATTTTCAGGTAAGCTGTATTTTAATATCTTACAGCTCTGAAATTTTTGGCAAGAAGGGTTTATGAATTATAAGCAGCCATAACGCTTGACTGTATAAGAATATATATGTCTCCAATAATGACAGACTCCTTATTTTTGCATTTTGAGTAGTTGGTTATTCCTAAATGCATCAAATTTCATCTTTCTCTGTCCACATGAAGAGATTCCTTCAGCGTTTTATTGACCCTCTGGCTAAAGAAGAAGAAAATATCGGCATAGATATTACTGAACCTCTGTACATGCAACGACTTGCAGAGGTAATCAAATAGTCTTATAACGGGGTGCCTGGGTGGCTCAGTTAAGCGTCCAACTTTGGCTCAGGTCATAATCTCATGGTTCGTGGGTTCGAGCCATGCATCGGGTTCTGTGCTGGCAGCTCAGAGCCTGGAGCCTGTTTCAGATTCTGTGTCTTCCTCTCTCTCTGCCCCTCCCCCGCTCATGTCCTATCTCTCTCTGTCTCCGAAATAAACTAAAAAAATTAATAAAAACAAATAGTCTTATAATTCAAATTATGTACTTGTAAAACAACTAGCAGAACATAACTTGTCTTCTCTTCTAGATTAATGTCATTGGGGAGCCTTTTTTAAATGTAAACTGTGAACACATAAAATCATTTGACAAAAATCTATACAGACAGCTCATCTGCTACCCACAGGTAAGAATTTGATTTTGACCTTGATGGATTACAGTACACATCCACAACATCTAGATGGTTTTTTAATAGCTGAATTTCCTGGGCCTCCAGAGCACAAAATCATAAGAAAATCAGATGATGTTTTAAGGTGAACATTTTCTCATACTTTTACATTTCCAAAATTGACATATGTATTAGCTGTCAGTGGCATGTCATAGTTTAGTTAGCCCTTTTTCTTAATAGCATATAAAATAATGATTGAATATTAAAATTGATAGTTGCTTGGGTTGGTTGAAATAAGTTATCGTAAATGAAAATATCTTATAAATAAATGCATTACACATTTGTGTTATCTTTAACAGATTGTGTTAGCTGTATTATAATCTTTTTAAGCTTTAGGTCAAATTTTATTATTGAAGCATCAGCTATGTTAATTATGATTGTAGGCTTGTGGCAAGCTGACTCGCTTTTATATCTTGATCTTGCTGCATACTAGCTTTGTGACCTTGGTCGAGTTCCCTGGCGTCCCAGAGGCTGCTTTTTCACCTGTAAAATGGGAAATAAATGTTAACAAATTTGAATGCAGTAATTAACAATTTATCTCTTCTGGTATCATGGGAAAAAAAATAAGACACAAAAATATGAGTTCAAAATCCTTTCATTACTAATTTAAAGCCTAAGACATAGCAGAACATTGTGAAGGTTTCATATGCATGATCACACTTAACCCAAATGAAAATATGCAAAAATGAGATGACTCAGTCTCAATGTACCCAAAATTTTGTAAGCTGCATGTTGTGATTATTTAGAGGTGATACTTCTGGATTATGCCATGTGTTTTTGTTCTTCTATTTTGCTAATATGAAATGCTTTATTTTTTTGTACTTAATTCTAAGATGGGAATATAAACGTAGCCTGGTTTCTTTACAGTCATTTTTATAGGAAGTTATCCCAACCTTTGACATGGCTGTCAATGAGATCTTCTTTGACCATTATCCTGACTCAATCTTAGAACATCAGATTCAAGTAAGACCATTCAACGCATTGAAGACAAAGAATATGAGAAACCTGAATCCAGAAGGTAATGTTTTTAATAAGAAAATACATAAACAAAATCTTATTTCAATATCAAGGCACTTAAAAAGAATTGGTGTATGTGATAGTGGTGATAATGGATTATAAATTGACTATATAGCAGGTTCATTTACCTTATACACCTTTTTTAACTTAACTGAAGTTACATAAAAGATGTTACAACTCTTGACAATTCTCTATCTTAAGAACTTGCCCAACTATAATAATTTTACAATTACTAAGTAAGCACTTTTTAATTTATTTTTTTTTTATTTTTGTTTTTTTAAAGTAAGCCCTTTTTTAAAATCAGTATAGAAAACAAATGCAAGAGGCGCCTGGGTGGCTCAGTTGGTTAAGTATCCACCTTCGGCTCAGGTCATGATCTCAAGGTTCGTGGGTTCGAGCCCCGTGTTGGTCTCTGCTGACAGCTAGCTCAGAGCCTGGAGCCTGTTTCAGATTCTGTGTCTCCCTCTCTCTGAGACCCTCCCCTGCTCACACTGTCTCTCTCTCAGAAATAAATTAAAAAACAAAACCAAGCAAATGCAAATATGAGCCCTGCCTTGGAGCCTAAGAAAGAAATCTAGTTTGGAAAGTAATAAAAGGAAAAATGTAGAGCAAAAGAGCAGTGCAGGAGATATCTCAGCTGAGGGAGGGCATGAGTTCTAGGCCCAGGTGGAAAGAGTTCATGTTGAAAGAGAAATTTGGATTACGGTAAGGATTTGGAAAGCAGGCATGAATTCACTAGACAGCACAAAGGGGGATATAGGTAGAAGTAAACCAGAGCTGAACGTGAATAGCAAATCCTGGGTCCTGAAGAGCTTTGAATTCCAGTTTAATACAGATTTTTACTCCAAAGTCCATAGGAAGCCATTGATACTTTTTCAGGAGAAAACAAAAGAAGGCTTTTGCACTTTTGAGAAGTTCACAGTGGGTCAGTCTGCTGTGCAGGGTATGTTGAAATTCAGTTAGGAGATTTTAACAGTAGCTCCAGTGCAGAACAGCAGGGTCCTAAGCTGGACAGTGGCCATAAGAATGAAAATACAGGACAAATACAGTATTTGCCATGTAGGAAAACTGAGGTATATAAACTGTTGAGAATGAATAAATACGCTTGTAGGTGAATGTGCAAAACACACAAATGTCAGTAAAAGAAAATACAACAACCAATAAGCAATTGAGTATTGGAACTCACTACTGATTAAAGAAGTGTGTGTGTGTGTGTGTGTGTGTGTGTGTGTATGTATGATGAAATTGGTTCCTGACCTCATTTCTATGATCAGCCATTCAGTGGTGATGCCGATGGAGACTATTTGAGTAAGAACACTTAAGTTTTCAGGGGCAAAGCATTGGTACGTGAAGAATTTAGGCTAAGATTGAAGATTATCATAGTTGCAGAGGAAGAGGATTTGCCAGATACTCAATTAATTTCAAAAGTTTATTAACTTTCATGTTTATTTGTATAACTTGTTAAAGAGGTTACTTGTTAAAGTAAAAGGATTGGTGGGAAGAGAAGAAAGGAAGATTTGTAGGTAGGTGAAAGAGAGGATAGGGCCAAGTGGAAATACCTCGTGAATCAGTAAGTATTGGAAGGCTAAAACAATCCACAAGGCCAGCATTCGCTGACTATAGGCTGTATTTTGGTGACCACAAATAACAGTGAAACTCATTTGGAACCAGCAGTGGGAATTAGTTGGATAAAAGTTTACTTGTCAGGGAGGGTCCAAATTGTAGAGGAACAAGGACCAAAAATGAAAAATACTCTGTATAAGATCTTTCTTATATAAATGGCAGTAAGATTGGCTAAGTTATGTAGTGCTTATTACTGCCAGGACACTGTTCTAATTAGGCTTGGTGTATGCAGGTTATTAATCTTCAACAACTTCATAAGGTAGGTGCCGTCATTACTGCCATCTATAAATGGGCACAGAGTGGCTAAGGGTATCCTCAAGGTCACACAGGTCTTCAGTCCTGATCATCTGGCTCCAGGGCCTGTGCTTTTCACATCCACAGAGACAGCAGAACTTCTCCATGATACAGTGAATGAGATGGAAGGTCATGGTGCAAAGGAAGCAAAAGTATAAACCTAATCCAAAATCAGAAGGTGGACCAGAACAGGAGGCAGACGACCAGGGTGGATGCTTGTTGGAGAGGGAGCCCTAGGGCAGAGAGCCAGAGGTCCATCAGAGTTGAGAAGGAAGAAAACACAGGAAGGGCATCCCAAGCCATTTGTTTCCCTGCCACAGCACCTGTCTGTGACCCCAGCCATCTCCAGGTACCTCTGCATCTCCCAGTAGGATTCTCCTGAGCTTCGCAGCATACCCAGACCTGCCCTGGCAGGATTATAGCTCAGGGAAGAGACCGCATCTGGCTGGGCGGTGGACAGTGGCTAATGGACATGCTGATCTCTCTCCCCAATTCCTTGCAGACATCGACCAGCTTAGCGCCATCAGTGGCATGGTAATCAGAACATCCCAGCTGATTCCAGAGATGCAAGAGGCTTTCTTCCAGTGCCAAGTGTGTGCCCACACAGCCCGGGTGGAGATCGACCGTGGTCGCATCGCGGAACCCTCCGTTTGTGAGCGTTGCCATACCACCCACAGCATGGCACTGATCCATAATCGCTCTGTATTCTCTGACAAGCAGATGGTGTGTGCCTCTCGGGGCCCTGCAAGGCTTCCCCTTTATTCTACCTCTCTGGATCCTCAAAAAGCCAAATTTAATAGGTCCATTAGTAAGGCTCTAAAGCCTGGCTTTCTAGATGGAATTCAGCTATTTCATTCCTTCTTTGACACTAGACTTTGTTATTGGGTTATGAGCTGAGTACTTGAAATTTAAGCCTTCAGCTCTGGGATGGCAGTGTTCCAGGATCAGTAAAAATGGGGGCTCATGACCAGCTCAGTCAGTAGAGCATGTGAGTCTTGATCTCAGTGTTGTAAGGTTGAGCCCCATGTTGGATGTACAACTTACTTGAAAAATCTTTTTTAAACGATTGGTAAAAATTATTTGGTTTAGTTTTGTCATTTTATTAGCTGTTCAACTAGTACAGAGTGAATTGACAAGTTTTCTGGAGTTTTTCCTCACAAATTTTATTGTAAAGGGAATTGGGCCTTTTGCCTCTTTTATCCTAAAACTTTGAAGGTGAAGTTATTAAGATGACTTAGAAATAAGTAGGAAAAAGGCAAGATAATTTATTTGCTATGATTATGATGGTGTAAAAGTACAAGGAGAAGAACTGTTAAGTTTTTTTGTTTTCTTACGATGCTTAACTTTTAAAAACTTAAGTAGAGCAAATGTGTTCAAAATACTACAAAAAGTAATTACCCTTATGGGGAGTCAGTAAGAAAAATACTAGCAAATGTGAAAAAGTGTTCAACTTTTTACTCACCAAAGAATTGAAAATTAAATTAAGATAGAAATCTTTAATATTGGTACAAAGTATTGGAGCAAATGTACCTCAGCTCATGCCAGTGTGGTACTGAGTTGGAGATAAAACTGTGGGAACCCTGCTCCCAAGGATATGTAGTATAATATTCTTAGAATGCTTTAAAGATCCCAAATGGACTTGAAATGAAACGTTGAATATCTGAGAGTAGCCTCCAAACTACATGGCCCACAACACACTTTCTGTACCCACAGACCTTAGTGACAGTGGCTCATCCACTTCCCTATACAGGGCTCCTGAGCCAAGCATAAATTTGCCTCCGGACCTTTGCCTTGGCTATTCTTACAATTCAGAACACATGGCTTCCTCTCTAACATTCTTACACCTCTGCCTAAAGGTTGCCTGATCTGAGAAAGGCCTTCCCTAACCTTGCTTTACAAAAAGCATCTCCTCTACCCCCACCACCTGTGTTCCTTACTCTGTATTTCCTTCTGTCCTTTGGATTTGTCACTGTCCGATGTTGTGTACTCACTTGTGTTTGTATATTGTCTGTGTTCATTCCACTCTGAGGGAGAGAACTTCATTCACTGCAAAGTCCCCAATTCCTAGCACCAGGGTCCAGCACACAGCAGGTACTCAGCAAATGACCTCTTAGAGGAGTAGATAGGCAGGTATTCAGGAGAGATGCACAAAAGTGCTTAACTATGAACTGAAAAGTGTGTACTTCACCCAGGCTATCTATTAGAAGTAACTTCTAAAAACATAATTGGGGCACCTGGGTGGCTCAGTCGGTTAAGCGACCGACTTCGGCTCAGGTCATGATCTCACAGTTTGTGGGTTCGAGCCCAGCATCGGGCTCTGTGCTGACTGCCAGCTCAGAGCCTGGAGCCTGTTTCAGATTCTGTGTCTCCCTCTCTCTCTGACCCTCCCCTGCTCACGCTATCTCTCTCTCTCAGAAATAAAGTTTTTAAAAAATTTAAAAACATAATTAGAAATACAGGCAGACATTTAAACCAAGAAATATGTACTACAACCTTGAAATGGCCAAAAAAAAAAAAAAAAGGTCACGTAAGTCACCAGACACTTTCCCGAAATAGGATAATGTGTAAATAAACAATATCCTTCCAAAATTTGTTCATGTCACATTAAAAGCTTTTTTAAAAAATGTTAGCTATCTGGAGATAAAAGCAAAGAATGGTGTTTTAAAACTAAACATGGTAAACATCATAAGTAGTTATCTCTAAGTGGTACAAAGACTTGCAGTTTTGTGTCAATTATGCTTGTCATTTCCTGAGACTTCGTTTCCATTGCTCTTTTAGATCAAACTTCAAGAGTCTCCTGAAGATATGCCTGCAGGGCAAACGCCTCACACTGTCATCCTTTTTGCTCACAATGATCTTGTTGAGAAGGTTCAGCCTGGAGACAGAGTGAACGTTACAGGTAAGAATGTAAATTGTATTAAGAAGATAAGTCTGTCCTGCTTTTTTTTTTTGGACAGTTTTTCGTCCTTTGGCTTGGTCTTGCCAGCAGCTGTCATTCAGATCTTAAGAAAATGAGTTGTAATGCTTTAATCACCTTTTTACCTAGCAGGATAGAACCTTTCCCTTTCACTGCCCTTGCAGTTGCTTGCTTTTGCTGTCTCTGTTGCAGAGCTGTGAGTGTATTTTGACCTTATGGTGTTAGTGTCTTCAGAAAACAGCTCAGACAGGGCTGGTATTAGTAACATTTAAAGTAGGGGCACCTGGGTGGCTCAGTCAGTTGAGTGTCTGACTTTAGCTCAGGTCATGATCTCGAGGTCTGTGGGTTCTAGCGCCGCATCAGGCTCTGTGCTAACAGCCAGCTCAGAGCCTGGAGCCTGCTTCAGATTCTGTATCTCCCTTTCTCTCTGACCCTCCCCTGCTCATGCTGTCACACTCTCTCTCTCAGAAATCAATGAAACATTTTAAAAAATTAAATTATACCAGCAGTTCCAGGAAGCAGCTCTCACCAACTCTGGAATTTTAAATAATTTGCTACTTGTTTCCCAAATGCACAGCTAAGGGCTAACATTCACCTGTGACGGAGAAGAATGGGTTAGAGCACTTTGCTTCCACGCAGGAGTCACATTATGGTATTTTTCGAGGAAGCAGAGATTGAGACTTGGAGATCCTGCAGCTGAGGTTCTGATTTGTGGCCCAGGGCTCCTCCCCTTTTCTGGCCAAGAGAGTGCTTGTGCCACGGCACTATGCAAATATGCCATTCTTCCTCTCACTACTTCAGAGCAGCATGAGCACCTGGTTTCTCAAAAAGGGTGTGTTTGGACAGCAGGCACAGTTCTTCACTGAAGGCAGTGTGGGGATTGAGTCCAGGGAGTGGCCGTGGCTCCTGGGGCCGCCTGCTGGGTGTGTTCAGTGAACGAGGACTTCTGATCCTACGGCTCCCCAGTATAAAGCCCAGCAGTGTCCCTGGCAGCCTGTATTCTGTTAACAGTGTGAGAGAATGTGTCATGAGTCCTGCCACCCTACTGCTCTGAAATCTCTGATATTTAGTCTGCTGTCTTAATTTCCTCCACTGCCAAGTGGAATTAATGCGATGACGGAGGTGAATGTATCTGGGCAGGGGGGCTGTGGAAAGCACGGTATAGATGTAAAATCAATAGTGTGTGCGCTGTTCTGCCATAGTGAACCCTTGCAAGCACGAATAAAGATAACTAGACAACTTTAAAGCATCGTCCATCCTAACCTGGCTCGCTGTGTAGAAGGGTGTGTACTCTCAGAATACGACATATAAACTGGTTTTTATGTCTTGAAAAAGAATTCATTGACCTGTTAAACAAAAGGACCAGCAATCTATGGAGATTTGTCATGAAGGCTGTGATAGAGGGCACAGATGCTTGCTCCTCAAAAAGTAGCAGGAAAGTGGATTGTCCAGAGTCCAAGCATTCTAGATTGAAAGTCAGGAAACATAAACATAGACCTATCAGGTTGAGAAACACTTCTTGGAGAATAAGTGAGTTGGTACATTTGAAAGGCTGATTGTTCATTTACTTCTAATGTTCTTATATTCTTTTAAAAGCACACCAGGGCACAGCCATTCACCTAGAAACACTTTTATTTTTCCTTTATCATACCTTCACCTTTGACTCCATAGACTGTCTTGTCTGAAATAATTTTTTTTAATGTTTTATTTATTTCTGACAGAGAGAGAGAGAGATAGCATGAGCATGGGAGGGTCAGAGAGAGAGGGAGACACAGAATCTGAAGCAGGCTCCAGGCTCTTAGCCGTCAGCACAGAGCCCGACGGGCTCAAACCCATGCACCATGAGATCATGACCTGAGCCATCGTCGGACGCTTAACGACTGAGCCACCCCGGCGCCCCATCTATGAAATAATTTTTGAGTAATTTTTTTAAAGTGCTTTTAGGATTTCCTTTCTTTCCGAATTTTCAGTACAGAATTTTAGGACTTTGTTCTAAATAACAGTACTTTGTCAAATAATGATGAAGTAGATTCAGTACACCCAGCTTAAGAGAAATGCAAGTACTGTTTCAAAATATTATTTATGGAACACAGCCATAAGCCAGCATTGTGCTGAAAGCAAAATAATTTCCTTTAAATCTCAGAACGATTGTATGCAATATGGTTATACTCAGATGCTCAAGATCACAGAGCTAACAAATGGTCCCAGATGAACACACCTCTAGGTCTGCTTTTTTTAAAAAACCTGTAGTGTTCCCAACTTGCCTTGCCCCCTTCAGTGGGGAGCTTTGTGGCATAGGCCTGAGTCCATTGTTCTAGGAGGGTCATGAAGGCAGTGTGTGTGGAAGCTCACCTCCCCTGACAGCCGTCAGATCTCTGCAGTCTCCCTGTTGTCCCTGCTGGGTTATGAGCCATTTAGGGGAAGATAAGAACAGGTCTCTTGGTTGTATCCTCAGGCATCTACCGAGCTGTTCCTATTCGAGTCAACTCACGAGTGAGTAACGTGAAGTCTGTCTACAAAACCCACATTGATGTCATTCACTGTCGGAAAACTGACGCAAAACGTCTACATGGCCTTGATGAAGAAGCAGAGCAGAAACTTTTTCAGAGAAACGTGTGGAGTTGCTTAAGGAACTTTCCAGAAAACCAGACATTTATGAGAGACTTGCTTCAGCCTTGGCTCCAAGCATTTATGAACACGAAGATATAAAGAAGGTAACAATGGATTTTTAACTTTGATCAGGATTTGTAGTTCTTTGAAATCATCCCCCTCTCCCCCCAATCCATAAAGGATAATAATTGTTGCCTGTTGCACAGAGCAGGGTGCTCACAGTCTGATTTAGTTATTGGTTGACGAGACCACAGCATCATTGTCCATTTCCTCTTACCTACATTGAGCTTGGAGATTCCTAATCATAACCAGATGGGCTCAGAACAGGGATTTGCATGGCCAGTATTCTGGCACAGTGGTGTGTGCTTTAAACAGATAGTTTTTTTATTCACAGAGTAAGAAAATCCCTCTAATCCTTATAGTTGGTCTCAGTTACTGTGTAGTAAGTGAATGTTTAAACATGTTTATTTAGGGAATCTTGCTTCAGCTCTTTGGTGGAACAAGAAAGGATTTTAGTCACACAGGAAGAGGCAGATTTCGTGCTGAGATCAACATCCTGCTGTGTGGTGACCCTGGGACCAGCAAGTCCCAGCTGCTGCAGTACGTGTACAATCTGGTCCCCAGGGGCCAGTACACGTCTGGGAAAGGCTCCAGTGCAGTCGGCCTCACTGCATCTGTGATGAAAGACCCTGAAACGAGGCAGCTTGTCTTGCAGACCGGTGCCCTTGTCCTCAGTGACAACGGCATCTGCTGTATTGATGAGTTTGACAAGATGAATGAAAGTACAAGATCAGTACTACATGAAGTCATGGAACAGCAGACTCTTTCCATCGCAAAGGTGAGGCCGTTCTCCATGCTGCACATGGGCACACTTAGAAATTTAGCCTGTGTTCACCTTGGTTCTACCTTTGGGAAACTCATGAATACTTTTCAATACCTTTCCTGCTATGTGTCAGCTAAGTGCTTTTGAAAAAGTGTTTGCTGCAAGATCTTTTTTCATCTTTTATTTTGCTGTACTAACTCACTAATGTGTGGAATTCATAGAACTCAAGTTGATCCTAAATGTCCTTCAAGGAGTTTAGTTTGTAAGAAAGATGCAGGTACGGCTTACATTTATCTAAAATTCTGTCATTGGCATGAATCAGAGGATGGCATTGTCCCAGGTGGATCTGTTGTCCTCACTCTTACAAGGTGATGTTGCATGGCTGTTGGTGACAGTGGATACGTGGCAGAGGGCACACCAGTGGAAGATAGCTCACATGTTCCTACTGCATTAGGGTGAAGCTTCTAACTGCACTATTTTCACTGAGAGGCTGGGATGATTTGCCAGCTCAATGCACGCACTTCTATCCTGGCAGCAGCAAATCCTATCGAGTCTCAATGGAATCCTAAGAAGACTACCATTGAAAATATCCAGCTACCTCACACATTACTATGAAGGTATGAGAACATAAAAAATGTGTTCTTACTTTGCTCATTTGTAGAATTCTCAAGGTGAGATAAAATAATTGGGGCGACTGGGGGGCTCAGTCAGTTAAGCATCCAACTCTTGACTTCAGCTCAAGTCAAGATCCCAGGGTAGTGAGATCAAGCCCCGCATTGGGTTCCGCACTGAGTGTGGAACCTGCTTAGGATTCTTTCTCCTGTCCCTCTGCCTTTCTCCCCCTGCTCGTGTGCACTCTGTCTCTCTCTAAATTAAAAAAAAATATAATCACCAGCTGCTAGTATCAAATTCTTCATTGTGATGCAAAGGTTTCTTATATGGTTGGTTAGAGTTTTCATGGCAAAGGCTGTGTTTCACTACTTAGCTGTGAATGGCACCTTAACATTTACTCCTTTGAAGCTGTTATGACATTTCACCTTGACGTCACTCACAAAATCTGTCACTCACTGCTATCTCAGTCTTAAAGCCGCTATAGAATATTAAGAAAGTACAGAGAATGGCTTCACATGACAGATAAGGTTCTGAAAAATTAAATTTGTGAAAGTGGAATTGTGTGGTCCATACTTTTTTCAACCCCACTAACTACAAGCATTGATATATTTCATAAGTGGATTTTTAGATTTTACTTACTCAACTTTTTTTTTTTTTTTTAACATATTTTTAGGGGAGGGTGTAGGAAAAGGAGAGAGAATCCCAAGCAGGCCCTGTGCCCGACACGGGGAATAAATTCCACAAATTTGTGAGATCATGACCTGAGCCAAAATCAGTAGTCCAACGCTTAACCAACTGAGCCACCCAAGTGCCCCTAGACTTTTGTTCTGTTTTGTTTGTTTTCCAAAAACAGTTGAATGCATTTTCCTTTAAATCTTCCAGTCTTCCAAATTACCGCAACATTTCCCTCAGAGAAATCTTCCTTCTTTGACTCAGCTATGGAGTGATGAGCCTTTTCCTGGGCAAACCTAAGGGCCAGAAAAACAGGCACCTGCCGGGGCCAGAACAGGGAGAAGGGGTTTGAGCTGAAGGCTCACTAGACCACTGGACAGCAGACACTCAATTCTTCCTTGGCTGCCTTGACTACACCCACATTCACTGTACATGCCTGAGTAGCTTAGAAGCCATTCCATTTATGGGTGTGTTGGTGTCCCAAGCAGTAAAACAGTTTTCTTACAATATTTTCTCAGGTTTGATTTGATATTCCTCATGCTGGACCCTCAGGACGAAGCATATGACAGGCGTCTGGCTCACCATCTTGTCGCTCTGTACTACCAGAGTGAGGAACAAGTGGAGGAGGAGTTCATGGACATGGCGGTGCTGAAGGACTACATTGCTTATGCCCATAGCATGGTCATGCCTCGGCTGAGCCAGGAAGCCAGCCAGGCTCTCATTGAGGTAACACAGGTCCCTTTTTAAACCCTGAAAATGTTTTTGTTGAGCCTATAGACAATTGCATTAATGGAATTGGCTGGTCATCCCCTTTAAAACAGTAATTTTGTTACAACATACTATTTTTTAAAACTGTGTTTTCCTCCTGTGTTGCAAAATTAATTTTTCTAAAGGTAAAAGGGGGAAGGTTTCATTTGTATATGTTGTATAAACTTTTTATAATTAAATATTTGTAAGCACAGTGAATTTAAGATCAGAATACCTGTTTGAAATACAACAGTGATGCTGCTTAGTAGCTTTGTAACTCTGGAGAAGTCATCTAATTTCTCTGAGCTTCCATTTGCTTGTTGCTAAAATATAAAATGAATTGTAAATGAAAATACAAAAATAAATTGTATTTGGTGTTCACTTTTCAGTATCCTTTTACATGGATACAGTGCATAATGATAGATTATTTATGATATTAAGAAGGTTCCTGGTGCTTTGATAGGCTTTACATCCTAAGCCCTTGAAAAATGCTTAAATGAAAGTTGTAAGTGATGCATAATTTTCCATTTGTATTACATACTTGAGAGTTGCTCAAAAAGAAATAAAATTATGTCGTATATATGTGAGTTGAATCCAACTCACCTTTGTACCATTATCCCAGTAATCTGCCTGCCTCGCTCACTAAAGGAACCCTCAGCTGAGCATCTTTTTCAGACAGGTGCCCTGATTCATCCTCTGCTGGAATTGCGGTCTGCCCTTTACCCCAGTACACTGTCTCCGGAGTGCCAACCCTTATGCGCTTTCCTGCCCACTCCCATTCTTCCCTCTTCATAGGTACATTGGCTCCCAGCTTCTTGATGAGCTTTAAGTCCCAAAGCTAGATCTGACTTTTATTTCCCCTCTGTGCTGTGGTAGTTTATTTAACAGAATAGTGACTGTTCAAAGTTCAACCACAAAAGATTATTATTAAAAGGAGTTTTGGGGGTTTTTCCTGTCTATACTAGGCTTATGTAGACATGAGGAAGATTGGTAGCAGCCGAGGAATGGTTTCTGCGTACCCTCGACAGCTGGAATCACTAATTCGGTTAGCAGAAGCCCATGCTAAAGTACGATTTTCAAACAAAGTTGAAGCAGTTGACGTTGAAGAAGCAAAGCGCCTGCATCGGGAAGCTCTGAAGCAGTCTGCCACCGACCCCCGGACGGGCATTGTGGACATCTCCATCCTGACTACAGGTCTGTGGGCACTGAGCATACACGTACTTGGTATTTCACTTTTGAGCTAACAGATCATTTGAAGCAGCAGAGGCTCTTAACCTTTTTCAGATCAGGGCCTCTTTGAGAATTTATTAAAAGTTGTGAGAAAAATATACACTAACTTCTGAAAAAAAAATGCACTAGCACATGTGTGTGCACACGGTGTTCTATCTAATTTCACAGAGTTTCTGCCTCTTGTTCTCTATGCTAACCTGTGTTAGCCCATTTTAAAGAAATAGTTCATATCTTAATGAGCACTGCTTGCCTTTCAGATTATGTGGATTGTAGTTTAGTGGAAACTAGCAGCTACTCAGAAAATTGGAAACTGAGAATTCAGAACTCAGTGTTGAATATATTTTGGCATTCCGCCAACTGTCCCCTAACCTTTTTGTGGCAACACCAATAAAATATTTATGGAAATTTGAAATATTTCATTTCCTTGTAGCAGAAATATTTTCATTAATTTCTTTTAAATTAGGAATGAGTGCCACCTCTCGTAAACGGAAAGAAGAGTGAGCTGAGGCATTGAAAAAACTTATTTTATCAAAGGGCAAAACACCAGCTCTAAAATATCAGCAACTTTTTGAAGATATCCGTGGACAATCTGACATAGTAAGTGTTCAATTTTTTGCTTAATAGAGTTCTCTTTTTCCCCCTTAATACTACTTTTAAGGGTTTTCTTTTCATTTTTTCTTAAATATAGATATGAATTTTTAAAAAGTAATATCCATAAACCCATCATCAGGAAATAATCACAAAATTTTCTCGTACTCCCTTTAACAGATTTTGTATGTGTTTATGTACACATGTGGTTTTTTCTTTAGAAAATGAACATAGAGTTTCACTGTAACATGCTGGGGTTTTTTGGGAGTGGGGGTTAATTAAAAATATGGTATTAACGTCAACTGTGATGATAAATACACTTAATAACATCATTTTTAATGAATGAGTACCATTCTTTTGCATGCCTGTTCCATCATTTAGTTAACTAGTCAGACATTTAGGATGTTTGCAGTTTTTTGCTATTGTACATAACAAACTGTTAACAGTCTTGCATCTTAATTTAATGATGAAATGCTCAGGTTCCCTTGTGTAAGTAAAGTTGAGTTGTCCAGTGAAAAGAACTCCAGGGTCCAAGTCCAGCCCTTTGCCTGCTTTCATCATGCCTCTTCACTTGTGTATTTTCTGCAGCTACATTGGCACTATAGTGGCATAGTTGAGTAATTTCTACAGACCATATGGGCAGATGTTAAGCCTGTGAATTTACCGTCTGGCCCTATACGGGGAAATAGTCGTCCCTCCTGAGTTAGAACCTAAGAAATGTAGGGGCGCCTAAATGACTCAGTCGGTTAACCATCAGACTCTTGGTTTGGGCTTGGGTCTTGATCTCACAGTTTGTGGGTTCGAGCCCCACATCCTCTTCCCCTCCTCCTCCTCCTCCTCCTTCTTCTTCTTCTTCTTCGTCCTCCTCCTCCTGCTGTTCTCCATCTCCCCTGCCTCCATCTTCTCCTTCTTCTCCATTTTCTCTGTCTCCTTCTTCTCCTTCTCTTCCATCTCTGTTTTCTCCATCTCCTCCTTCTCCATCCTCTCCTTCTCTGTCATCTCCTCCTCCATCATCTCCTCTCCATCATCTCCTCCTCCTCCACCATCTCCTTCTCCGTCATCTCCTCCTCCTCCATCATCTCCTTCTCCATCATCTCCTTTTCCATCATCTCCTTCTCCATCTCCTCCTCCTCCATCATCTCCTTCGTCATCTCCTCCTCCGTCATCTCCTCTTCCTCCATCATCTCCTTCTCTGTCCTCTCTTCCTCCTCCATCATCTCCTTCTCTGTCATCTCCTCCTCCTCCATCATCTCCTTCTACATCATCTCCTCTCCATCATCTCCTTCTCCGTCATCTCCTCCTCCGTCATTTCCTTCTCCATCTTCTCTCCTCCTCCTCCATCATCTCCTCCTCCATCATCTCCTCCTCCATCATCTCCTCCTCCATCATCTCCCCCTCCATTTTCTCCTCCATCTTTTCCTTCTCCTCATTCTCCTTTTTCTCCATCTTCTCCTCTGCTTCCTCCATGATGATGATGACAATGATGACAACGATGATGATGATGATGATTCAAGAGTTCTTTATATATTTTGGATGCAATGGTGCTTTTTGATTCATAAAAGTTCTTAATTTTGATAAAGTCCAATTTATCTTGTTTCAAATGGATATCTTGGTGTATATCTAAGAAGTCTGACTAACGCAAGGTCAGCAAGATTTTCTCCTGGGTTTTCTTCTTGAAGTTTTATACCTTCAGCTCTCCCATTTATATTTACACTCTATCCTGAGTTAGTTTTTTCATTTGTTGTGAAGTGCAGGCTAAAATTAATCTTTCTGCACGTGGTTACACCATGATCCCAGCAGAATTAGTAGGAGATGTTCCCCTTCGCCATCGAATTGCCCTGGTGCCTTGTCAGAATCAATTAGCCGTCAATAGTTGGGCTTCTTTCTATGCTCTCCAAGGGATTCCATCGATCTATATGTCTATCCTTATGACAGCATCAGACTATCCTGATTGCTATTGTTTTATGGTACTTTTTAAATGAGAGGTGTGAGGCCTCCAGCACTGTTCTTTTTTCAGATTATTTTGGCTATTTGGATCCCTTGCATTTCCATAAATTTCAAGATCAGCTTGTATATTTCCAAAAACATCCCACCAAAATCCCACTTGGATTTTCTCAGTGATTGAATTGAATCCATGTATTGATTTGGATTAAATCTATGGTTGATTGAATTAAATCTATCTATTTACTGACAATACTGAGTCTTCCAGTCCAAGAGCGTGGACTGTCCATCTACTTACAACACCTGAGCTCTCTCAGCAACGGCTTCTAGGTCAATGAGCAAGTCTTGCACTTCTTTCTTTAAATTTATTCCTAAGCATGTTACTCTTTGGGGGAATATCGCAGCTGGAATGGTCTTCTTGCTTTCATTACAGATTGTCCAAAGCTGGTATACAGAAACACAACGGGAGTATATGTGGTGATCTTCTGTCCTGACACTGCGAGCTCATTTATTGATTTTTATAGTTCCTTGCTGTTGATTCCCTAGGATCCTCTACAGAGAGAATCAGTTGTATGTGAAGAAAGACCATTTTGTTTCTTCCTTTCCAACTGGAAGCTTAAGTCTCTTTTCTCAATTTTGGTTTTGGCTTTGGTGCTTGTTGCTGCTGCTGCTGCTGCTGCTCTTGTTTTGTCATCATGCACCAGCAAGAGCCGTCATGCGTTTGGAAGACCCTGGTGTGAAATGCATGGACATTTATAACTATTTTGTCTTCTTAAAGAATCAAGCCTCCATTTGCTATGAAATATCCCTCTTGGTGCCTAGTAAATATTTCTCTTGTCTTCAAGTCTATTTTTCTAATTCTAAGAGACCTTCTCCAGCTCTCATGGTCACTGTTCACATGGTGTCCCTTTTTCCGTCATTGCTTTTACCTACTTGTGTCTCAAATCTGAAGCATTTCTATTCTAGATCACAGAGCAGGATGGTGTTTTCCATCTAGTCTGACAGTATCTGTCTTTTGATTGAAATGTTTAATCCATTTACATTTGGTGGAACTCTAGAGATGGTTGGACTTAGGTCTGCCCTTTCACTATCTGTTTTCTATACGTCTTGTGTTGTTTACTGCCATCTTTTGTATTAAATAGATACTTGGCTCTGCCCCCTCTTCCTCCCTTCTATCGGGTTGTGAGTATGGTTATGCCTTATTGAGTCACACAGCCTGAAGGCTCTGATCCTTTTTCTCCATTTTTTCCTGCTCTTCAGATTGGATGATTTATCTTGATCGTCTTCAGTTTGCCGAGTTTGTGGATTCCTTTCTCAGCCATCTCAGATATACTGTTGAGCTCTCCCAGAAAATCTTCCACAGAAGCAGCAGTACTTTTCAACTCCAGAGATTCCATTAGGTTCTCTTTTATCATTTCTGTGTCTTTATTTTCTCTATTCCGTAAGTCATTATCCACATACTTTCCTTTAGCTCTTTAAAATTTTTTTAATGTTTATTCATTTTTGAGAGAGAGAGAGAGACAGAACATGAGCAGGGGAGGGGCAGAGAGACAGAGACAGAACTTGATGGGGTGGGGGAGGGGGTGCTCAAACCCATGAACTGGGAGATCACGACCGGAGCTGAAGTCAGGCATTTAACTGACTGAGCCACCCAGACACCCTTCTCCTTTAGTTCTTTAAACATGGTCTACGTGAATTCTGTATTTACTCTGAATTCTGGCTTCCTGTGGTTGGTGAGTTCTTGCTGAGGTTGGGCCTGAACCCCTTCAGTCAGGGAGGCTTCTGTTTCTTGCCAGTGACTCTGGGTGCTGGTTTGGAAGCACATTTTGAGTTCTGGCCATTTACAAATCTGCCCTTGATGTGCGTCTTTCCCAACCTTCTCATGTCTCCTCTGCATGTGTGTGAGGCTTCACGCTGAGCTAGGAGTGAGGTGATTGCCAGGGCCCTCTCTGGTCTTGCCCGAGTACGCTGGTCTGCAATTCGATCGAACCTCCCGCAGCGGTAAAGTTGACCTCCCACCTCAGCTGCCACGGAGATGGCTCCTGTCTCGGGAAGTTCTTACGAGCGGGGGATGCCCAGCTCTGTACACCGGAGACTCCCCCTTCCGACCTGACCTTCCGATGCTCCTCTGTGCCCCTGTGTCTCTGCTCTCTTCCCAGAACCCTGAGCTGGCTGTTCTCAGCCCCTGATTCAGGGTTGTCCTCGTGCTCGGGGAGGAGGATTGGCTCCGCGGGTCAGGTCACCCCACCCAGATCGCTTTTGGAAGGCACATCACCTCGGAGATCTGAGGACCCAAGACTGTGGGTCGGTGGGCTGCAGAGTCTGTGAGCAGAGCCGGTTGGACGGGTGCGGCAAAGCACAGAGGCAGGATTCAGAAAGCTGTCGGGGGTCCTCGGATTCCTGCCGCTTCTGAAGCAGAGCCCTGACATCTTTAAAATGCTAGCGTCTCACAGCGTGGGCCAGAAACACAAACGTCTCTGTGCACCCAGCACCGCCGGAAATACGGGCCGTTTTTTGTAACTCGAGGTGGGTGGAAAGAGTCAGGGGAGAGGGCTTGAAGAGGGTGGCCCTGGCCTAGACTTCATGTTTGGGGGATAAACGCCATGAAGGCAAGCTTTTGCTGGGGCAGAGGAGGGGGCATGAATGAGGACCCCGCTGCAGCACTGCTGTCCCGGTGATGCCCCCAGGGGTGGCCAGAGTCCACCTGCCCCTGGGGGGCCGCCTGGGACACTCTGCTCTGCCTGAGGGATCTGCCCTGCCCCATGGGGGCCTGTCTCCCTCCAGCCAGGGCCAGCCTGCCACCTGGGGACACGGACACCCCGACGACCTCCAGCACCTGGGGAAAGCCGGTCAGGGAAGGACCGGGTCTCCTGGCCTGAGCGCCGGCCCACCACGGGGCCCCCCCTCCTCCTCCGGGTTCCCTGGACTCGTTCTCCCTCGAGTTCCCTGGCCCCTAGTCCTCCTCTGCTCAGGGACTACCGTCTGTCCAGGCTCCACACGTAGGCACTTGGGGCAGGTCATTTGGAACTTCTGGATTCGCGCTTCCCTGCTGGGACTGGGCAGACCGACGCCTGCCTCCCAGACTCGCTAGAAGGGCCACAGCGCACGAAGCTTCAGAGCCTGCAAAAGAAGTGCCACGTGGGGCGACCCCGTCGGGTCGTGCTCACGGATGAGGGCACGGTGCTTGGCCCACTGCAGGGACCTGAGATCGCGGCTGAATGAGGGAAGGAGGCAGAGAAAGACGGAGTGAATGAGGGAGGGAGTAAACCCCAGAAGCCGGGTCCACACACCAGGTCAGGCCAGAGGCTCGGGTCAGAGGGCGTCCCAGCCTGGGCCCTGGAAGGTGACACGGGACACGTCCTTGTGTGCTTCCAGTGCTGACCTTCCTTCACATGGGACCTGCTGACACCCTGGGTCGTCTCCACCTGCTCCCCAGACAGTGCTGAATGTTCCCGGGAGCAGGACGGCAGCCTCAGGCTAAGGAGAGGTGTCCTGGACCCTGGGCCCCGGAGGAGCCGGTGACAGCGGGTCCCGTGGCTCTTGATGTCCTCCAGGCACCAGGCCGTGACTCCACCTTATCTCTCAGAGAATCCAGCGTCCCATCAAGAAGGCCTGTTATCTCCCCGTGTCATAGATGGGGAAACAGAGGCCAATAAGCACATCTGGGTGGTTCGGAAGCAAGCTAGGTCAGGAAACCCCTCTCGTTGACTTTGGCTTGTCCTAATCACAGGCCTACATCTCGGGGTCCTGGAACTCAGGGTCTCTCTTCCTGGGGTCCCCACCCGCCAGCCGTGAGGCCTCTCTGGACTCAGGGGAGCAGAGCTGACAGACCCCCCTGGGACGGGGTACAGTGCTAGGGGAGGGTCCCACCCTGGGCTCAGTGGGCCCTCCCAGTCCTGGGCCATCGGGTCAGTCCCCTGCAGGGCGAGGACTTCTCGCGGGGAATCTGCTGGGGCTTGTGCTTTCTCACATGGTCACCTGGGATGCCAGTGCCCAGATCATGAGCCTGCCCGTCTGAAGGTGACCAGCGCTGCCCCCATGGGATTTCATTAGCCTGAGTCCTTCCGGGGACGTCCCGCATCTCTGACACCTGCTCCCCATGGGGGTCGCCTCCCGCTGGATGTGCGGGTGTTTGGTCGTCATCCCTGTGAATGCATTGGCTTTGGAGCCTTTTCTGACCCAGAGGCCTGGGAACCCTTTCTCTGGCCTGGGCTTGTGAGGACGGCTTTCCCCTCTGTGGGGCGTCAGTCCCCATTCCTGCATTTCCCTGCTTCTCTTCGGGCCACAGGAGGACCAGCCGTGTCCTGTCTGGCGTCAGGCTGACGTGGCCCAGGACGAACTGGGTCTCCACCCCAAGATGGAGCCCATTTTCACCACAAAGGCCTCGTTTTGCATATCGAATCTTTAGCCATCTGGGATTTCAATATCAAATAGGAAAACTTTTGTCTCAAAAATCACACACAAGAATTATTGTGTCCCATGTTAAAATATGTTTGCTGACAGAAAGCACCTTTTGCATGATTTCATTGATAGGAAACATCCGGAGATGGTACCGGAACAGAGAGAACGCAGATGAGGGGCTCCCAGGGCCGGGACAAGGGACGAGTGGGGAGTGAGGGCTTCGGGGACGCGGTGTCCCTTGGGGACAGAGATCCTCTGCACAGTATCCTGTGGCTGGTCGCCCAGCGCTGTGGGTGCAGTCAGTGCTCAGGAGTTGTACGAAGTACGAAGTAAAATGTAAATGATTTAATGATTTAATGATTTAATGAAAATTAATGACTGTCCACAAAACGGGGAAAACATAAAGAATTAAAAAACAGATGAGGAAAGACATGAAGGGAAAAAGGAGGAGAGGCTCCTCTGGGACGTGGAGAGCGGGGGAGGGAGCGACACAGGGCTCCGGGCTCAGGTCTTCAGGGTCACCCTTCGGTGATGGCGCCCCTGCAGGGGCAGGAGGTGGGGGATTCACTGGGGTCGGGGGCGGAGGGGCAGGAGGAGGAACAGCCATGGGTGGAGGAGCGGCTGCGGGTGGGCTAGCAGCCACTGGTGCAGGAGCAGCCGCCGGTGGAGAAGCACCCGAGGAGGGAGGAGCAGCCGCCGGTGGAGGGGCAGCCGAGGAGGGAGGAGCAGCCGCCGGTGGAGGAGCGGCCGCGGGAGGAAGAGCCGCCTCTTCCTGCAGGGGAGCAGCTGCAGTTGGGGGAGCAGCCGCGTTTGGAGGAGCATCTGGGGGTGGAGGAGCTGCCTCGGGTGGAGGAGCAGCGGAGGGTGGACGAGCAGCCGCCGGTGGAGAGGCAACGGAGGGTGGACGAGCAGCCGCCGGTGGAGGGGCACCGGAGGGTGGACGAGCAGCCGCCGGTCGAGGGGCAGCGGAGGGTGGACGAGCAGCCGCCGGTGGAGGAGCGGCCACGGGAGGAAGAGCTGCCTCTTCCTGCAGGAGAGCAGCTGCGGTTGGGGGAGCAGCCACGTTTGGAGGAGCATCCGGGGGTGGAGGACCAGCCGCGTTTGGAGGAGCATCTGGGGGTGGAGTAACCGCCTCGGATGGAGGAGCAGCGGACGATGGACGAGCCGCCTCTTCCTGCAGGGGAGCAGCTGCGGGTGGAGGAGCAGCCGCGTTTGGAGGAGCATCCGGGGGTAGAGGAGCCGCCTCGGGGGGGGCAGCAGCAGACGGTGGACGAGCCGCCTCTTCCTGCAGGGGAGCAGCTGCGGGTGGGGGAGCATCCGCGTTTGGAGGAGCATCCGGGGGTGGAGGAGCCGCCTCGGGTGGAGGTGCAGCGGACGGTGGACGAGATGCCTCTTCCTGCAGGAGAGCAGCTGCGGGTTGGGGAGCAGCCGCGTTTGGAGGAGCATCCCGGGGTGGAGGAGCCGCCTCGGGTGGAGGAGCAGTCGCGTTTCGAGGAGCATCCGGGGGTGGAGGAGTCGCCTCGGGTGGAGGAGCAGCGGACGGTGGACGAGCCGCCTCTTCCTGCAGGGGAGCAGCTGCGGGTGGGGGAGGAGCCGCGTTTGGAGGAGCATCCGGGGGTGGAGGAGCCGCCTCGGGTGGAGGAGCAGCGGACGGTGGACGAGCCGCCTCTTCCTGCAGGGGAGCATCAGCGGGTGGAGGAGCAGCCGCGTTTGGAGGAGCATCCGGGGGTGGAGGAGCCGCCTCGGGTGGAGGAGCAGCGGAGGGTAGACGAGCCGCCTCTTCCTGCAGGGGAGCAGCTGCGTGTGGGGGAGCAGCCGCGTTTGGAGGAGCATCTGTGGGTGGAGGAGCCGCCTTGGGTGGAGGAGCAGCGGACGATGGACGAGCCGCCTCTTCATGCAGTGGAGCATCCGGGGGTGGAGGAGCAGCCGCGTTTGAAGGAGCATCCAGGGGTGGAGGAGCCGCCTCGGGTGGGGCTGCAGCAGACGGCGGACGAGCCGCCTCTTCCTGCAGGGGAGCAGCTGCGGGTGGGGGAGCAGCCGCGTTTGGAGGAGCATCCGGAGGTGGAGGAGCAGCCGCGTTTGGAGGAGCATCCGGGGGTGGAGGAGCTGCCTCGGGTGGAGGA